>CM035436.1:57566842-58056842 GCA_020310875.1 Ceratopteris richardii | reverse complement strand
CAAGCTCGAGTGAAGAGAAGAAACTGCACTGCGAGGTAATATGTTTGGTCACCCCACTATCAAAGTACCAAACATCTGAGTCTATTGTAGACATGCACTGCTCATGAGAAGATGAGTCAAAACTGCAGACACTAGTAAACACCCATTCTTCTTCCTGCACAAGATTAGCAGACTCTGTTTTCGGTGTAGAGGCCTCTACAACAATTATTCCAGCCTGTTTCTTCTTTGCCTCTTTAGTAGCCAGTTTTGGATAGTTCTTTATGATATGATCATCCCCTTTACAGTACTTGCAAAACAATTTCTGCTTTTCTGATTTCGTCTCATCTTTATCTTCCTTCTTTGAATGTGCAACATTTGCAGATTTCTGCTTACTAGTTGAAGAGCTCCATTTTCCTTTGCCCTTCTGACTAGCCAAGAAAGCTTGATCTACAACACGCATAATGGACCTGTTCTGCCTGGACTCATCTTCCTGCAACAGAACAGAGACTAACTCCTCAAATGAGAAGGCATTTGGATTGCCTTTCATCATTAACCAAAGAGTAGAAGCAAAACTCTGATATGAATCAGGAAGACCATTCAGAACTGTTTGCACAAGTGAGCTATCTGGTATAACCTCATCAGTAGAAATCAATTGTTCCTTCAAGTCTTTGATCTTTGTTAGAAAACTATCCATAGAATCACCTTTATTCATGTGCTCACTCTCCAATTGTTTTCGGAGGTAAGCAATAGAAGCCTCATTCCTAGCTTGGTACAATGTGGTAAGTGTATCCCAAGCATCCTTAGCTCTTCTGCAAGAGTGAATGTGAGGAATAATGACGCGTTTGATAGACAAAGCTATCAATGCATGTGCGTGGGCATCTCTGCCATCCCAACGGATTTCCTCTGTAGTAGGTGCAGCAAAAACTGCAGCACGAACTGGAATATGCAGAATATCATCATCTTTGACACCTTTTGCATCAGCTTTTGTACCTGCAGTTGTAACAATTGCAGGTGTGATAGGACGTTTTTCAACACCCTGCACAATGTTCCAGAGTCCTTTTCCAACCAATACATGTCACATCAGATAAGCCCATAACGGTTAGTCGGTACCATCCAACTTATCTTCAACAGCCAACATACGGAATACATCATTGCTTTCAGCCATGGCCGGTGACTAAAATACCTTGATGCAGAAAATTGACTGTATCTCAAAAGGTTGAACAAAACTGCCCAGACAAATTATGCTAGACCTATAGCAGACTTCGAGACGCTTATACTAGCGAACAGAAATTGGTATATAGCTTTGGCACAAAAAGATGAAATAGCCTACACAAGCACTGTGATAGTTCGTTCGGAGGCCAAAACGAGCTCAGATCACGATTTCGGCACCATAGAGTGAAGCAGTTTTGATCTTGAAAACACGCTGAGTATGCTCACAAAAATTCATGCGATTTTGAGACTACAATTGGAGGAGTGTCGACGGCACCCTAGATGAAGCGATGACCTGCTCTGATACCAATTGTTGGAGATAGACGTCTACAGAAGCACGCGAACAACACAAGGAAGGAGAAGAAGCCTGGAGCACAACACACAATATTGAATGTATTACTAGAGAATGTACAAAGATAAGTAGCCCATTAGGGCAATAGGCGTATATACAAGCCGGGGGAAAAGAACCTCTTAAAGAGGGAAAAAAGTGCCCCGACGGTCCTAGTGTGTTCACACATATTACTACCTAAATATATCAACATTGGACTGAATGAAGCTAAACCCCAAAGTATGGTTGGAAAAAGAGAGCAAACAATTTCTCTTGAGCTTCTGTTGATAAAGATTGAATGGCTTTGAGTGTCTTTGTAATGTAAAATATGCAGCAAAGAGAATATAATCACTCCAAGGGCTCAAAAAGAGAGAAAACAATTTCTCTTGAGCTTCTGTTGATAAAGATTGAATGGCTTTGAGTGTCTTTGTAATGTAAAATATGCAGCAAAGAGAATATAATCACTCCTCTCTAAGCAGAATTTGAGGGGAAAAAAGACTCTTCAATCTCTCTTGAGGTGAGAAGAGAGTCTTAAACACTTCTCACAAATAGTATACTAACATATAAATGCCCCCTTAGGCAATCAACCAAGAATAGGTGGAAGAACTCAAAAGAAAGCTCTCCAACCATCTTCTATGGGCATAGAAAGGAGGAAATCCGGGAAAAATGGAAATATTCTTTTACAAAATAAATGGCCAAGATGTCCTCGCATGGCTACACCTTCTTCATACATACCAAAGTCACCATGGAAAATCTGATACTAATGTAATTAAAGCTCCTAGGGCACCAAGCACCACTCTCCAAGGCAAGAGATAGTCAAAGGTGTGGTTGCACAAGCTGCACAATGGTGGTCATCTAGGTTTGATGCATAGGATAAGAAAGGCACCAAGGCTAAAGGAGGACGTTGCCTAAGGAAAGGGGCCAGCAGAATAGGGGTCATCATGACCTCAATCACCTGGGTCTCGCCAAGGGTGTCGTTCAAGGTTGGTTCCCAAGGGAGTCTCCCTAAGGCCCAACAAAGGCACTCATCCAAGGCTATTACCCAAGGTTGGTGCCGAAGCCCAAGTTCATTGAGGCATGTAAGGTATATGCCCAAGTCCACATGGTATTTGCCCTATGTAAGTGGTGTCAAAGTCTATTTGGCAAGGGAAAAAGCCAAAAGGTTATTGCCATGGAAGGGGTTGGTGACCCACCAAGGCATGCACCCACTACAGGAAGCCACCTAAGGGGAACAAGAAGGGCAAGAAAAGTTGTGGTATGCAACCCATTGTCATGGGCACTTTTGCCCTCCTCCATGGACTACTACTCCACATTTTAAGCCACTCATATAACCAACACCTATATAACCAATAGTATTACCTCATTTGGATGTATGCATACATGTGTGAAGGAGTCCTTATGATTTATGCATATGTTATGAGCATAAGTAGGTCTCTACCTATTGTATATCTTGTTGTATTCCCTCTATCTTGAGTAGTCATTGTGGAGTGTTGGACTAAGTTTGTTGTCTATTAGACCATTACTTGTTCATGTACTCGGACAATTGTAGCAAGTCAATGTAGCATTTTTATTATTGTTGGGCTTATCTTTCAAGTGTGATGGACTAGTCCCTAATGTACATTTTTATTCTAAGTTGGTGCTTTTTTCCAAGTTGCATGTTGGACATGGTTGTGCTATTGTGGTGTATGATTGTTGGTTTACCTTGTTTTGTGTAACTTCTTCTAATTTGATAGTAGCAAATGGTCTTGTGAGTTGTAAGAATAACTATTGTGCTTCTGGTAAGTTGAAGTGTAGCCTTGTTAGTGAGAGTGACTCGGAAGGTAGCCTACTATGGAAGTGGACAAGTTGGGTCTTCAACTTGGAAGGTCTTGCTTGTTATTATGTGATCGAGCATCCTTGTCATCTAACCTAATTTGTGTAAACCATTACAGTAGTTTGGGGCTATTCATGCGCTATATTTTGGTTTTTAGTCAAGTGTTATTTACCTTGTCTTGTTTACTCCATATGGCATTTCTTGTTGAGTTCCTTCTTTGACCCCTCTTTTGTACCATTAGGAGTTGCATTTTTCTTGAGCTTTCTACACTAGGATCATTGTTATTTAGGTGTTCCATCTTGCACAAAACATGTTATGGAGTATACTTCTCCTAGGAGAGCCTATCCCTAAAGTAGCCACATGATGAGGCAAGCTATAGGCTTGGCAAAATACTTTCCTATGCACAAAAAGGATTGAACCCAAGTCCTCCTCCATCCCACATAGATTTAACTACTAGGCTAAGCACATACCTTAATGTCCACCCTAGTCAAACTATTTTATAATAGTATTATTTCCTTATCTATCCTCAATTCATTATTCCACCTTTGTCTTTCAATCAATCCCTTTATATAACTTGTGTTAGATCCTCTAGGATCCTTATTGCTAGAAAAATCAAGACACAAGCAATATTCACAAACAATAAATGGACATACATCAAACTCACCTCCCAACCATAAAGCCAATATGGGCTCACCCTCAAGCCTAGGACTCTACAACACAATGAACATTGGACAGCCACCTCTTAGGCCCCTCACCAATATGAGTGATGAGACTTTACCATGCGAGGCCAAGCATCCAATCTTAATAGAAAAATGATAAATGAGAGACCTTGAGTCTTATTTATAGGACTCAAATGAAATAAACTAGCTTACACTAAATTAGCCATACCTAGTACACACTCGCCAAACACATGCTCCAAACACCCATCTAGATGCCTCAAAAGGATGGAGATGTAACATTTGCCCTTTATTTTAAAATCTAGTAATAGAACCAAGGAACAAATCTTTAATGATCTTACTAACTCCCACGTCAAGGACTAAAGCTGATGCTTCCGCTTAATCAAAAACTCAAGATAAGAAGTCACATGAGACTTCCTCTCCCTATAATCTAGAACCTATTCAAGCTCTAGTGGAATGTATCAAGTGGCATCCTCTAGAATTGAGATCTCAATTCATAACCATTACAAAATCATCCCCCCTAAAGCTCTCTTTCAAGTGACCAACATGGAATACAAGATGTACAATGATTCCTCAAGGTAAACCAAGCTCGTTTTACCTACATCGTAATTTCAAATAGACCACAATATCCGAAAGATAACTTTGTGCACTTGCCTATTTGAATTGTCTTAGAATCTTTCAATACCCAAGGGCATACTAAGATACCCACATGGAGGTCATTAGGATATATTGTTGGTTACCATAGAAAATAATTCTACCCTTCTCTATCTTTATGCTCTTCCTTGCACTTTGAAACATTGATTGCATATCCTGTAGAAAATTGGCCACAAAGCACATTTTTTCATATGCAAATCTAGTGGCTATTGATGGTCTCAGGTCATTATTGTACATCATGTGGACAAGCTATGCCATGTAGTTGAATGCCTAGACGTAATGTTATGTTAGAAAAAATATCTCAGTGGAATAGACTACTAGATAAAGATGAGAAAAATGAAGACTAAGAGAGATGGAAATTGAGAGAGATAACTCATTCTCAAATTACCAAGAGGAATGCAATTACAAAGATGGTGTTGTCTGCCCATGCGCTCCCAATATGGAGTTTAGATGGTGATCTAGACAAACTGTTGTATATTATTGAACAAGGCATTCTTAAAATGTTAAATTATTAATGTTGAGGTCAGTTGCTTGTCAATTGAGAGGCATGTTGTATATTATTGAACAAGGCATTGTTAAAATGTTAAATTATTAATGTATTAATATGTTTTTGATGTTTTTGATATAGCAGCTGAAGGTTCGTGAGGAGCGTGCAAGGCGTGAAAGGGCGGACATCAATAATCCAAATAATTATTATTTATTTTGTAAATAAACCTACGTAGAAGGTTCTATTGTTAGAAAAGTAATGGTTAGCATAAGGGTCATTATAGACCGTAGTTTCTGTTATTGAAAGTAATGGCTTTCTGTAAAAGTTACCAACTTTTAGTTTCACGCCTGCTTTTCGAAGCCGCCCTCATGTAACCACTATTTTCGACGTAATCAAAAGTCCTATAAATACATGCACTCTGTGGACTGTCGAAACAGAGTGCATGGGGGGAGATTGCACCCAATACTGCGTTGTGTCTCGTCTCTTGTTGCGTCTATTCTCTGTGTGTTTTCTGTGTCCATAATCTCTGTATGCGCCTGAGCAAGATCCTGACAACAGTGGTATCAGAGCTCTGCACGCGTCAATACAGAGGGTTCTGTTCTCTGTTCGCGATTCCGATTCCGATTTCATCCGCGTTCGTGATTCCGATTCCGTTTCCTGTTCCTGTTTCGCGATTCCGATTCCATTTCCTGTTTCAGTTTCGGTTTCGTCTTCGTCTTCGGTTTCTGTTTCTGATTCTGATCCAAGGCGTCGACTAAGGCAAAGAGCTTAGGCAATAACTTAGGCAATTTATTGGCAACATTGGCACCCAAGGCTCCCTTGGCGACCGTTGGCAGCCGTTGGCTACGCACGAGGCAATTTTAATTTTTGAGTGGTAATAGAGAGTTTAGAGTCCCTAAGGTAGGAGGATTTGAACCCACAACCTCCTACTTTCAAGGGAAGTACTTTGAACACTCCACCATCTCTTGGAGTTGTACTCAAGTCTCTCTCTCTCTTTCTTTGGTACTTGTGCAAGGCGCTCGCGATGATTTCAAGGATGGACTCAACAAAGAATTAAGTGTAACTTTCAATCCGTATGTCGGATTGAGGTGTGTAATATACCGTTGGAAAGCTCTCGGAACGAACTTTCCAATGAGCTAGCTTGCAAGTGTGAAATCCTTGGTAATCTTTGGGTGGCACTTGATTGAGTGTTCAAGATACTAAGCAAGGTTGAGAACATGGGATCGAGACACCAAGGTTGCAAACAAGAAGGTTCAATACACCAAGGGTGAGAGCAAGGGTCCAAGAGCACCATGGAGGATTACAGTAATTCACCTCTACCTGCGGCAACACTTGAACAACAACTAGAGCTCTTGCGGCATGAGCTTCAAGGAGCTCAGAACGAGATCCAACAACGTGATGAAATCCTCCAAAAGATGCAAGCTGAGGAAGACAACCTTACGAGAGTAGTAAAAGCTATTGTGTCTGCCCAATCTGATGTTACTCATTCAAAGATTGGTAATAGAAACTACCAGTTTCTACGATTTGATGGCCGAAAGGATGGGCCTTTAGTACTTTCTTGGTTGTCGTAGTTTGATGATTTTTATACCGATGAAATGTATGCTGAAAGTGAAAAAGTTAAATTTGCCACTAACTATTTAGTAGGTAAAGCTCAACTCTGGTGGAATGTCCTGCGACACAGTACGGAGCGTCCAACAACTTGGAAGGCTTTTCAAGAAAACGTGAAGGATTCATTTCTTCCTCCTCAATACCATTTGCATGTTCGACGAGCATGGACGACCCTTACATGGAAGGAGGGTGATACGGTTACTACCTACACAGAGTGGTTCTGGCAAAATTTACTACTTGTACGAATGCTTGAAGATGTATCAGAGGATATCTTGCAGCAGAAATACGAAGATGGTTTGGAAGTGGGTATCCAAGCTAAGCTTCACACCCTACGACCTACAACTCTCAACGAGGCTATATCTTTTGCTTATGATGCTAAAAAGGATTCCAGTCCATAACCAAGTCACTCCGTTTACAACAACCACGTCCACGACCATTTCCTATTAAACCTTCATTTCCTATGAAGCGTAATTTTAATGCCCCATCTTACCCTAGTTTTCCTCATCAGCAGTGAATGCCCAACAGAAGCGACCACGTATCACTTGCTGGAATTGTGGTAAACCTGGACATACAAAAATAAGGTGCAGATTGCCACCTCTTCATATGAAACAGGCTACAGCTCGATTGCATAACATGGAGGTCTATAATGAAGAAATTCCTCCTGTTTGGACAGAGGAATCACTGGAGAAGGACTTAAGTACCTTGGGTAACGATATCTCTCTACACTCTCTTCTTTGCATGCAGGGTACAATAAATAACAAACTAGTTAAAATTCTACATGACGATGGTAGTTCACATGACTTCATTTCACATTTATTAGTACAAGAACTTAAATTACAAACGTTTCCTTCTTTGTATAAAGTGAAAGCTGCATTTCAAGGTGGTCGTTATAATGTAACACGAGAAGTGCAAGATGTTACGATTAGCATAGGCCCTAAATGTTGACTCACAAACATTTTTAATTGCACCTTTGCAATCTTATGATGTTATATTAGGTATGCCTTTTCGTCACCATTATAACCCACGTATTGACTACCATACTCATACCTTTAAGTTTGTTTTCAAAGGTCAAATCATTACTTTGTCTGCACGGCATGATTTCCAGCCATTTCCATTGATTAGTCACACTCAAGCAAAGCGTGCATTTAGGAAAGGATTTAACTCATGCATTGTTTTTGTTAATGTCATCAATGATTATACTCATACACTTTCAGATGCATATAAACCTTTCATGAGTACTTATAAGGATTGTTTTATGTCTGAATATCCCTCTGAACTACCACCATCTCGAGGATCCTTTGACCATAGCATAGACTTAGTCCCTGGTAGTTCTCCTCCTCATAAAGCACCTTATAGACATGGCCCATTACATCAAAAGGAAATAGAAAATCAAGTAAAAGACCTACTACAAAAAGGACTTATAAGGCCTAGTTCTTCCCCATTTGGAGCACCCGTTCTCTTAGTAGAGAAGAAGAATAAAACTTATCGAATGTGCATTGATTATAGAGCCCTTAACAAGATCACGATCAAGAATAGATACCCTATTCCTTGAATAGATGATCTCTTAGATAAGTTACAAGGAGCTCGTGTCTTTAGTAAAATTGATCTTAAATCGGGTTACCATCAGATTCGTATGACACAAAGTGATATTTTTAAGACTGCATTTAGAACTCAAAATGGCCATTATGAATTTATCGTAATGCCCTTTGGACTTACTAATGCCCCTGCTACATTTGCGCGAATGATGAATAATATTTTTCTTGATTACCAAGCTTTTGTTCTTGTATTCTTTGATGACATACTTGTTTACAGTAAGAATGATAGTGAACATGAAAAGCATCTTGAAACAGTTTTTCATTTGTTACGAGAGAACACATTATATGCTAATCCTGAAAAGAGTTACTTCTTTCAATGTAAGCTAGAATATTTAGGACATATTATTTCAAGTGAAGGTGTGCATGTGGATCCGAAAAAGATTAGAGTTATAGTAGAATGGCCAACACCACAATCAGTCAATGATGTTCGTTCTTTTCTTGGGTTGGCTAGTTTCTATAGGAAGTTTGTTCGAAATTTTTCTTATTTAGCATTGCCTCTTACTTTGTTGTTGAAAAAGAAAATAAAATTTGCATGGGGATTTACCCAACAACAGTCCTTTGACAAACTTAAACATGCACTTTCACATGCACCTGTTTTACAATTACCTGATTTTTCACAACCCTTTCATGTTGTTACTGATGCTAGTGGTTCAGGAATAGGTGTTGTTCTGATGCAAAATGACCATCCCATTGCATTTGAGAGTAGGAAGCTTAAACCCTCAGAGCAGAATTATAGTACGTATGATAAAGAATTGTTAGCAGTTGTGCATGCTTTGCGAATTTGGAAACACTATCTTATGGGCTCTGAAGTATTAATCAAAACCGATCAACAGGCTATTAAGCATTTATTAAGTCAGCCCTTAATCTCTGATAGGCATCTTAAGTGGGCATCATTCATTCAAAATTTCCAACCCATGATACAATACCAACCTGGTAAAGCTAATGTCGTAGCTGATGCTCTTAGCCGTTTTCCTTCGAATTCCGTTGTTTTGAATAATATTTTTGCCATTCAAATTCATTCTTTTCAAGACATGGTTTCCACTTATGCATCTGATTTATATTTTTCACATGCATGGCATGACTTCAATAATGCTGCATCTTTATCTGATGAACATTATACATTTCATAATGGTTTTCTCTATTTTCAACATAGATTGTGCATAACCCAAGCTTTTAAAGATTTTGTCATTAAAGAAATGCATGAACCATCTTACATGGGTCATAGAGGCATACAGAGCACTATTTCTGCTTGCAAAGATTTCTTCTTTTGGCCACATATGGAAAAAGACATTGCACATTATGTTTCTCAATGCATTGTATGTCAGCGTGTCAAACGTCATCATGGTAAACCATTTGGATTATTAATGCCACTTCCTATTCCAAATGAACCATGGGAACAAATCTCTATGGATTTTATCACAGGTCTTCCTATCACTTCATCACATAATGATATGATTTGGACAATAGTTGATAGGTTTAGTAAATATGCATATTTCATTCCATGTAGAAAAACTTTGACTGCATCTCAAGCTGCAAAATTATTCATTAAATGCATTTTTCCACATCATGGATTTCCTAAAGTAATGTTATCTGATCGTGATGTTAGGTTTTGTAATCATTTTTGGGTTGCCTTATTTCAACATTTTGGTTCTAAAATAGATTTTAGCTCTGCATTTCATCCTGAAAGTAATGGACAGAGTGATGCTACAAATAGTACTATTCTTGATTTATTGCGTTGTTATTCATTAGATAATCCTAATAACTGGGATGAAAAGTTGCCATTGCTTCAATTTGCTTACAATAACACTTCCCATACCACTACTGGTCGTGCACCTTCTGAAATAGTTTTTGGTAAAAAGCTTCCCACTCCCATGTCCCTCACCCAAACTGACATTCCGATGGCTGATTCTATTGCTCAAGATCACGTTTCTATACTTCATGATGTTCACGAGCACATTAGGAAAAGTCAAGAGCGATATACACGTATTATCAATACTAAACGATTAGCCAAAGAATTCAAGGAACATGATTTTGTATGGTTGCGAATAATTAAAAGACGTCTCAAAAATATTTTGCAGCATCCTAAAATTAAACTTGCACCACGCTATTATGGACCGTTTAGCATTATAGAAAAAATTAATGATAATTCATTTCGATTAGATATTCCATCCCATTGGACTATACATAATTCTTTTCATATTAGCTTACTTAAACCCTTTAAAGGAACTTTACCACTTGCTCCACTTCTTGATGATCCTCCTTTAATTGAAGACCAATCTGAAATCTTAGTTCCTGAGAAAATCATTGATCATGATGTCACTACTACACGCACAGGTACTCAATATCATTGATATTTGGTTAAGTACAAAAATCACTCTATTGAAGAATGTCAATGGATACATAAAACACAATTAACACCTCATTATGACCACTTAATTTCTGCATATCATACACAAACACATTAATGTAACAGCTCCATGAACATTTCCATGCATGTATTTTTACATGGCACATGCCTATTTTCTTTATTCAGTGATGAAACATGTGACTGGCCATCCATGTTTATTATTTTATCACCTGAGGTCAGTTGCTTGTTCAACTGAGGGGCATGTTATACCTTATGGAATATGTTGAACAATGCATTGTTGGATTGAAATATGGAATAGCCAATGCATTGTTGGATTGAAATATCGAATAGCCAATGCATTGTTGGATTGTAACATGAAATATGTTGGCCAATGCATTGTTGGATTGAAATATCGAATAGCCAATGCATTGTTGGATTGTAACATGAAATATGTTGGCCAATGCATTGTTGGATTGAAATATCGAATAGCCAATGCATTGTTGGATTGTAACATGAAATATGTTGGCCAATGCATTGTTGGATTGTAACAGTAATATGGAATATGTTGAACACTGCATTATAACTGTTAGAGTGTTGAATTATTTAATCAACTGAGGTCAGTTGCTTGTCAACTGAGAGGCATGTTGTATATTATTGAACAAGGCATTGTTAAAATGTTAAATTATTAATGTTGAGGTCAGTTGCTTGTCAACTGAGAGGCATGTTGTATATTATTGAACAAGGCATTGTTAAAATGTTAAATTATTAATGTATTAATATGTTTTTGATGTTTTTGATATAGCAGCTGAAGGTTCGTCAGCAGCATGCAAGGCGTGAAAGGGCGGACATCAATAATCCGAATAATTATTATTTATTTTGTAAATAAACCTACGTAGAAGGTTCTATTGTTAGAAAAGTAATGGTTAGCATAAGGGTCATTATAGACCGTAGTTTCTGTTATTGAAAGTAATGGCTTTCTGTAAAAGTTACCAACTTTTAGTTTCACGCCTGCTTTTCGAAGCTGCCCTCATCTAACCACTATTTTTGATGTAAGCAAAAGTCCTATAAATACATGCACTCTGTGGACTGTCGAAACAGAGTGCATGGGGGGAGATTGCACCCAATACTGCGTTGTGTCTCGTCTCTTGTTGCGTCTATTCTCTGTGTGTTTTCTGTGTCTGTAATCTTTGTATGCGCATGAGCAAGATCCTGACAACACAAACTCTAGGTGAAGCCTGAAGGGCTTACTAGTGTACAATGGTGCATAAAGCTTCACATAGGCCATGCTTATATAGCTGTTATGATGAAACATACTCGTGAGAGAAAAAATAGTCAAAAAAATATAATTTTTGTCAATATCTCCACAACCTAAAGTCCTACTATCTTGACATTGTAGGCGAGAGGATAGGCCCTCCAAACCCTGCAAAAGGCAGTCAATCCCCCCGTTAAGGTTCTATGGGGAAACCGTGCAATGCCACGCAGCCTTTATTTTCTCCTTCAACTAGTTTATGCCCTATCTAACAGCGCACAAAGATCATTTGAACCATCTTGCAAAAAATCATCTCCTTTGCTAGGTAAACATCAAAATCACTTTGGATGGAATCAAATTACAGATCACTTTGGCCTATAGTCTATACCTTTATCACCAAGTGTGAAATGATAATACTAGCACATGCTACCACGTGGCTTGCCCACCTCATGATCTGAATTTACTTGTTAGAAACATGGATTATTTGATTCGCTCATGTGGAATTTTACCACTACCCAAACCATTATGAATAATATCTAGGAAGAGAAAAGTGGTGTTATCTTTGGCGGTCACAAAGGCAAACTATCTTTTCCTAGAACTTGAACTAAGTATATTTTATGCAAAAACATCACCACAACCATACAGGAAGTTCTTGACTACTAAGATGATAATAAGGATATTAACCAATGTCCAAAAAGAATAATTCCCCACAAAGTGGAAGGCACAGACTCTCAAGCAGTATTTAGAAACTTATCTTCAAATATTGCTCCAAGAAATCTTGAAGATTAGCCCACACAGAAATGTTCTCTATTGGGTTTTGAGAGATCTTCTTTTATTATGTTCTCCCCCTTGCAGATTTTCTCTTCTAAATCATCTTGGATTAGGCTCTACATTTTCTAAAAGCAATAGCTTATATAGTTCCGCAGCTGGAAGAGCTAACTCTTATTGTGCATATCTAGTCAAGATGGCACCCCATGACTACAAGTAGTAAGAATTCCTATGAAAGTTATCCATGCCTTCTACATTCATTCTTGCAAATGCATGGAAGGAATTCTCACAGTCTCCTGAACACCCATATCCTACAAGTAGTGCATTTCGAGATGGGATTTTTAGAGAGATGCCTGCACTTTCCATTCTTTCAAAACATTTTAGTGCCTTCTCAATGAATCGATACTTTGCATATCCTCCCATCATTGTATCCATGAGGAAGCATCTTGGTTAAGGAATTTATTGAATACCTCAGATGCATTTTTCAACAAACCATAGTCAATGTACATGTTCAATAAAGAATCCCAAAGTAGAATGTTTTTCTCCAATACACTGCTTCTGATAAGCATTTCACTAATAGTGTGCCTCGTCTGTGTAGCTCCTCCCATGCCACCAACTCTCAAAACACAACCAAAGGTTATTTTGTCAGGCAAGAACCCCTGAAGCTTCATTTGCTCAAAACAATCAATTGCTTCTTATCCATATCCATGTTTGGTATACCCTACAATCAAAGATGTCCACAAAAATGCATCTTGATGTGAACGTTTGTCAAAAATAGTAAGTGGTTCTAATAGAAGGCCATTGTAGCATATATATATATCTAACAATGCATTCCCAACAACAATGCTTTTATCTTATAGACCTAGAACTACAATTTCCTTGTGAATTTGCTGGCCCATCCATACAGTTTTAGTGAAACATAAGTTGCAGAATCAGGACAGATATCAATAGATTCATCTCTTCCAAACATTTCATCACTTCTTTGGGTGCATTACTCAAGGCATATCTTGTTATCAATGCACTCCATATACCACTCCCTTAAATTTCATTTCCTCAAAACAACATATTGCCTTATTACTAAGGCCATGCTTTGCATAGCCAACAATCAATGTTGTCCATGTGATTGTATCTTTGAGTTGAAGCTTATTAAAAACTTCATGTGACTCTACAAGCCAGTCCTAGCTAGCACACATGTCCACCAATGCATTGCCAACAAAGGGATGCTACTCTTTTATATGGATCCAATCAAATCAACAACACACCTAAATCAAGCACATATGTTGTGAAATAAAAGCTCGTTAGCGCACCAAAAATTAACAACTCATGGAGCTAACACATCTCCATTGAAGCACAAAGAGAGAGAGAGAGACAAAGAGTATGAAGCAATAATCTTTTGGAGTATTGAGGCACAAGAGGAGAAAGGATCATGAAATATACAAGGAAGTTGCAAGACAAGGATGCATTCCAATGGATAATGGACATGTGCAAAGAGAAGATGAAAATTGGGTTCCCATCATCAAAAAACGATCAAGGAAGTACCTTTCTTTTCTTGTTTACTTCTTTTCTAAGTTTCCATAACGCATAGTCTTGAATTATAGTACATGTAAGAAGTTCATGTATTTTTAAGGTTAAGCATGGTAAAAGATTCAATTTTATAACTTTATTATACATGCACAAGTAGGAATACCCTTGAATGTATTTTATCATGGTATATAATGGATATGCATATGAATACTAAGGGGTGTATGCATAGAAGAGGAACATAAATGAAAGAAAGAGCATCTTCAATATGCACTAAAAGAGCGTATGAGAGAAAAGTGCAAAATAAGCAAGATGGTAATTTTTCTCATTAATTTAAGGTATGTAAATTTATTCTTTTTTTTTCATACACGTGTTCTTTGGGATTTTTACATTAGGTACAAAGCGTAGTTTGTTCTATATCTCCAAAGTGGTATGTTTAGTCACTGTCTCAAGCCGATGACCACCTAAGGGAATTCTCCCAAATCCATTTAATGAAGGCCTCCCTTCACAAGTCCATTCATTCAAGCTATTGGCAAGAGTGCCTAGTTTCTCCTCATGGAATCTCCATGCTCATAGAGCATTCTATGTAAGTCATTTCCATTTTAGTTCATTCATCATGTTTTCATATCTTTTGTTCCTTTCTCCATAACTTGCTTGATGTGTCAATGTTAGTAGTGTAGGATTAGAGCTTCTTCATTTCAATAGTAAGCTCTCCAATGGTATAAGGATTGCTAGAATTGGAGGAGATTTGATTTTTCTACGCAAGAAAACAATATTCAATTGCCGACTTTTGACAATTTTGGAGTTAGTAGCTGCATCAATCAGTAAAAGGCATATGCCTAGGGTTAGAGATTAAAATTAGTTTTTAGTGCCAAAAATTATCGTAAAATTCATGAATTATAAGCACATATTATTTTTTTAAATTGGTTCACCCATAGATAAAGCATATGGATGTATTTGTAAATGATAAGGCAAGAAAGACCTATGGCAAAGATTGTATTTGTACTTTAAGATGAGGTGGCACACAATGCCTTCCCCAAGCATTGCATTTGGGTGAGGGAAGGAGTGCATCAGAGGGGGTGGACATGAGTGGATGCATGTGCACATGCACAATCTCACCATCATTTTCATTGTTGTCCACATATGCACCATGAAGACATAGGATACTTGTAAGTGTTGAAAGTATTCTCCACACATGAAAAAGAATAAGTCCACTCTAACTATAATAATTAGGAAAGAAGAAAAAGGAAAAAAGTAATTATAAGTAAGTACCCAATAGTCTTGGACTTATTGTAAGATTGTTTAGAGTTAACCATGAAGTAAACTTGAAAGAGGTAGTAGTCATTTACTTCCAAGTTGTAGTAAAACTTAAAGGATTGAAGTTTAACACTTAAATTAAGACAAAACAAGAAAACTTATTCAAGTCGATAGAAGTAAAAGAAGAGAGATGAGCCAATCTCATGTAGTTCCTAAGTAAACCTTGAAACAAAGATAGTGGTGCTTGAGTCGTTTGATTAGTATATCCCAACTGTGTACCAGTCTTGAAGAGATTTCTTAGATTAGAACTTTGAATAGTAGTGGATATTTGTACATGAGTTGAGAGGAATATCTATTGAAAATCCTTAGGGTAATCCAATGAGCTTTGTAGGTTGAGAAAGTGATTTTAAGATGAAGACTAAGTCAGACATGTGTAGGATTTAGTCATCATCTGATTTACTAGTTGACCAAGAACTTCTATGCAATTGTTCATTCAACCCTTTCAAATATGTGCCAAAATTGTATCTACATGGATTCCAACTTCATATGTGAAAAAAAAGGGTCAAAGATCTCTTACAATACCTCCCCAACCATCCACATGTAAATTGAATGGGCTTATCATAAAGAGTAACATACACATTGTTCTTTGATCCCAACATCAATTGGCCTTATCAAACTTCATAGCATCAGCTGGTCGAAATTTCCACAAGAGGCTCCAAACTCAACAAAATTTCAAGTGTGCCTTCCATGTAGGATTCAAGTAATCACAGAGTGAGAATTTGGACAAGTTTCAGTATGTTTCATCATGCCCAATGCATGACACCCATTACTTTAATAACAGAAAAGACATTATATTAATTCTTCATGAAGGAACAAAATCTCATCAAGAATGGTTATTGAAAAGGTGGGGTCATTGCTTGGACTAGTTGTGTAACCCTAGTGCAATGGAATACCATAATCACATACATGCCCCTAGATAGAACCTTCTATTTGCACGGTCTTTCTTTATAGCCCGAGTCCTAACCTAACCAAATCCAATAGACCTTACCAATTTATCATGATGTCATTGCATTGTATTGTTGATTGAAAGTATCAAGCGGTTTATGTCATTGCTTGGACTAGTTGTGTAACCCTCGTGGACTGGAATACCATAATCACATACATGCCCCTAGATAGAACCTTCTATTTGCACAGTCTTTGTTTATAGACCGAGTCCTACCAGCCAAATCCAATAGACCTTACCAATTTTATCATGGGGTCATTGCATTGATTAGGTCATTTCAATGAAAGAGGAATTAAAGTTATGGTTGCAAATCAGTCTGTAATAGGAACAAATATGCAGAATCAACATATGATTTATAAATGTGAAGCATGTCAGATGGGAAAAGCACACAGGTTACCATATTAAACATGATGGTGTACTAGAGCTTATTCATACAGATGTATGGGACCAACAAGAGAAGGATCTATCAATGGCTCAAGGTATTATGTTCTTTTCATTGATGATGCTACAAGATGGATAACTTTGTATGTTTTGAAGGAAAGATCAGAAGTGTTTGGAGATTTCAAGCATTTTCATGCATATGTAGAGAGAGTCAAAGGTCAAAATCTTAAGAGATTGAGGTCTGATGGAGGGGGAAAATACTTCTCCCAAGAGTTCAATGATTATCCTTGGAATGCAGGTATTTAGAGAGAAATAACCTATAGGTATACACCACAACAAAATGGTGTAGTAGAAAGAAGAAACAGGACTTTGGTTGAGTTTGCTAGAGCTATGCTAAAGGTGAAGATAAGCTATGCTGATTATCTCTAGAATGCAGGTATTAAGAGAGAAATAAATTGTAGGTATACACCACAACAAAAAGGTGTATTAGAAAGAAGAAACAAGACTTTGGTTGAGTTTGCTAGAGCTATACTTCTTCCAAGAGTTCAATGATTATCTTTGGGCTGAGGCTGTAAATACAACTACATATCTTGTGAATAGATTACCATGTATAGCTCTAAATCGAATGACTCCATATGAAGCTTGGTGGGGTAAGAAACCAACACTAGATCATTGTAAAGTTTTTGGATCAATTGCATCTGCTTATGTGCCATCACAACTTAGACATAAACTTGAATCAAAGGCATAAAAATATGTGTTTATTAGTTATGATGAAAAGTAGATGGGTTACATATTGTGGAATCCTCTAACCAAACAATTTCTTGTTTCTAGAGATGTTACATTTGATGAACAAAAAATTTGGTATGCAGATCAAAGTCATACAGTTGAAGAATTTGAAGAAGAGGTAAGAAGATGTGAGAAAGGAAAATCAATTGTGCAGGTGAATGAAGATGAAGACTATATGCAAGCAAGTACATCCAGAAGTGTATTAACAAGAAGAAATGAAGAAGCTCCTATCTTTGATGAAGAGGTATATCTAGACACACATGAAGAATGTGAACCAAGGAGGTCATGTAGGACAAGAAGGCAACCAAAAAGGTATTCTTATGATACTTCATACATAACTCAAAAGAACTATGCATATATGGTCAAAGATGATGAAGAACCTCAGAACTATGATGAAGCAAAAGGTAAGAAGCAATGGGAAGATGCAATGAAGGAAGAATTCAATGCACTAGAGGAGAACAAGACTTGGGAGCTTGTTTCTAAACCAAATGGTAAGAAGGTAATTGGAAATAAATGGGTTTATAAAGTGAAGAAGCTTGCAGATGGAAGTATAGCTAGATATAAAGCTAGATTGGTGGTGAAAGGCTATGCCCAAACTTATGGCATAGATTATCATGAGACATTCAGTCTTGTAGCTAAGATGTCAACTATAAGGACAATCATTGCTATTGGAGCTTTAAAAGGATGGACTCTGAGTCAACTAGATATAAAGAATGCATTCTTGAATGGATATATATTAGATGAGGTATACATGGAACAACCTCAAGGGCTTATAGATTCTAGGTATCCAGATTTTGTTTGCAAATTGAGAAGAGCACTCTATGGATTGAAGCAAGCTCCATGAGCATGGAACTATAGATTGGTGAAGTATCTCAATGATCTTGGATATCAAAGTTCAAAAGCAGATCCAAGTCTACTCATCAAAAGAATAGAGGAAGGTACAATCTACATTTGTATTTATGTAGATGACATTATAATCACAGGTACTTCAGATGAAGGAATCAAGGAGGTAAAGGGATTACTTGAGAAAGAGTTCACGATCAGTGATCTTGAAAAGTTATCATACTTTCTTGGTATGGAAATCACTTATACAGATCATGGCATATATATATCACAAGAAAGGTATCTTCTAAGGAAGTATCAATCTCTTGTGGGTAGTTTGATTTATGCTACACTAACAAGACCTTATCTTAGTTATGCAATGGGAGTTTTGTCACAATTCATGCATTGTCCAAAGGATCC
The DNA here is from genome assembly GCA_020310875.1 of Ceratopteris richardii. Lineage (NCBI taxonomy): Eukaryota > Viridiplantae > Streptophyta > Polypodiopsida > Polypodiales > Pteridaceae > Ceratopteris > Ceratopteris richardii. The sequence goes on along the minus strand of CM035436.1, from coordinate 58,037,938 downwards.
ACATTGGATTGCAGGTCAAAGAGTTCTCAGATATATCAAAGGAACCATAAAGGAAGGGTTATATTATCCTTTTACTTCATATTTGAAGTTGAGAGCCTACAGTGACTCAGATTGGGCAAGTAATCAAGATGACAAAAGATCAACTCACAGTTACATGATATATATTGGTGATAAACTTGCAAGTTGGTGTTCAAAGAAACAACATACAATAGCATTATCATCAACTGAAGCTGAGTACAAAGGACTTGTAGAAGCAATTAAGGCGGTCATATGGATCCAGAAATTATTCAAAAGCTTGGGCATTAATCAAGGTATACCTACAATAGATGGAGATAACATGAGTTCACTTTATCTTGCAACAAATCCCGTATGTCATGCAAGAACAAGACATATAGAGATACAGTACCATTTCCTAAGAGAAAAGGTAATGGAGAAAGAAATTGAAGTAGAGTACATTTCTACAAAGGATTAGATAGTAGATATAATGAAAAAGAGCTTGGATGGTGTGAAGTCTAGGAGATTCAAAAGCATGGAAGGAGTGAAGATGATATGAAGAAACAGAGAATGTCAATTAGTGATTGAGGGGGAGCTGTTGGAGAACCAATCACAAATCGGACATAAATGTGAAGTTCAAAGTCTAAGAAGAAAAGCACATGCCTATGTGAAGGGACAATTTCACACATGTACTATATTTGTAAAGTTAGACTTAACTTTGGTTCTAGAATTTTCAAAAGTCACGAGATTGAGAAAATCTATATAAGCTAGTTTGTATCAATAGACACAGAAAGAGAGAGAGAGAGAGAGAGAGAGAGAGAGAGAGAGAAAGAGAGTTTTTTTATGATTGAGCATAGTCGGGCTTCTCTAAGTGAGAAAGCACCTATAAAGTTTTTGAGTTTCCATAGTTATCAGAAGACATAATAGAAGTTCAGTGTATGAGACTCTCTCCTCCATCTCCATACTTTCTCTATTGTGTAATGTTCTCAAAAGTTCAAGTTTTTCAAGCAAGTCGATGTATGGCATCAAGACTGAGATGATAATTCATTTTTTTAATCTATCTGTTTCAAATACTACTATAAAGGTTTTGAAAATAGGTGCTTGTTGGACCAATTCAATGCCTGGCATCGAGTTGTAGTGGACAACTTCTTATTTCCTATGCCTATGATTCACCTAATGGGTTTGTGCCTGAAAAAGTGAGGCTTTATGTGCGAAGTCAATTCCAGACATCGAATTCATGCTGAAAAGTGGACTTTTATGCACCAAGTCGATGCCAAGTATCCAATTTGCAGTATAGGGACATGTTTTTAGCTAAAACAGGTAAGGTTTCTTATTTTGGTGGCTCATATAGCATCATCTTGTGAAGGTCATAACTTGGTGTGTAGTGCTCCATTTTTAGCAAATAATAGCTTGTTGGAAAGATCTTCTTTTCTACTTTCATTAACCAAAATATCTTAGAAAAATGATATTTTTGCTAAGAGAAATAAACAAAATATTAAAGGTATGCCATTCAATGATTGAAAATTTTTGAAGAAGCAGAGTTCTCAGTTTAAGTAATCTTTTCTCAAAGTTTGGAGAAGCATTGAGTTAATGGTGACCATAGAGGTTGTCTAGCATCACATTAATTCATTTCTTGTGATGTTTCATAATTCAACACAAATGAGCACAAAGAGGTGATACGAAGCCCGGACACTTCTGTGCCGACTTCATCCAGCTCGACTCAAATTAGGAGATGGTCAGCCTCAAAGACATCATGGGAAGTCATATCCTATATGGAATTGGGAACAATAGCTCTCACAACAAGGTTACTGATGGTGCAAACAACTCAACGAGCTTTACTGATCTTGGCTACAGTTCTCAAAGCATGGAAGCTCCATTGGATCACGTTCAAGGTACAGTTTCACGAACCCTTCATTGACATCTGCAATGTCTGCATCCATGTCATCAAGTTCCTGCAACAATGTCAAGAATGTGCAGGATGTGTTATCTGCATTTACCCAGACAGAGGCCCACTTCCTCCCCTTAGAGACGATCCCAAGATCAATAGAATGTGCAAAAACAATGTCCTCTCCAAGATATCATCTTCTTGCTCAAGCTTCAGCGATATAGCCAGTAGGCTCAGTGATCGAGCTATCCATGAGGAAGTATCTCATACTACGTTAACATCTAGAGATTACGTAGACACTAAAGAAGAGAAGACTAATGGTAGTTTCAATGGTACGGTGTTCAGAGGGGTAATAAAATGGGGATGATGGTCTATAGAGATAAGGGACTACATTAGGCAATGCAGACATTGGTTTGGGATGTTCGACACTATAGAGGATGCCGCCAAGGTAAAGGATCTCTTGGTCTCTATGCGAGATAGGGATAGGTGAGCAGAGAGATACATACAACTTCCTGAACTTGCAAGAGTGCAGCCATCTCCTCAAACATAGCTTTTTCCAAATCTGCATTACCAATTGCATCTTCAAAACAAGAAGGTTCAGCATCTTGTATTACCTGTGTCATGTAGGCACAATGGTGAGCCATGTAACTATCATATGTCAATTGTTGCACTGAATTACGCATCCTCCTAGATCTTCTTGGTCCTAGGTCACTTCTCCTTGTATCATTTGCATGTGCCCTTCTTACTCATGGAGTCTTCACAGAGGGCAATCCAAGTTCCTCATCAAGACTCTTTTCTGAACCACTTGAATCTCCATCAACATCTTCAAAACTTGCACATGTTTTACTACCAGCAAAAATCTTTTCTTTACCTTTCTTGGATGTATTTGATGAATTTGTTGGACTAAAATTTCCACGCAATCTTCCACTCCATGGATTTGAGTTAGAACTATTGCTTGGTGATGCATCCGGTCCACTCAAAACTTGAGATTGTGCACTTGATTTTTTAGCATTTTCTTTGTCATTTGGTTCAAGATTTAGTCCTTGTTTGGCATCTGCATAGAAGCTTGACATTTCATCAAATACCACATCTTTGCTCACCTTCACCTGTCGGGTGAGTGGGTTATAACATTTGTACCCTTTTTGCTCAAGGGAGTATCCAATGAAGACACATTTTTCTACTTTCGGATCAAGCTTCTTCCTCAACTCATCTAGAACATGTACATATGCAATACAACCAAAAACTTTCAGATGTGATAAGTTTGGCTTTTTACCTGTAAACTTCTCTTCAGGTGTAACTTGATGTACAATAGCAGTCAGAGTTCTGTTCATGATGTATACAGTAGTATGCACAACTTCTGTCCAATAACAATGAGGCATATTCTTCTCAGCCATCAAGGCTCTTGCTATTTCTGCAATATGTCTATTTTTGCATTCAGCAATGCCATTCTATTGTGGTGTGTACCTACATGAAAACTGACGCTAAATTCCATGATTCTTTAGAAAATTTTTGAACTCATTTGACATGTATTCACCTTCTCGATCAGATCTTAATGTCTAAATGTGCTTCCATGTCTACTTTTCCACCATAGCTTTAAAATTCTAGAAGTGAGTGAACACCTCACTCTTTTCTTTCATGAAATATACCCATACTTTGCGTGTATGGTCATCAATGAAAGTAACATAAAATCTACAACCGCCCATAGATGTGGTCTTTACTGGACCCCAAACATCTGTATGTACTATTTCTAGTACATTCTCACTAACATGCTTGTCATGTGGAAATCATGTTCTTGACTGTTTACCAAATTGACATGTTGCACATACCTTTTGCATTTCTGCAACTTTGAAATTTGGTAGTCCATGGACAATCTCCTTTGACTGCATCAATTTCAGCCTTTGCAAGTTTGCATGTCCAATCCGTTTGTGCCACATCTCTATATCTGCAATAACTCCTACACCTTTTGCAAACATGGCTGCATTCATTTCAGGAATCTTTACATTTAAGGTGAACATCCTACCCACTTTGTTTCCTTTGGCAACCAATCGTCCATCCTGCTTGTACTCTTCTACATATAATCCATCAGCATTGAAACTGACTTGTAATCCCTAGTCAACCATTTGTCCAACAGAAACTAGATTCTTTGTTATATTTGGAACATGCAGCACATTAGCAAGATGTTTTACCTTTCCATCCTCCATAGATAGTGCTATGTTTCCTGTATGCTCAATAGGATGTGATGTGTCATCACTTGTTTCAACATATGGAGGAACTCGCAAATTTTGCAAAGTACTAAACCATTCTGCATGACTGGTCATGTGATTTGAAGCACCTGAATCAACATACCAGACATTATCATTCGATTTTGAAACCCCAACAGACATCGTATTCATCATGTGATGTTGAACCATGAACAGCTTCTCAGAATCATCTGTACTTATGGATGCATAGTTGTTTTGCTGCCTTCTGTTATTTTGATTCTTCAACCTGCAATCACGTTCAAAGTGTCCAGATTTACCACAATTCCAACATCCTTTACTATCATTACCTAAATCATTTCTTTGGAAATTTCTCCGACCTCTTTGGCTCCCCCTGCCTCGAAATTGTCCTCTTCCTCCTGCATGATTTTGTTGTTGACCTTGGTCTTGGTTACTATTTCGTCTTCCATTTCCAAAACCTCTACCTCTGCCTCTTCCTCTATCGGAGTAGAATACCTGCTGAGAACTGGGCTTTCCTTGGGAGTTTGAATCCTCACCAAGATTCTTTTCTTCAATAATCAGCATGGATACCAAATCAACAAAATTCAGAATATTTTCCCTCATCTGTATAGAAGTTCTGAACTGCTTATATGCAGCTCCTAAACCACGAAGGCACACTTCCACCTTATCATCATCATCTGCATTCACGCCAATAGATGCAAGTGACTCACATATGCTTTTGATTTTCAGAGTGTAGTCACTTACCGATATGCTCTTTTTTTCTAATGTATGCAGCTTGCTCTTGAGTTGCAATTTCCATGCCTTTGTATTGGTCTCGTACAATGTGACCAAACTGTTCCAAGCCTCTTTCGGAGTCTTGGCATCCTGTATGTGCCCAATCATGCTATCCTGTATGCTAACAGATAACCAATACATTACCTTTCGTGCTCCTTGATTCCATTCCTCATATGCTCTTAACTGTTCTGCAGTCCAATTCCTATCTGGTAACTGTGGAGCATTTGCGTTCTCTCCTTCGATGTACTTCCAATAGCCTTTTCCCATCAGGAAATTCATCATTCTAAATCTCCAAGCATGGAAGTTGTTCTTGTCCAGCTTATCGCTCCTGTCGCACTATGACGTGATAGTTTGATCTCAGAAAAACATAGTTTTCGTGTATCAACAATACACGGAATTGCTTGAAATTCTGGATCTCGAATATATGAGTGTTGCCGAACATGGCACAAGTTACAGTTTTTGAAATTGACTAGGTTTTTCTATGGGCCCCACCTTGTAGGCTCGAAACAGAGGTTGAGATGGCTTTGAAACTTTGATCTGACAAAAACAAGTGACCCTAAAGGGATAACTCTCAAAAATATTTTGCAGTCTTCTACCTTCATGCCGATTTTCATAGCAAACGGAGGTCGTTTGTGAATCACGTTTTCTCCATGCCTTGCTGCATACTCTTCACCGTCGCCTTCTCCACGAGCTCTCTACAGCCACACTTGCTTTGATACCATGTCATGAGGAAGGAGATAAGGAAGAGAGCTCACACACACACTCTCACAGTCAAAGAGAAGCACACACTTAGATTGAGGCAAGGAAGAATGATCTTCTTCTTTTTCTTCTATTACATAAAAAGGAATGTACAAGAATGACCTAAAACAAGAATACAACAAGTGCAATATATAAAGACCAGTACATAAGGAAAAAACTAATGTCCACGAGTGAGTGAGCTAGCACAAAAACAAATGTGCCATCACTCTTGGTAGATAAATCTTATAAAGCTCAATGAAGTATCCCTGACATATATTGGCGTGACCACTATACATGTCAGAGAAACAAAAAACTGATACATGTCATCTTGGATCATCACATGTTGAACTTGATATCTCAACAGACCTCCACCTAGTGCTCTGATACCATGTAGAGAGTACACGCACAGAAGCAAAATAAAAAGAAGAGTGTATTCACAAAAGAAAGAGTGTGTGAGACTCAAAATGAGTAGACCATGAAATGGGTAAACTCATGTGGATTAGAAATGAGTTTGCCAAGAGCATGGAGTAGGCTCATCAAGCTTCTAACCAAGTACAAATGGGGGGAGAGACCGTCCTTGTATAGATTTGAGAGGGGCTCTCCAAAGTACATCTCATGTGGGATAATTCCCTGAAAGGAGAATGAATACTACTGGTAGAAGCAAATGGCAAGGTACCCAAATACAAAGGAAATACAATATAAAATGGAAATAAACTAGAAACGGGGTGTCTCCTAGATACAAAATGGAGATGCACTCATGGGAATACAAATGCAGATGATGTAGGAGCAACATGTCATCCATAGGATAGTGATTGTAGAAGTCCTAATTCCATTTTTCTTATTCTTCTTAGGACATTTGAATACCATATGATCATGATCTCTACAATAAAAGTATAATCCTTTGTCTTTTGATGTTTTCTTTCCTTTGATGTAGGTCGTCTAACCCTAATGTTATCCAACTGCATGGGTTTTGGTTGAGATTCTTCCAATGTATGTTGTTGAGGAAAACTTGTGTTCTTGGTCATGAACAAAAATCTTCTTCACTTGCTTTCTCTCAAACAGCCTATTGTCACACTCAATTGATTGATTCATGAATTCATTCAAATTATTTACCTTGGGCATGGTTAACATGAGGTCCTCGACATCATCACATAAGCCCCATCAAAATTGGTTGATAAAATAATCCTCGTGCTATGTGAGATCACATATGATTTATCTGAATTCTCATGCATAGGCAGAGACAGGCCTATTTCCTTGATGTAGCTTCCTTAGCTTTGTTTTGGCAATAAGTGAATAATTGGTATCTCCAAACAAAGATGTGAACTCTCAAAAAAGGCCTTGAAATCATGCAAAATATCCATATCCTTCTCAAGGATATGTGCAAACCATGAAAGAGCATGACCACATAATAGAGTTCCTATGAATCCTACTTGAGAAGCATCATATGGGTACCTTTCTAGTTGCATCCTTATGAATAACCTTCACTTGTTGCACAAATCCTCAAAACTTTGATCTTGTCCCATCAAATTTCTTAGGCATGCTCACTTCTGGACTTTTTTTCATGTAAGATGTCATGGGGGTACTTGAAGAAGATTGACTTACAATGATGTACAACTCTTGGATTTTCCTTTGAAGTTCTATGACTACATCTTGAATATTATATTGTTGAATCCTTTGTTGGTTTTCTCATATCTCTTGGACTTGTTGTTCAATGACTTTAAGTGTCGAAAAAAATTCCTCTCGAATAATCTCCATGGCTCTTGGTCTTGATGAAGATAGTCTTGCCAAAATGTTAGGGGAGCACTAGATTATGCTCTCTGAGTGGACGAGACAAGATTTTCGAATTATACTTTTGATTACAAGAACACCCATGTAGGGAGAAGAATACAAGAATATATAACTGATACAAGATGTCCCACAACCTCAGAGTGTTAGGTATGGAAAACTAGACTAGAGATAATACAAGAGATCCCACAATTCGGGACCATAGGTATGAAACAAGATATCTCAATTACAATAATTCCCTTCAGGTAGATACAAGAAGTAACTAGACAAGATCTCATACTATGAGATTACAAGAGGAAAAGACGAGATGTCCAAGATACAAGACTAGACAAGAGTGGAACAAAGAACAACACAAGAACTAGAACTAGAACTTGGAGAGTACTTACTTTGTGGTCACCACTCCTTGAGCCCCCAAGACTAGTATTGGCAAGAGTGAAAATGAATGTGGCCAACCCCTCATTATATAGGTTTTCCAAGGGCGATTACGAGTTGATGATGTCATCAATTGGAAAGAAGACCTCTACCTGTTAGAATTCAGCAAAAAGACAATCAATCTTGGGGTTTTGGAACGTTCCAAATGCTATGGAAGGATTGATTTCTCCAAATTCTAAACCAAGCATGAGATATAGAAAGTGACATGGAATCTAAGGTTTAGGATGGTTTCCTTTGTGTCCATGACATCACCTCCCCATTAAGTGATGAGTTCCACGAGGAGCGGTTATGTGACTGTGAGATCTTCTAGAACTTGAATATTCATCGCTCTTGGTTTCTATAGAGTTCTTGATATGTAGTACTGGAACATGATGATGATGGATATCCATGATAAAACTACAAAGTGTTTTTAGTGTATCTAGGTACACAATCAAAACCATGATTCTCATGATGGGCAATAATTCGCTTTTGATTCATATGATAATCCCTGAGATGTGGGGTAGTGATTGTAGAAGTCCTAATTCCAACTTGTTTCTTCTTCTTATGACATTTGAATACCATATGATCATGATCTCCACAATAAAAGCATAATCCATTGTCTTTCGATGTTTTCTTTCCTTTGGTGTAAGTCGTGTAATCCTAATGTTATCCAATTGCATGGGTTTTGTTTGATATTCTTCCAACATATGTTGTTGAGGAATTGAGGTAAACTTGTATTCTCGATCATGAACAAAAATCTTCTTCTCTTGCTTTCTCTGAAACAACCTATTGTCACACTCAATTGCTTGATTCGTGAATTCAAGCAATTGAGTGTGACAATAGTATTTGCCTCGGGCATGGTTAACATGAGGTCCTTGAAATCATCACATAAGCCCCATCCAAATTGGTTGATTAAATAATCCTCATGCCATGTGAGATCACATATGATTTGTTTGAATTTTGATGCATAGGTAGACGTAGGCCTATTTCCTTGATGTAGCTTCCTTAGCTTTGTTTTGGAAACACGTGAACAATTGGTATCTCCAAAAGAAGATGTGAACACTCGAATAAAGGCCTTGAAATCATGCAAAATATCCAGACCCTTCTCAAGGATAGGTGCAAAGCATGAAAGAGTAGGACCACATAATAGAGTTCCTATGATTCCTACCTGAGAAGCATCATAATGAGATATAGAAAGTGACATAGAATCTAAGGTTTAGGATGGTTTCCTTTGTGTCCATGACAATAGGTATACAAGCTGAAACATAATCTTGATGGAACAATTGATAGGTATAAGGTGATACTTGTTGCAAAAGTTATGCTCAAGAGAGAGGCATTGATTTTTATGAGACCTTTGCTCCCACATGTAGAATGGCCATTGTTCGTAGCATTTGTGCACTTGGAGCTCATTTGTGGTTGGAATGTACTTCAATTGGACATTAGAACTGCATTTCTAAATGGTGATTTACATGAAGAACTGTATGTATTTCAACATCGTGATTTTGTGCAGAAAAAGCATGAAAAAAAGTGTGCACATTGAAAAAGGAATTATATGGTTTGAAGCAAGAACCATGTGCTTGATATGAAAAGATACATGCCTACTTGATGGCATACGATGTTGAGAACAACCTGACTAAGAGTACCTTATATGTTGAGTGTGCAAATGATGTACTTTTGATCATCATTGTATATGTTTATGATATGCTACTCATTGGTCCTAATGAGAAGCATATTTATGAATTTAAGGGTGACTTCCATGCCTCTTTTGAGATGTCAAATTTGGGGCATTTGCATCATTTTTTGGGCATTTAATTTATGCAAGATAGGGGAATAGATTTGCATTGAAAAAAACATTAACACATTATTACAACATTTTGGCCTTGAAGATTGTAAACCTAATACCACTCCTATGGAAATAGGCCTATGGTTGAGTCTTCGTGATGTAGGGGATGCATTTGATGGTGTTCTCTATCAGCACGTTGTTGGATGCTTGATTTACTTATGCATAACTCGACTTGATATTTAGTTTTTTGTCTCCTAAATGAGCACTTTTATGCATTGCCCTGATGTCAAGAATTGGTAGGCAATTAAGTCCATTTTCGCTCCTTGAGAGTGATATATAGGTACTTGGATTGTTTTATCCCAAGAGGGGATAATTATCGCCAGAATTACATAATTTTGTTTTTTACTTAGAATAGGCTAGTTGCTATGGCACTCGTCGTCCATCAATAGTTTTTCTTCATGCTTAGTAGCTCATGCATATCTTGGTTGAGTAAGAAGAAATCTACTATGACCACTTCTAGTTGTGAGGTTGAGTATAGGGAAGTTTTCATAACCATTTTTTAGTGTGTGTGTGTGTAGATTAGATGCCTTTTGGATGATTTGAGTGTTGGTCAATCTTCTACCACCAACATCTTCATTGACAATCAGCGCACATTGGTAGTTGCAAGAAACCTTGTATTCCATGCTTGCACAAAGCATGTTAAGGTGCACTATCATTATGTCAGGGAGAAATTCTCTATTGGAGAGATCAATTTGGCTTCTGTTCCCACACAGGATAATGTTACAAACCTCTTCACAAAGGCTCCTAGGGAGAAGTTTTTGATATATTTAGGTAGTGATGTGTGTGAACACACTAGGACCGCTAGGGCACTTTTTCCCTCTTTAGGAGGTTTTTTTCCCTCACCTTGTATATACGCCTATTGCCCTAATGGGCTACTTATCTTTGTACATTCTAGTGGTAATACATTCAGTATTGTGTGTTGTGCTCCAAGCTTCTTCTTCTTCCTTGTGTTGTTCGTATGCTTCCGCAAACATCTAACTGCAACAAGTTTCATCTAAGGCATCGTCAACACCTCTCCAGTCACAGTCTCAGAATCACACAAAATTTCGTGAGCATACTTAGGGTGATTAGGAGCTCATTTTAACCTCCAAATGCACTATTACAATGCTTGTGAGGCTACGTTGTCTTTTTGTGCCAAAGATATATACCAGTTTTGATTCACCAGTATAAGCATCTCGAAGTCTACTACAAGTTTAGTAGAAATCATCAAGATACCTCTGTTCAATTTTTCAGATACAATCATTTTTCTAAATCAAGGTATTTTAGTCAGTGGCCATGGTTGAAAGTAGTGATGTATTCCATATGTTGGTTGTTGAGCATAAGTTGGATGGTATGAATTACCCATTATGGGCTTATATGATGCATCATTTATTGGTCACAAAAGGATTGTGGAACATTGTGCAGTGTGTTGAAAAACATCTCATTACACCTACAAATACAAGTACTGAAGTTGATGCAAATGGCGTCGAAGATGATGATATTTTGTAGATCCCTATTCATGTTACGGTTCCTATTTGCACCTACTGTAGAGCAAATTCATTTGGATGACAAAGATGCTTATGCACATGCATTGATAGCCTTGTGTGTCAAACATGCCATTATTCCTCACATTTGCTCTTGTAGAACACCTAAGGATGCTTGGGACACACTTACCACATTGTACCAAGCTAGGAATGAGGCTTGTGTTTCTTACCTTTGAAAACAATTGAAGAGTGAGCATATGAAGGAAGGTGATTCTACGGAAAATTTTCTGACAGAGGTCAAGGATTCGAAGGAACAATTGATTTATACTGATGAAGTCCTTCCTAATAGTTCACTCATGTAGACTGTTCTGAATGGTCTTCCCAACTCATATCAAAGTTTTGCTTCTACTCTTCATTTGATGATAAAGGAAATCCATTTGAAGAGTTAGTTTCTGTTCTGTTGCATGAAGATTAATGTAGGCAGAAGAGGTCTATTATGCATGTTGCATATCAATCTTTCCTGGCTAGTCAAAAAGGCAAAGGTAAATGGAGCTCTTCTACTAGTAAGCAAAAATCTGCAAATGCTACACATTCGAAGAAGGAAGACAAAGATGAGAAGAAATTAGAAAAGTAGAAATTGTTTTGCAAATATTGTCAAGCAAATGATCATGTTATTAAGATCTCTACAAAATTGGTTGCTAAAGAGACAAAGAAGAAGGAGGTTGGAATGGTTGCTGTAGAGGCCTCTACACCAAAAACAGAGTTTGCTAATCTCGTGCAAAATGAAGAATCGGTGTTTACTACTGTTTGCAGTCTTGAAACATCTTCTCATGAGCACTGTATGTCTACAGTAGACTCAGATGTTTGGTATTTTGATAGTGGTGCAACCGAACATATTACCTTGCAGCGCAATTTCTTCACTTCACTTAAGCCTACCCCTATAGGGAATACTAACACATGTGCCAACAACTCCTCTTATCCTATTATGGGAGTTGGTAAGATCATTCGAACTACTACTGATGGTAGTTTTTTACATTGTTAGATGCTTTATTTGTGCCAAGGATCAAGAAAAATCTGTTATCAGTTTTTGCATTAGCCAACACTGGCTTGGTCACAATTTTGTTGATGAGAGATGTATAGCTCATGATTTGTCAAATGGTGATGTGATTATTACTTTTGGCATTTTATGTCATGTGTTGTATGAGCTCATAGACTATGAAAAGTATGTGAATGATTCAGCATGTGCAATACATGATTCTCAGGCTACATTAGATGCAAAGCTTTGGCATGCACACTTTGTTTATCTGCATTTTGCTAGTTTGCTATGCCTGCAGAAATATGGAATGGTGTCCTCTTTGCCCAAACTTGAGGCACCTGGTAAACATGTATGTGAAGGCTGTATTTTGGACAAAATGCAGTGTTCCTCCTTTCCAAAAGATGGTTCAGTTCGAGCTACTCAGAAATTGCAGCTTGTTCACAATGATGTTTGTGGTCCTATGGAGACACCCTCTTGTGGACACTATCTTTACTTCGTGACTTTCATTGATGATTTTTCTAGGCATGCATGGGTATATCCATTGAAAGAAAAGTCCAAAGTGTTCATGTGCTTCAAACAGTTTTTGGTTCTGGCTGAAAATCTATTAGCATTTAAAATGGGCAACCTCCGTTCTGATCGAGGGGGGGAATATATGTCTTCTAACTTTAATGCATTTTTGGTCAAACGTGGGATAAAACATCAGTATATAGTGCCGTATAGACCTCAATAAAATGGAGTTGTTGAACTAAAGAGCAGGTTGTTGATGGGGATGGCAAGGTGTATGGTCAAGAATCAGGCTTTACCACACAATTTCTCACTTGAGGCTAATATGTGTGCAACATATGCACTTAACAGGTGTCCCACTAAAGCGCTGCAGTCTATCACTCCATATGAGGCTTGGCATGCTCACAAACCATCTGTTGCTCATCTATGTGTTTTTGGTTGTTTGGCATATGCATTAGTGCTAGAACAACATCGCATAAAATTGAATGATCAAGTAGTAAAATGTATTTTTGTTGGGTATAGTTCTAAAAGCAAAGGCTATCATCTGTATCATCCACATACTAAACGCATTTTGGTCAGCCGAGATGTTGTTTTGGTGGAAGATGCTATTCAATCTTTACTTTCATGTACAAAGGAGACATGTTAGCTCCAAAGGCATGTATGATACTTTGATGCCTCTCTTTACAGGTGGATAGTTTGGTTCTAGTCCTATTGAGCCAACTTCTTAGCCTTTACAGGTTTCATGTGATGATGCAGATCATTCGATTTTTTATGTAGCTTTGCATGATGCACTTGTTGATAAGATATGATATTGAGGAGGAAAAAACTATGCCAAAATGTCTAGTGCAGACTTTGTGTGATAGCAAATTAGATGCACCTCTATCATACAATACTCGTTCAGGCTCTCATAGTGCCTCTTTTGCATCAGATTGCTATGCTATGGTTGGCTCTAGTCTATGTGATGAGACTGAGTCTGTTTCATTTGATGAAGCATAAAATTCAAAAAATTGGATGGTTGCTATGCAATCTGAATATGCTATAATGAAGAATGGTACTTGGTCTTTATGTGACTGACCTCCTCGTAAGAAGGCCATTGGCACTAAGTGCGTATACAAGCTGAAGTGTAAGCCTGATGGAACAGTTGATAGATATAAGGCTAGGCTTGTTGCAAAGGGTTATGCACATGAAAGAGGCATTGATTTTGATGAGACCTTTGCACCTACATGCAGAATGACTACTGTTCGTAGAATCTGTACACTTGCAGCTCATCATGGTTGGAATGTACATTAGTTGGACATTAAAATTGCATCTCCGAATGGTGGCTTGCATGAAGAAGTGTATGCTCTTCAGCCCAGTTTCTTTGTTTAAAAAGGGCATGCAAAGTAGGTGTGCAGGTTAAAGAAGGCCTTATATTGTTTAAAGAAAGCACCACGTGCTTGGTATGAAAAGGTATATGCCTATCTTATTGCACATGGTTTTGAGAACAGTCCAATTGAAATCACTTTATATGTTAAGCATGCTAATGATGTGTTTCTGATCATTGTTGTCTATGTCGATGACATGTTGTCTATGTCGATGACATGCTGCTCACTCATCCTCACGGGAATAATATTGCTAATTTCAAGGCTGATTTGCATGCCTCATTTGAGATGTCTAATTTGGGGCATTTGCATCATTATTTGGGCATTCAATTTATGCAAGTTCATGGTGGAATAACTTTTTTTCAAACAAAATATATTGACACATTATTGTAGTGATTTGGCCTTGAAGATTGCAAACCTATTGCCATTCTTATGGAGATAGGTTTACGATTGAGTCTTCATGATGTTGGAGATGCATTTGATGTTGTTCTCTATCAGTAGGTTGTTGGATGCTTAATTTATCTATGCATTACTAAGCTAGATATTCAGTTTGTTGTCTAACAAATGAGTAGATTTATACATTTCCTGTTGGTGCATGACAATCATCAATTGAAGGTTTATGAAGAAATGAAGTCAAGTAATTGAGAAGAGAACAAATTCAGAAGCTTGGAGGAAGGACATACTCAGAAATTCAAATCTATGTACACATATGTACATTAGTTCAGATATAGGTGACTCACACTTTTGATGAGTCATAAGTTTGTATATATTTGCCTATAAATGTTTTGAAAAAGTTGGGGCATGAAGAAGTGAGTATAGGAAGAGAGAAATCAGTTGTAGAAAGTGTCATTGGACACATGAAAGTTAGTTGACGTCATATCTTCAATGTAGTTGTAAATTTTTGAGAAATCAAAAAAATCTTGCGCCCGATGTTTTGCTGTCTGCTACTTCTATAGTTAATCTTTGGAGAAATCCTTCTGAACATATCTAAGTCCATAGTTAATCAATCTATGGCTAGAATTTGAGAGTCTAATTGTCATCAGGTTAAGAGAATTTTGCATAGGAACATTCATATGTGATGATGTTCTGAGAGTCGACAAAAGTGGCGCAGATTTCATGTTCAGAGAAATGAACATTGCTCAGTGCATGGTGTAAAGTTTTACACAAGTGAGGGCTTAAAATCTAAGTTGGAAGATAAGCCATCTATGGCTAAAAGATCTTGATCAAACGGGTTCGACATTGGGAGAACTATAGCTAAGAAGTTACAGGTGTCAAAGTTGCTACTGCAGAGAAGGTATTCTACACATAGGTAAATTGTTTGTATGATTTCTCAGAGTATACTGAATCATTTGTAGAGATTTAAGTTGGAGAAGATGCGCAACCTTAAGGCGAAGCATTGTGCAAAGTTTTGTTAAAAACTTTACAGGATTGATTAGTCAATGAGTGATTAATCTGCAGCAGACTTTTCAGAGAAGTGATTTCTTCACAGTTAGTCAACTTCTTGGTAATGTGTTAGTGGATTTCCAAAATTATGTGGAGTCTAGAGTTATTCTTGGTCTAGAGGTGGTCTAATACCAAGGATAGCTTGTTCTTTTGGAGATTAACACTCTCCATCAGTGGTATCAGAGCAGGTTGTGTCAAAATTAAGGAAAGGGAGACTCCGACTGTTGCAGACATACAAGTTCTACATTTCGAAGGTTCAGAAGGATAAAGTGTTGAAGAAAGATTGAAGGGAGACACGCAAAGATTATCAAAAGAATCAGAAGAAGCAACTCGAAGTTAAGGTACATTTATTCCTTGTAAAGTCTAAAGTTTTGAGACTACAGGTGAAGCAAGGATGGGAGATAGTCTCCAAATTGAAAAGTTGGATAGAGAGAACTATCCAGCTTGGTCTATGAGAATGGAAGCTCATCTGATGAGCAAAGATTTGATAGCATACATTACAGGTGAAGAAGAGAAGCCTCAGTTCAGAGATCCTAGTGTTCCAACTAGGGAAGAATTGTCAGATCTAAAGAATTGGATGAAGAGGGATGCTCAAGCAAGGAGCATAATCTACATGGCAGTCAATGACTATTTGCTTCCTCACATTAGAGGACTTGAAAGTGCAAGTGACATTTGGAATGCTTTGGAAGAGCATTTCCAAAACACAACCAAATCAAGGAAAGCTTCACTATGGGCAGAATTTACTACTTTCAAGAAGAAGGCATCACAATCAATCTCTGATTATGTGACAAAGATGAAGGACATTGCAGATTCTCTAGGTGCAGTGGATGAAGATATTGAAGAAGATAAATTGGTAAGACAAATTCTCACAGGGCTAAGAGGAGATGAGAAGTGGAAGCCTTTTATTTTATCTACAGAACTTTCATTAGATCACTTTACTCCTGATTTGAATCAATTGTTAGGTCATATGCTAACTTTTGAGAATGATATCAAAGGAGATGTTGATAAGAGTGCAGGTCATGCAATGTACTCTAAAGACAAGAAGAAAGCTAACAAAGGAAAGCAACAATCAAGTGAAGAAGAAGGTACTTCAAATCAAGCAAATTTCATAAGAGGAAAAGGAAATGGCAGAAGTAGAGGAAGAGGCAGAAACAACAAAGATAATGCAAGAGCTTGTTGGATATGTGGTAAGACCAATCATCTATCTCATGATTGTTGGCATAATAATCAGAACAATGGTAATTATCAGAACTTTAATCAAAGAGCAAGAGGTGGTAGATTTCAGAGAGGAAACTTCAGAGGTAGAGGTGGTAGGAATTCTTTTGGAAGAGGTGGAGGAAGAAGCTTCCAAAATCAATCCTATAATAACACCTACTACAACTATGCATCAGATCAGAAGGAGGATTCGACTCTCATTATGAATGCAACATATGAAACCTCACATGAGGACATGAGAGTGTTCTACATTGATTCAGGGTGTAGTAATCATTTAAGTGGAAATATTGCTTTGATGACTGATTTAGATCATAATGCAATTAATCATACAGTTCAGACAGGTGATAATACAAAGCATAAGGTAAAGTCAATTGGTTCAGTCAAGGCTAAAGATGGGAGCACTCTTCTGAGTAAGGTTCTATATGTTCCCACAATCCCAAAGAATTTGATCAGTGTAGGTCAAATTGTGGAAAAAGGATATGAGGTAAGATTCACCAATGATGGAGTCTATGTTGAAGATCCTAGTCAAGGGTATAAACAGGTTGTTACGGGAAAGAAAGAAGGAAGGCTTTTCACATTGAAGGTACAAGGAAATGTTGGACATGCTATGTTCACATATGGAGAGCAGAAGGTGTCAGAATTGGATCTTTGGCACAAAAGGCTTGGACACTTCAATGAAAGAGGTATCAAAGACATGATTAATAATGATTCAGTGCTTGGGTTGGCTAACATTGCAGGTCAACACATGACATACAGATGTGAGGCATGTCAATTAGGTAAGGCTCATAAGCAATCCTATTCCAAGCATGGGTTTATGTATTCAGAAAGACTTGAGTTGGTGCATACAGATGTGTGGGGTCCTTCAAAGGACTTTAGTATAAATGGTTCAAGATATTATGTCATATATGTTGATGATGCTACCAGGTGGATCACAATTTATGTGATTAAAGAAAAATCAGAAGTGTTTAATACATTTAAACACTATCATGTATATGCAGAAAGGATTACAGGTCAAAAATTGAAGAGACTAAGGTCAGATGGAGGGGGAGAGTATTTTTCAAATGAATTCAATGATTACTTGTGGAATGCAGGTATAAAGAGAGAAGTTACTTGCAGGTACTCTCCTCAACAAAATGGGATAGCAGAAAGGAGAAATAGGACTCTTGTTGAGTTTGCAAGGTCCATGATGAAAGAGAAGAATTGCCCAAATTATTTGTGGGCAAAGGCTGTAAATACAGCTACTTATTTGGTCAATAGATTGCCTTGTAAAGCTTTGCAAGGTATGACACCATATGAAGCTTGGTGGGGTAAGAAACCTACCTTGGATCATTGCAGAATATTTGGATGTTTGGCATATGCATATGTGCCATCTCAATTGAGGCATAAGTTGGAGCCTAAGGCAGAAAAGTATGTATTCATTGGTTATGATGATAAGCAAATGGGATACAGGTTGTGGAGTCCATCCACAAAGCAATTCCTTGTATCCAAGGATGTTACATTTGATGAACAAGGCACTTGGTATGCAGGTAAATATAATGTACATGCAGATGTTGAAGAAGTAGTGGATCAAAGGAAAGGTAAAGCAAAGATTCA
Organism: Ceratopteris richardii; assembly: GCA_020310875.1. NCBI lineage: Eukaryota > Viridiplantae > Streptophyta > Polypodiopsida > Polypodiales > Pteridaceae > Ceratopteris > Ceratopteris richardii. The sequence continues at coordinate 58,019,674 of CM035436.1, read as the reverse complement.
ATTACTTGATGAAAGTGAGAATAATGAAGTACAGGTTGAAGTTGAAGAGAGGCCAAGGTTTGATCCAGAATGTGATGAACCAGAGACTTCAAAAAGTGCAGAAGTTAGGAGGTCATCTAGGCACAAATGGCAACCTACAAGGTATAGCTATGACACCTCATTCTTGACTACTAAAGATTATGCTTATTTGGTAAAAGCAGATGAAGATCCATCTACATATGATGAAGCCAAAGGCAAGAGAAATTGGGAAGAAGCCATGCAAGAGGAGTATGATGCATTAATAGAGAATCAGACTTGGGATCTGGTTCCTAAACCTAATAGCCAAAAAATTATTGGATGTAAGTGGGTTTACAAAACAAAAAGATTTGCAGATGGAAGTGTGTCTAGGTACAAAGCTAGACTTGTTGTGAAAGGGTATGCACAGATATATGGAGTGGACTATGATGAGACTTATAGTCCTGTGGCAAAGATGACAACCATCAGAACTCTTATAGCAATTGCTGCTTGTAAAGGTTGGAAGCTATCTCAATTAGATGTTAAAAATGCTTTTTTGAATGGTTACATTTCAGATGAAGTTTACATGGAGCAACCAGATGGATTCAAAGATCAGGTGAATCCAAATTATGTGTGTAAGCTCAAGAGAGCTTTGTATGGGTTAAAGCAGGACCCAAGGGCATGGAATTATAGGCTTGTAAAGTTCTTGAATGATCTTGGATTTCAAGCATCAAAGGCAGATAGTAGCTTGCTAGTCAAAGCAAGTGAAGATGGATTCATTTATGTTTGTATTTATGTTGATGACATAATACTTACAGGAACAGATGATAAATGAATACAAATGATCAAGAAGCAGATGGAGAAAGAGTTCAAAATCAGTGATTTGGGGAACTTGTCATTCTTCTTGGCAATGGAGATTTTATATACTCAACATGGAGTATATGTGACCCAAGAAAGGTATCTTAAAAACTTGCTAACCAAATTTAAAATGGAAGATTGCAGGGTTGCACCTACACCATTGGAAGTGAACCATAAATTGTCTAGATTTGGAGGAGAAGAATTCAGAGACATGAAGCTATATCAAAGTTTGGTTGGTAGCTTGATTTATGCTACAATAACAAGGCCTGATTTGTCATATGCAGTTGGTGTGCTTTCACAATTTATGCATTGTCCTAGAAAGGAACATTGGATTGCAGGACAAAGAGTACTTAGGTACATCAAGGGTACACTCAGAGAAGGGTTGTACTATGGATTTACTTCTGATACAGGAGTGAAGATATATAGTGATGCAGATTGGGCAGGTAATGTGGATGATAGAAGATGAACACATGGATATTTGTGCTATGTAGGAGACAAATTGATTTCATGGTGTTCTAAGAAGCAACACACAGTTGCTTTGTCATCTACAGAAGCAGAATATAAAGGTATGGTGGAAGCTACAAAGGAGGTAATTTGGCTAAAGACACTTATGAAGGTTTTTGATGTGATTCAAAGTACTCCTATTGTTTGTGGAGACAATATGAGTTCTTTATACTTGGCAGCTAATCCTGTGTTTCATGCTAGAACTAAGCATATTGAAATACAGTATCATTTTCTAAGAGAGAAGGTCATTGATAAGGAAATTGAAGTTATGCATACTCCTACAAAAGATCAACTTGCAGATATGATGACAAAAAGTCTAGATGGACCAAAGCTACAAAGATTCAAGGATATGGCAGGAATTAAGAAGATAGAGAAGAACCTCAATTAATGATTGAGGGGGAGCTGTTGGTGCATGACAATCATCAATTGAAGGTTTATGAAGAAATGAAGTCAAGTAATTGAGAAGAGAACAAATTCAGAAGCTTGGAGGAAGGACATACTCAAAAATTCAAATCTATGTACACATGTACATTAGTTCAGATATAGGTGACTCACACTTTTGATGAGTCATAAGTTTGTATATATTTGCCTATAAATGTTTTGAAAAAGTCAGGGCATGAAGAAGTGAGTATAGGAAGAGAGAAATCAGTTGTAGAAAGTGTCATTGGACACATGAAAGTTAGTTGAAGTCATATCTTCAATGTAGTTGTAAATTTTTGAGAAATCAAAAAAATCTTGCGCCCGATGTTTGGCTGTCTGCTACTTTTGTAGTTAATCTTTGGAGAAATCCTTCTGAACATATCTAAGTCCATAGTTAATCAATCTATGGCTAGAATTTGAGAGTCTAATTGTCATCAGGTTAAGAGAATTTTGCATAGGAACATTCATATGTGATGATGTTCTGAGAGTCGACAAAAGTGGTGCAGATTTCATGTTCAGAGAAATGAACATTGCTCAGTGCATGGTGTAAAGTTTTACACAAGTGAGGGCTTAAAATCTAAGTTGGAAGATAAGCCATCTATGGCTAAAAGATCTTGATCAAACGGGTTCGACATTGGGAGAACTATAGCTAAGAAGTTACAGGTGTCAAAGTTGCTACTGCAGAGAAGGTATTCTACACATAGGTAAATTGTTTGTATGATTTCTCAGAGTATACTGAATCATTTGCAGAGATTTAAGTTGGAGAAGATGCGCAACCTTAAGGCAAAGCATTGTGCAAAGTTTTGTTAAAAACTTTACAGGATTGATTAGTCAATGAGTGATTAATCTGCAGCAGACTTTTCAGAGAAGTGATTTCTTCACAGTTAGTCAACTTCTTGGTAATGTGTTAGTGGATTTCCAAAATTATGTGGAGTCTAGAGTTATTCTTGGTCTAGAGGTGGTCTAATACCAAGGATAGCTTGTTCTTTTGGAGATTAACACTCTCCATCATTTCCTAGGTGTCAAGCATTGGCAGGCGATTAAGCACATCTTTCGCTACTTGAGTGGTACCCAACTACTTGGATTGTTTTATCCCAAGGGGGGATCACTACCGCCAGATTTGCATGCTTTTTCTGATAGTGATTGAGCTGGTTGCTATGAGACTCGTGTGTTCACCAATGGTTTTTGCTTCATGCTTGGTAGCTCATGCATATCTTGGTTGAGCAAGAAGTAGCCTACTCAAGCCACTTCCAATTGTGAGGCTGTGTATAGGGTAGCTTTCATAGCAACTGTTGTGTGTGGCTCAAATGCCTTATGGCTGATTTGGATGTTGGCCAGTCTTTTGCCACCACCATCTTCACTGATAGTTAGAGCACATTTGTAGTTGCGAGGAGCCCTGTGTTCCATGCTCGCACTAAGCACATTGAGGTGCATTATCATTATATGAGGGAGAAGTTCTTTGCTGGAGAGATCAGCTTGGCATATGTGCCCATGCAAGAGAACATTGCATACCTTTTCACAAAGGCTCTGCCTAGGGAGAAGTTTGAAGCTTTCTGCAAAGCTTTTGGCTCAATTCCTTTTGTGGTTTGATTCCACATAGCTTGACACTTTCTGATACATGAGTGTCCGCTCCTTGTTCATCGCATCACTCCCAAGGGGGATTTGTTGATATATTTAGGTAGTGATAAGTAGCCCTAATGGGCTACTTATCTTTGTACATTCTAGTGGTATTAAATTTAGTATTGTGTGTTGTGCTCCAAGCTTCTTCTTCTTCCTTGTGTTGTTTGTGTGCTTTCACATACATCTAACTCCAACAGAAGTTTGAAGCTTTTTGCAAAGCTTTGGGATTAGTTCCTTTTGTGGATTGGTCTCTTTCCATATATCTTGGCAACTTACAACTATCGGGGTACTTTTTCCCTCTTTAGGAGGTTTTTCCCCGTGGTTTGTATATATGCCTATAAGCCTAACTGCTCACTTATCTTTGTACATTCACTTGGTAAAACATTCTATATTTTGTTGTGCTCCAAGCTTCTTCTTCTTCCTTATGATGTTTGTGTGCTTTTGCAGACCTCAAACTCAAATAATCATGGCCAATTAGGAGGAACAATTTTGAGTCACCTGATGTGTTCATTTTGTCCTTTTGAAGGCATAAGTCATCGTAGTCGATTCTACAATTTGGATCAACGTCATTGTATATAATCCAATGCCTTCTATCTTGGTTCCATAGGTTCTTCCAATTATGATCTCTTTTGTTCTAGAGCCTCTTAACCATGTGGTGGAACTCCCCTCGCACTCTCATGGTACTAATAATCGAGAACCAAAGAGAGTCGTGTTATCTGATCCATAGGTGCTTCCACTTATAAAAGCCTTTTTTGTAGATTGTCTTGGACCTCTAGAGGAACTCTCCTTCCACTCTTGTGATACTAGAAATTGGGAATGAAATAGGCTCATGCTCTTTGATGCCCTCAACTCACTTCCAATCATCACCGATGCTACAAAAGGGCTGCATCTTGTTCCACCCTTTTTATAGAGAACACACACAATCCAAACCTTTAGGGGTAACTAAGAAAGGAGCGAACAAGAGAGCGATTAAGTCAAGCTCTTTACACTTGGAGATCCCAACAAAAAAGAGGATGTCACTATTTCTAAAAATATGTTTTGCCCAAGAAGGTTCCTCATTGCTCCAAGCTTTAATCATCCATTTGGTCACCATCTTATTGGGAGAGGGATTCCCCATCTGAGATACCCAATCCACCCACATCTTTCGGGCTAGAGAAAATTTCCCACATGATTTGAATCACCCTTCCTATTGGGATCCCCCATCCAAAAGAAAATTTTTATAGATCCTTTCCAATTTCTTTATTATTTTGTTGCATGATCTCCAACATGCCCAAGAAGTAGATGATAGAGAAGAAAAGGAACGTGCTGACCACTATTGTGTGCCCAACCATATTAAGTTGCATACCCTTCTAGTAGCAAAGTGTGTTGTCAAGTTTGGCAAGCACTTAATCCCATCACTTGATCATCCAAACATTCAAAGCCCATCGGAGTGCCCAACAGAAAAAAGACTTGGCCAAAAGGGATCCCTTGACATCTTTGAGACCACAAAAGCTACAATGGTGGACCAAGAAGTGATGTGGAATAAAATTTTGAATGGTCGATTCTGGATCTAGAGGCCTCATAGAAAATATAAAGGCAATAAGAGAAGTGGTAGACAAACATAGTGTTATTTTGAAGAAACCCATTGGTGTTATCATCGACAAAGTGTCTCAATACCATCAGATTTTGGGCCTAGGGAAGAGAGAGAGAGAGAGAAGGCATTATATTGTTTAAAGAAAGGACCACATGCTTGGTATGAAAAGATACATTCCTATCTTATTGCACATGGTTTTGAGAACAGTCCAACTGAAATCACTTTATATGTTAAGCATGCTAATGATGTGTTTCTAATCATTGTTTCTAATTTTGCACGAAATGCCAAGCATAGTGAATGTGTGGACACAAGCACGAATTGAGGAATATTTGAAGCTTCCCATCTATGAACTGCACTTTCAACGATGTATGCAAGTCATGAATACTTACATCCTGCACTTGATAAGCCATCTGTCCCTGAGGTAGTGGTATTAGATCGCAATGGAGGATCTCAAACTATTCAATTCACACATGAGCTAATCAAGGTAGCATTTGGCTGGAGAGTGGATGGTCTCATAGATATGAAAGATGAATGCCATGAGGCCAAGAAAAGAACTTTCTTTGATATCAATAGAATCGACATTGAAGAGGAAATCAGACTGGTGCATCAACATTTCTATTTTCCAAATATGCATAGATATACAACTCCATAAAAAGTTGTAGTACAAATGTTATCTCATGCAGTTAAGCAAATTGGGAATCAGATCAATATGACAACATACATTCAGGAGTGGATATTTGAATCCAAAAAGCAATGGCTCCACAAAAAGTTCTTAAATGAAAGTTTGGATCTAACATTGCTCATATATCAAGCATTGAACATGAAAGATTGCTTACGGCCTATGATCTCCACGGTTGAAATGGCAAGGTATCCATAGGTTTGTACAGTACTAAAGAAAAGGAAGGGTGTAACCCTCATGGAGGAAGTTGGTATGCGCTCCGAAACAACTATGCGAGGTGCAAAACGAGCTAGTATGGTTGAAGCATCACAAACACCACAGTCCAAAAGAACATATGAACTTCCTAAGGTGTCGATAACTACAACACCAGCCATTACAAGAAGATATCTCTTCACCGCATTAGAAGCCAAACATGTTTACATGAAGGTCAAATCAACCTTAATCCAGTATAGGGACACCAATACCATCAAGCAAGAACACAAAGATCATCAAAAGTAGCAAGGAATGCATCCCACCAAGACCGATATAAAGAATTGGGATTAGACGATTCTAGTTCAGATGATGAGTCATCACATGATCATGACACCCTTAACACTGATATCCAAATCGATGAACATATGGGAGAAGAATGGGAGGAACTCAATCAAGTCTAGCAATCATTGGAAAAGCAAACACAGATATCACTCAAAGAAACATCACCTCCAAATCTCATAACTATGGTACATCCAAATATGGAACCAAACACCACCAAGATATAAGATGAAGAAGAACCTGCACTGCTTATACGGGTTATGGCTGAACCATCACCCTTGGATGTGGTGGTTGATTCTCATAAGATGCCTTCTAAGGAACCAGCAAGACAAGACTCCACCAACCCATCGAGAAGGGCGAACCACATATTCACCTGCAAATAAGGCAACCACACCAAGACACATTACATGTGGCACAAGGTAAAGATGTGCAAACAGGAGAAGATCCATTTATATCGCAAACTTGGCTGAATGTCGATGTGAATCAACTAAAACCTGTCATCCGAAATATGATAGACACTGCAATGACTGGTCAAAACATCTTGATGGACGAAGAAAAGGAAAAGGCAGAATTGTTTGAAGCAAGAAATCGATTCAGAACCTAAGTGAAGAACTTTCTACCAAAAACATAGCAATTCAAAAAGAAATTATTTAAAAATAGCATACTTGGCATGAAAAACAAGAAGAATGCAATCGTGTCCAACAAGAAAATGCATTGCTAAAAGACAAAGTACAGGAAGTGACTACATCTGTGTCAGAGCTTCAAGATGAAGTGAAAACAAGGAAAAAGCAACAGGGAATGTATGAAGCCAAGAGAATAAGGATGCTCAACAGTAGTAGACTACTAGAGAGTCTGATCAAGGTATATATGGACAAAGTCGATAATCTACGTACGAGAACGAAAGAATTAATGAACTCCATTCTATTGAATTAGCCATTGGAAAGTAGTGTTGACATAGGCATACAAGAGTTACAGGCCAAGTTGTTAGTATTAGAAGATCAGCTTGCCCAAGAGGAAAGAAAACGAGTCGAGATAGAGACCACATTAAAGTAGAAGCCAAAACATGGGAGCTTAAATGGCATGAAGTAGTAAATAAAAACATGGAGCAATGCAATGAGGATGTTGATCAGGTCAAAACTATATGTGAAGCAAAGGAAAAAGTGGAAGATGAGCTCAAGTCTAGGACATAGCAACATGAAGAGAAAGATAAACTCATAGTAGTGCTCATGGCCCAATTAGACCAGAACAAGAACTTGGGGACACCAGTACTGCAACCATCCACGATGGCTACTGATGAGACTAGGGTACACCCTCTTTCTCCCCCAATCATTCATTCACCAATAATGGAACAAGCTATGGAGGAATATGATGATCACCCGATGCCATATACTGCATAGCTAAGTCAAAAAGGGTGAGCACTACTGGTAATGAAAATTTTGAAAATGAAGTCATGAAGGAGGCTCAAATCAAGAGCAAAGATCGAGAGGCAATAATGAAGCCCCTCAACCTCCCGTATGGAATCATGAAAGAACAAACCCAAAGATATATCAAGAAGACTATAGGGAAGGATCCGGACGAGCAGCTAAATTTTAAAGCAAATACCTTTCAGTACACTCAACAATAGTTTGAAGCTGCCCATCCCATCTGGCGGAGGAAATTTTTAGAGAGAAATCCAACATTGCTGGTGCATTGGCAAGAAGCACCATATTTACTCCAAGTTAATCCAGCATTTTGTCTTGTGCCATGTCATCACTACTGGCCAAAATTTTGGGAATTTCAAAGTCAAGGTACGCTAAATAAGCAGTGGCTTAATTTTCCATTACTCTCGAGCCCTCTGCATAATTATTTACCTAAGGAAGAGTACATGATGAAGACGATCAAATTTTGGTTATCTCGGTATGCAAAAGTGCTTGATCTTACCATCAAGATAACTAACAAAATACTGAGCATGATTCTAACCATACTAAAAGTATTCAAGCATACAGAGTATACATTTTTGAACTTTATTGGCATTAATCAAGGGACATATATTTTGGTATTTGATCTTTTTGTCATGCCAAGTAGGCTCACTATTATGGCATACTATTCACGTATAATGTTTTTGCCGAGTACATATATGCAAACTTTTGAAGAAGCCGTCTTCATCGGTTTTTTTGAAATCCATTTAGAAATATTCCTCAAGATGTCCGCTAATCTAAATGCAAAACTAGTTGCTTATGAACTAAGCTTTTTTGTTGATCATCACCAACCACCACACGATGGTGTCAAGTCCGAAGAGTGTTAACAACTCATGATATGTGAAGCTAATCTGCTAAACGAAACAGAGCAAAGGGTATACAAGACGTACTCCCATCGAAATCCAAAGCCTGTTGGGGAGGACAGAGTTCAAGAGGGGGGATGTGTGGCATGTGAGACAGGAGAACCCAACAAAATAAGGGAAGAAAATAAAAAAGAAAGACTGTGCAATAACAAGTATCACCCTCTGCCCAAAGCCCCATAGGGGCACGTATCAAGCTTCTATGCGAAACAACGAGAACCTGAGCACATCAAATAAGAAATAAAAGCTCAGCCTGTTGGGATGCTCAAGGACTCTAATGAGGCTGAATAACTCTAGCGGTCCTCTAGGTAATTATGCAAAGAGATTTTGAATAAGATCCTCTTGCTTGTGAATCTTTTCTATCAAAGAATCCATAGTTTCATTGGATTGATTGTGCTCTAATATCACTTGTAATGATACCATAACAAAAAACAAAATGCGTGCAATTGACAAGATAGAATCAACTGTAGTAGGAAAGACAATAGATGATGCATAAACAGAGAGAGTTTGTATCATGGATCTCAATCAAATACAAAAGCACATGTACAATAGCTTGGCAATGAATCCTTAACCTCCTAATGACTATAGAGAAATCTCAATCTCAATCATACTCATACTCTCAAACACACTCTCAATCAAAATGGAAATCTTTGAATCATGAATTTTCTTTCATGATACAATGATTCCAAACCTTTTGCCAAATCAAAGTTGATAATCCCTAAGTGAGGAAGTGAATGATCCACTAAAAACTATATCAACATCTCTGATCATTGCACGTAGAAATCTCGTATGAATTATACATTCTAGTTATCTGCTATTCTCTATATCTTCCAAAAGTAGAAGAAAAAGCAATGATATGATAGATGCATGTCATCAACCAAAACATGTAGGAAATAAGTATGCACTAAATTCATGGATTTGGATAAGATTTAAAAAATCCTATGTTTTCTTTATTGCGGGAAAAAGATAACACCTTTATGAGTCCAACTCAAAAACCATGTGGAATTTGGCGAAATGTTTGTGAGAAAGATTTCAAGTATTCAACCTAAAAAATCATGGTAGATATGTTTTGAGTCAAGATTTGCCTCCAAATTGTAGGTTTTAGCCTTGTAACTTCAAAAATTATAGAGAGAGAGGAAAATCAAGTTATTATTTTGCAAAGAATTGATTTTTTGTCCTCAAACGGAGGTCCATAATGCATGATTCACAAGAATAAAAGAGAGACAAATTTTTTCTACTATGCGTATCCCACCTTTCTCTCATACAAAGTTTTTCCTAATTAATTCATTTTATGTTTGAATTTCAACTAGAAAACATGATGAAAAAAGGGTTATAAAGAAATGATGAAAAATATCATCCCAAAATTTTATCTACAAACATAGAAAGCCTAAAAGTTTGTTCTAAACATTATCTACAAAATATATAAGAGAAAGTTCATAATGAAATATTTCACTACCAAGAGGCTTATTACAATTCTTCCCCTTGAAGAACTTTGTCTCGAGAGTTGAAAGGAAGGATAATGTGTGAGAAAGTCATATTAATTAACCCACGTTGAATCTTGAATTGCGTATGTGTGCCACTTAACTAGAATTTCTACTATAGAATGATTTCTTGATGTTTTTTTTCTTCAATCTAATTTTATTTTAGGTGGAAGTTCAAAAGATCCATCTCCTTTGGCTTATAATTATCTTGCAAAACACAATCAACATTAACGACATATTTTCTTCACTAAAATTGGTATGAAATACAAGACGCACATCTCAATATTTTGGTAATTCCAAAAAATATGTAATAGATCCAATATTTTTCAAAACTTCAAAAGGTCTTGTTTACCATGAAGAAATTATATTATCCCTCCTTAAAAATAGTTTAGATAATTGAGGCTTGACCTTAAGAGATACCATATCTTTGTTTTGAAATTCAAATGGTCTTTTCTTTAAGCCATAGGATTTATTTTTTCTTTCTTGGGCTTCTTTTATGTGTTGTTTAGCTTTTGACTCAAACAATTATAACCATACATAGGCTCAAATAGAGTCAATTTTAGGGATGCATGTCATGCACTATTGTATGCAAACTAAACTAAGGGAAAATATTCAATGCAATTATTTTGATTTTGATTCTCTGTTCTGTTACAAGAAGATCAATCTAGGAAGAACAGATTCATTATGCATGTTGCACATCAAGCTTTCCTAGCTAGTCAGGAGTGAAAAGGTAAATGGAGCTCTTCTACTAGTAAGTAGAAATCTGCTAATTCTACACAATCAAAGAAGGATGACAGAGATGAGAAGAAAACAGAAAAGTAGAAATTTTCTTGCAAATATTGTAAAGGAAATGATCATGTCATATAGAGTTGTCCAAAACTGGCTGCTAAAGAGGCAAGGAAGAAAGAGGCTAGAATGGTTGTTGTAGAGGCCTCTACACTCAAAATAGAGTTTGCTAATCTTGTGTAGAATGAAGAATGGGCATTTACCACTGTTTGTAGTTATGAACCATCTTCTCATGAACAGTGTATGTCTATAGTAGACTCAAATGTTTGGTACTTTGATAGTTGGGTAACCAAACATATTACCTTGTAGCATAGTTTCTTCACTTCACTCGAGCCTACCCCTATAGGGAATACTATCACATGCACCAACAACTCCACTTATCCTATCATGGGAGTCGGTAAGATCATTCTGACTATTGCTCATGGTAGTTCTTTTACATTGGTCGATGCTTTATTTATGCCAGGGATCAAGAAGAATCTGTTTTTAGTTTTAGCATTAGCCAAGATTGATTTGGTTGTGAAATTTGTTGATGTTAGATGTACAGTTTGTGATCTTTCAAATGGCGACATCATTATTGCTTCTCGCATTTTATGTCATGGGTTGTATAAGCTCATAGACTATGGAAAATATCTGAATGATTTAGCATGTGTAGTACATGATTCTCAGGGTATGTCACATGCAAAGATTTGGCATGCACACTTTAAAACTATATTTTGGGCAAAATGCAGCATTCCTCCTTCCCAAAAGATGGTTCAATTTGAGCTACTTAAAAATTGCAACTTGTTCATAGTGATATTTGTGGTCCTATGCAAACAGCCTCTTTTCAAAACGATCTTTACTTTGTGACCTTCATTGATGATTTTTCTAGGCATGCATGGGTATATCCATTGAAGAAAAAGTCCAAAGTGTTAATGTGCTTCAAAGAGTTTCTAGTTTTGGTTGAAAATCTATCAGCATGTAAAATGGGCACCCTTCATTTTGATTTAGGGGGGCAAACAATATATGTCTTTTGATTTTAATGCATTTCTTGCTGAATGTGGGATAAAACATCAATGTATAGTGCCATATACAACTCAATAGAATGGATTTGCTGAAAGGAAGAACATGTCACTCATGGAGATGGCGAGGTGTATGGTTAAGAGTCAAGCTTTACCACATAGTTTCTAGCTTGAGGTTATTATGTGTACAACATATGTACTTAATAGATGTCCCACTAAAGCATTGTAGTCTATCACTCTATATTAGGTTTGGCATGGTTGTAAGCCATCTGTTGCTCACCTACATGTTTTTGGTTGTTTGGCATATGCATTAGTGCCTGAACAACAATGGAGGAAATTGGATGATAAAGTACTGAAATGTATTTTTGTTGGGTACAATTCTAAAAGCAAAAGCTATCCTCTGTATCATCCACATACCAAATGCATTTTGGTTAGCCATGATGTTGTTTTTATGGAAGACGGTATTCAACCATTACTATTATGTACTAGGGAGACATCAGTTAGCTCCAAAGACATGTATGACACTTTGCTGCCTCTTTTTATAGGTGGATAGTCTAGTGCTGGTCCTAAGAAGGCAACTTTTGAGTCTTTATAGGTTTCATGTGATGATGTAGATCATCCCATTTTTTATGCAAATTTACATGATGCACTTTTTGATGAGAGAGCTGATATTGAGGAGGCAAAAACTATGCCTAGATGGCTAGTGCAAATTTTATTTGATAGCAAATTATATGCACCTCTATCATATCATACTCGTTCAAGATCTCATAGTGCTTCTTTTTTGTCACATTGCTATGCTATGGCTGGCTGGAGTCTTTTGATGAGAATGAGCTAGTTTCCTTTGAAGCACAAAATTAAAAAAATTGGATGGCTGGTATGCAATCAAAATATGATGCTATCATGCAAAATGGTACGTAGTCTTTATGTGACTTGCCTCCTGGCAAGAAGGCCATTGGCACTAAGTGGGTATACAAGCTTAAATGTAAACCTGATGGAACAATTGACTGGTATAGGGCTAGGCTTGTTGCAAAGGGTTATGTTCAAGAAAGAGGCATTAATTTTGATGAGGCATTTGCTCCTACATGCCGAATGAACACTATAACCATGATAGATTAGCAAACCTCTTCACTTCGTCAACATACCCTTGAGCACTTAGATCAAGATCCAATTTTTTGCATTATACTTATTACAATGCATTCCCCAAGTATGCATGCATAGGGCCACATTGCAAGGCCATGCACAAGGCACATATTTTCTTCAACCCATGCACTAACACACTTACACATCAATTATTATGGGTCATGAGTACTTGGCATGAAAACTATGAAGCCCATGTTTGAAAGATCCCAAGGACATCAAGATTACGACATCACTATCCATGGAGAAATTCACAGCCGATAGCTACTCAAAATAAATATTGACAACCTCTTTTGAGCAACTAGCAATTTTTGAAAGCACACAAATACACCATCAAGCTGGAATCCAAGGAAGAAGTACATACAAATGGACTAAAACTTTCAAAGGCTAGTAGTGAAAAAATGAAGAATTGGACAATTGACCCCACCCCATTTGGAAGATAAACTGCTCTTGTTGATACATGATGGACACTACCTCTCAAAATACTACATGGAACACCCATTCCAACAAAGATCTATCAGGGATGACAGAATCGAGGGGGGGGGAGTGTTGACAGTCAAGATCAAGCAGAAGGTGTGGGAACATGTCAAAGAAGTGGACACACAAGAAGAGGGAGCATGTGGGGAGCTCCAAGAAGCATATGTAAATTTTGATAAGAAATCCCTATAAAAACATTGATTTTCATCACTAAAAACCGTTGTAAATACCATTTCACATTTTTTGCAACTCCATTTTGTTCAACTCAAGGAGTCCTCAAGCTTGGGAGTATTTGAAGTACGTATATACCAATTTTCATAATTTTTAGACTCTGTTTGAGCCTTCAAATAAGCCTTAGAACCTAATTTTTAACTAGACCGGACACTAGGTTTAGATAGGGCCAAAACTAGTTAAAAACCTATAAAAAGAGCTAGAGAGCTCATTTTTAAGGTTAGCTTGTTAGAGAGCTAGCTTGTTAGAGATTGGAGCTTTTGTAAGAGAGTTCTTTTGTAATAGAAAGCCTTCCATTGTTCCTCTCTTTGTTCTTACCTCATATGTGCATGTGTGTGTATGTGTTTTGCCTTTACACTCTCTACAAAGTTCTAGAATTCACTTCATGTTTTCTCCATACATTCTTATGGGTTTGTTGGATAAAAATCATCCTTTCATTATCTTCTACACATCTTAGTAGGACACCATTTGAATCTTTGAAGCATAAAATACGTGCTAAGATTTGGTAGCTCATTGCTATCAGCACATCTTGTTCACATCTTGGGTTGATTTGATCATAGGGACCATGAGTTAATATGGGCATTATCTTTTGATCCTAAGATGGAATCACTTTAAGTTAAAATGGTAGGAGTTTGGAAGTTCATATGGTAATCTCGTATGTGGTTCATCATGCATCATTCTAGATACATGATGAGCTTGCACATGAGTGTTTCTTTTCTTTACTACCACTTTGAGTTCAAACTTCACTAGTAATAAAAAATATCTAATCAATCTCCTAGTGTTACATGGTTTGTTGAACAAGTAAAGCAACGCTTGGTGGTCCACATAAAACTTGATTTTACTGGCTAGTAAATAATTTCTAAACTTATTAACTACATAGATAATCCGTTGACCCCCTCTCTCTTAGTAGTTGTACAATTTCTTTCTACATTGTTTAGTTTCCCACTCACATAAGCAATTGGTGATTTAGATTTCCTTAATCTTCTTGTGCAATAATGAATGTGATTGCAATATTGGAAACATCCATATGAATGTGGAATGGTTTGTTCCAATCCAACACTTAAAGAATGGGATATAAGCTCAATTTTTTCTTTAATTCATTGAGTGTCTTTTCGAAATCATTTATCCACTAAAAAATAGTCCATATGCCATATAGTGGTTTTGCAATTATTGTATACATGTGGATAAACCTACCATAGTATCCCCATTGGACCATAAATGCTTGCACTTCCTTCACAATCTTTGGTCTTCATTCATCAAGATTCCATCCAAATCATATGGCCTAGACATTTTCCTTTTCTAACCATGAATACACACTTTTCTAGGTTCAAGCAACCTGATATTGTCTACACTTGTCAATAATTTTTTGGAGTTTTGAAATACGAGTTTCCCTTTAAAATGAGTATGTACATAGGTTGTCTATTTACACTTCCATACTCTTCCTCAATAACTCCTTAAAGATGTGAAACATTAGTAATTAGAAATTGATTGGTCCATAAGTAAAGCCATAAGGCATGATCTTGAAGGCATAAGTACCCCACTCAGTAGCAAAGGTTTTCTTGTGTTGGTCCTCAGGGGAAATGGACACCTAATTGTATCATGAAAACCTAGAAAGTTATACACTTCCCTACCTGCTACTATTTCCAATAGATGATCTATTATAAGGAGGGGAATTGTCTTAAATAATAGGTACATTAAAGTTTTTTTAATTCATGCATACCCCAATTTTTCTAGTTTTAGTTAGGCACCACCACTATTGGAGATATCCACTCAGTGTGCTCTATCTCATAAATGAATCTTGCAATAAGAAACTTGTCTTAACCTTTTTTGAGTATGCATCAATATATTTATAGGCTATTTTCTTTGAGGCTTAGCATATGGGGCCATTCATATCTTGTGACAGCATGTTTTAGGATTCACTCACTTTAAATCCGTGTAAATTTGTGCAATCCCTATACTCCTTCAATATTCTTATCAACTATTTCTCTTCCTCTTTTCATACATCTTTACCTATGAGAGTGCCTATCTTTCTTCATCACATTCATGGGTTATTAGGAAATTCTTGGTTTTTTCTTTATTATCATATTTTGTTGCATCCACAGTCTCTCTTTTAGGCACATAAATAATTATCTTTTTCTCATCGACATTGTATCTCTTAAAGTTTTCTAGGGCTTCAAAATACTCTCTTTGTGCCCTTTTTACTTCTTCTAGTTGTCACTTTGGTTCTTGGGACACTCTTCCAGTATGAATATACAACTAGATGTTTTGTTGACTTGCAATGAATGCTCATACTACATCTAAGTATTCCCCCTCTTATTCAAGTTCAGGTTCCATTATAATACTTTTTTCTTCAATCTAGGTAATCTTGTCCGTGGTCATATTTGTCTCCTAGATCATGACCATGAAGGGGTTTACGACATCCATCTCGTCTATCCATTCTATCATGGTCATCACTTGTTCATTTATGTACACATCTAGTGTGTCCAAAATCTCCATCCCCCCACATGGTTCAAACATCTCATTGAAGAAATTTTGTGATATATAGGTTAGATCCTCTATTGGTCTCTCTGCTCCCCTCATTGGCATCACGTTTTTAAATCTCTTCTCTTCTCTCTTGGCTGCCCTATAGCTTCATAAGTGTATATCTTCATGCATCCACGATCGCTCACTTGAGCCTATGTTGTGAAGAGAAACTTCATACAATCCTTATGTATTAGATTCCATCAAAGAGGGGGAACATCTTTGTACAACAAATTGTGTAAATCCATTTTTTATTTGTTCACTAGTTTTATATAATTAACGAATATCTTCCCCAATCTTGCACCACCTTCATCTCACACATGAAGGGTCCCCCAAGATCTTTTCATAGTTTCGTGCCTCTCCAATTTGATATATGTCCAATGTATACTCAAATTCTAGTACACCTCTGTAATGTGACCTCCTCCAATAAGCCTAAGGGGCATTCCAATTGACCATTTAAATGCTTATTAAAGCTTTATTAGAGTTGGTATTAGGGTAGGGTTTCCCCACTTTCCCATATCTCTAAGGTACCCATGACAACTCTTGCCAACTCAAGAGTTGCCAACTATCTATCTATCTATCTATCTATCTATCTATCTATCTATCTATCTATCTATCTATCTATCTATCTATCTATCTATCTATCTATCTATCTATCTATCTATCTATCCATTTATCTATCTATCTATCTATCTATCTATCTATCTATCTATCTATCTATCTATCTATCTATCTATCTATCTATCTATCTATCTATCTATCTATCTATCTATCTATCTATCTATCTATCTATCTATCTATCTATCTATCTATCTATCTATTGTTGGATTTTGAGGTGTGCGGAAGGATGCGAATAGCACAAGGAAGAAGAAGAAGATTGGAGCACAACACACAATATTGAATGTTTTACCATAGAACGTACAAAGATAAGTAACACTTTAGGGCAATAGGCGTATATACAAGCTGGGGGAAGAAAACCTCCTAAAGAAGGAAGAAAGTGCCTCGGTGGTCCTATTGTGTTCACACAATACACTACCTAAATATATCAACCAATCCTCCCTAGGAGTGATGCACTAAACAAGGAGCTGGCACTCATGTATAAGGAAGTACCAAGCTATGTGGAATCAATCCACAAAAGGGAGTAAGCCCAAAGCTTTGTAGAAAGCTTCAAAATTCTCCCTAGGTAGAGCCTTCATGACAAGGTCTCCAATGTTCTCCTACGTAGGCACATATGCCAAGTTGATCTCTCCAGTAGAGAAGTTGTCCCTGACATAATGATAATGCACCTCAATGTGCTTAGTGTGAGCATGGAACACATGGTTCCTTACAACTGCCAATGCACTTTGATTTTCAGTGAAGATGGTGGTGGCAAAAGACTGACAACACCCAAATCAGCCATAAGGCGTCTGAGCCACACATACTCAGTAGTTGCTATGAAGGCTTCCCTATGCTCAACCTCACTACTAGAAGTGGCCATCGTAGGCTTCTTCTTGCTAAACCAAGATATACATGAGCTACCAAGCATGAAGCAAAAGCCACTAGTAGACACATGAGAGCCATACCCTAGTTAGAGTCAGAAAAAGCATGTAAATCTGGTGGTAGTGATCCCTCCTTGGGATCAAACAATCCAAGTAGGCAGGTACCATTCAAGTAGCGAAAGATGCGCTTAACCACCTGCCAATGCTTGACACGTGGGCAATGATAAACTTACTCATATGTGAGATAGTAAACTCAATATCTCACTAAGTAATGCATAAGTAAATCAAGCATCCAACAACCTATTGATAGAGCACAACATCAAGTGCATCTCCAGCATCATGAAGACTCAATCGTAAACCTATCTCCATATGAGTGGCAATAGGCTTGCAGTCTTCAAGGCCATATCACTGCAATAATGTGTCAATTTATTCTGTTTCACACAAATCTATTATGCCATCAACTTGCATAAACTAAATCCCCAAATAATGATGCAAATGCCCTAATTTCGACATCTCAAATGACGCATGCAAATCAGCCTTAAAATCAGCAATATGCTTCTCATGAGGACTAGTTAGCAGCATGTCATCAACATACACAACAATGATCAGAACCACATCATTTGCATGCTTAACATATAAGGTGCATTTAGTTGGACTGTTCTCAAAACCATGTGCAATCAGATAGGCATGTATCTTTCCATACCAATCATGTGGTCCTTTCTTTAAACCATATAATGCCTTTTTCAACCTACAAACTTGATTTGCATGGCCCTTTTGCACAAAGCAATAGAGCTAAAAAGATACACTTCTTCATGCAAGTCACCATTCAGAAATGCAGTTTTAATGTCCAGTTGATGAACATTCCAACCATGATGAGTTGTGAGTGCACATATGCTACAAACAGGAGTCATCGGCAAGTAGGAGCAAAGGTCTCATCAAAATCAATGCCTCTTTCTTGAGCATAACACTTTGCAACAAGCCTAACCTTATGCCTGACAACTATTCCATGAGGCTTAGACTTCAACTTGTTTACCCACTTAGTGCAAATGGCCTTCTTGCCATAAGGCAAGTCACATAAAGACCAGTTACCATTTTTCATGATAGCAACACATTCTGATTGCATAGTAGCCATCCAATTTACTGAATTTTTTGCTTCATCAAACCAAGCAGAATCACTCTCATCACAAAGACTAGAGGCAGCCATAGCATAACAATCAGATGTAGAAGAAGCACCATGAGAGCCCTAATGAGTAGGACATGATAGAGGTGCATATAATTTGCTATCATGTAAAGTTTTCACTAACCATTTTGGCATAGTTTTGCCTCCTCAATATGAGCTCTCTCATGAACAAGTGCATCATGTAAATATGCATTAGAAATGGAATGATTTGCATCATCACATGAGACCTATAAAGGTTGACAAGTTTCCTCATTAGGACCAGCACTAGACTGTCCACCTATAAAAGAGACAAAAAAAGTGTCATACATGTCTTTCAAGCTAATTGATGTCTCCTTCGTACATGAAAGTAATTTCTAAATAGCATCTTCCACAAAAACAACATCACAGCTAACTAGAATGTATTTAGTCTGTGGATGATACAGAAAATAGCCTTTGCTTTCAGAACTATACCCAACAACAATACAATTCACTACTTTATTATCTGATTTCTTGCATTTTTGTTCAAGCACCAATGCATATAACAGACAACCAAAAACACGCAAGTGAGCAATAGATGGCTTACGACCATGTCAAGCCTCATATGGAGTGATAAAGTGCAATGCTTTAGTGGGACACCTATTAAGTACATATGCTGCACACATAACAACCTCAAGCCACACATCATGTGGTAAAGATTAACTCTTGACGATACACCTCGCCATCTCCATGAGTGACCTATTCTTGCATTCAGCAAATCCATTTTGTTGAGATGTATACAACACTATGCACTGATGTTTTATCCCACATTGAGCCCAAAATGCATTGAAGTCAGAAGACATATATTCCCCCCCTCAATCAAAATGGAGGGTGCCCATTTTACATGGTGACATATTTTCAACCAAAAATCGAAAGTGTTTGAAGCACATAAACACCTTAGACTTTGTTTTCAATGGATATACCCATGCATGCTTAGAAAAATCATTGATGAAAGTCAGGAAGCAAAGATAGTTCCCAAAAGAAGGTGTGTGCATAGGATCACAGACATCACTATGAGCAAGCTGCAATTTCTAAGTAGCTGGAACTGAACCATCTTTTGAGAACGAGGAACACTACACTTAGCCCAAAATACAACCTTCACATACATGTTTACTAGGTGCCTTAAGTTTGGTTAGAGAGGACACCATTTTAGATTTCTACAGACATATCAAACTAGCAAAATGCAAATGACCAATGTATGCATGCCAAAGCTTTGCATATGACATAGCCTGAGTATCATGTATTGCACATGTTGAATCATTTATAGAGTTTTCATGGTCTATGAGCTTATATAGCCCATGACATAAAATGCCAAAAGCAATAATGACATCGCCATTTGATAGATCATGAATTGTACATCTGTCATCATCAAATTTCACAACCAAACCAATCTTGGCTAAAGTTGAAACTGATAACAGATTTTTCTTGATCCCTGGCACAAATAAAGAATCCAACAATGTAAAGGAACTACCATCAAGAATAGTCAGAATGATCTTAAAAAATCACAGAACAGGATAAGAGGAGTTGTTGGTGCATGTGATAGTATTCCTTCTAGGGGCACGCTTGAGTGAAGTGAAGAAACTGCACTGCGAGGTAATATGTTTGGTCGCCCCATTATCAAAGTACCAAACATCTGAGCCTACTATAGACAAAGACTGTTCATGAGAAGATGGGTTGTAATTGCAAACAATGGTAAATGCATATTCTTCATTCTGCACAAGATTAACAGACTCTGTTTTAGGTGTAGAGGCCTCTACAACAACTGTTCCAACATCTTTCGCCTCTTTAGCAACCAATTTTGGATAGCTCTTGATGAGATGATCATTTCCTTTACAAAATTTGCAAAGTAATTTCTGCTTTTCTATTTTCTTCTTGTCTCTGTCTTCCTTCTTTGATTGTGCAGAGTTAGCACATTTCTGCTTACTAGTAGAAGAGCTCCATTTACCTTTGCCCTTTTCACTAGCCAGGAAAGCTTGATCTGCAACATGCATAATGGATCTGTTCTGCCTAGACTGATCTTCTTGCAAAAAATTAGAGACTAAGTCCTCAAATGTTAAGGCATTTGGATTGGCTTTCATCATCAAATGAAGAGCAGAAGCAAAACTTTGATATGAATCGGGAAGGCCATTCAGAACAATCTGCACAAGTGAATTGTTAGGCAATACTTCATCAACAAAAATCAATTGTTCCTTCAAATCTTTAATCTCTATCAGAAAACTCTCCATGGAATCTCCTTCATTCATATGCTCACTCTCCAACTATTTTCGGAGGTAAGCAAGACAAGCCTCATTCCTTGCCTAGTATAAAGTGGTAAGTGTATCTCAAGCATCTTTAGCTATTTTGCAAGAGCGAATGTGAGGAATAATGGCATGTTTGACAGACAAGGCTATCAATGCATGTGCTTGAGCATCTCTGCCATCCCAATGAATTCGTTCTATAGTAGGTGTAGCAGGAACCACACCACGAGCACAAACATGAAGATTATCACCATCTTCAACACCATCTGCATCACCTTCAACAAATGTGTTTGAAGGTGAAATAGAATGTTTTTCAGCATCTTGCACAATATTCCATAGTTTCTTTGCAACCAATACATGACGTAAGTAATTGGTGCCATTCAACCTATCTGCAATAGCCAACATACGGAATACATCACTGCTTTTAGCCATGGCCACTGACTAAAATAACCTGATGCAAAAAAATGATTGTATCTTAAAATGTTGAACAGAACTACCGTGATGAGTTCCACTAAACATATAGCAGAATTTGAGGTGCTTATACTAGCAAACTAAAACCTATATATATCTTTGGCAAAAACACAAAATTGCATGCACAAGTACTCTGATAGTGTGTTTGGAGACCGAAACAAGCTCAAATCACGACTTCAACACCACAGAGTGAAGCCTTTTCGAACTCCTAATCACCCTCAATATGATCACCAAATTTTGTATGATTCTAAGACTGTGACGGAAGGGGTGGTGATGATGCCCTAGATGAAGCAACGACCTGCTCTGATACTACTTGTTGGATTTTGAGGTCTACGGAAGCATGGGACTAGTAGAAGGAAGAAGAAGAAGCTTGGAGTGTTGGAGTTAGACATCTGCGGAAGCACGTGAAAAGCACAAGGAAGAAGAAGAAGCTTCGAGCACAACACACAATACTGAATGTATTACTAGAGAATATACAAAGATGAGTAGCCCATTAGGGTAATAGGTGTATATACAAGCCGGGGGAAAAAGAACCTCCTAAAGAGGGAAAAAGTGCCCCGACAGTCCTAGAGTGTACACACACATCACTACCTAAATATATCAACAAATCCCCCTTGGGAGTGATGTGGTGAACAAGTACCTGGAACTCATGGATAAGGAACTGCCAAGCTATGTGGAAATCACCCCACAAAAGGAAGTAAGCCCAAATCTTTACAGAAAGCTTCAAACTCCTCCCTAGGCAGAGCCTTCTTGAAAAGGTCTACAATGTTCTCCTGTGTGGGCACATATGCCAAGTTGATCTCCCGAGTAGAGAACCTCTCCCTGACATAATGATAAAGCACCTCAATGTGCTTAGTGCGAGCATGGAACACATGGTTCCTCGCAATTGCCAATGCGCTCTGACTATCAGTGAAGATGGTGGTGGCAGAAGACAGACCAACACCCAAATCAGCCATAGGGCATCTGAGCCACACACACTCAAGAGTCGCTGTGAAAGCTGCCCTATACTCAGCCTCACAGTTAGAAGTGGCCATAGTAGGCTGCTTCTTGCTCCACCAAGATATACATGAGCTACCAACTATGAAGCAAAATCCACTAGTGGACACACGAGTGTCATAGCAGCCAGCTCAATCAGAGTTAGAAAAAGTATGCAAATATCGTGGGACACACGAGTATCATAGCAACCAGCCATTAGGGGAAAAAATGGACCTTGCATGGGCCTTGTAAGGATCCCTAATTTTTAGGGATTAAAATGCCTAATCTAGTGTATTAATGGGGCATACAAAACCACTAATGATATTCTTAAATAGAATATTATTTGATCATTTTTGTGTTTAAACTATAACATGGAAATTTTTAGATCCATTGGATGGTAGATATCAATGGCTATGATTAAAGGCAATCGCTCTTTAGAGAGAGAGTATCAGACTTTTGTGGGAATTTGGAAGTATTCAAGCAGGCTTTTTGCATACTTCTCTACAGAATTTTTAACCATAGGATTGAGCTTCAATTTGATGGCAGCCCGCAATTCATGATGATCCTCTTTTGCGCAGCAGCATCCACCTTTGGATCCACTATCCATTGGGTGGTTCACAAGAGAAGGCACCAATCTTGCTTTTTGTGTTCAAATTGAACCTTTAGATCCTACAAGATCCAAGGGCTAACAATTGAAGCGCCATTTTTCTATGAGACATCTTCCTTGCCATCCGATCGGAGGTCAATCTGACGGGCGTTATCAAAAGACGAATATTTTTAGCTTGCAATATTCTCAACCGTTGGATCTCTTGCTAATCCAAGGGCCCAAATGAGTGGATGCCTTGACTTTTTCCCTTCAATGTCATCCCTTCAAGTTTTGAACCAATCAAACGGTTATAATACATTTTTGAAAATTAAAAAACCATTCAAGTAGCCAAAACCACTACTTTTAGATGGTTTTTTCTTCTTTGACCACACAAAAAACAAGGGAAGCCTTTACCTAGCCTATGTGATTAAGGGACTAGACTGTGGCCACCACCCTCTTCTCATTGGTCCATCACTAATCAGCCCTTAAGCTAAAAGGCCCAAGGAGGGTTCATTTTTTCCCCTGATGCCCAATCAAAGTCAGAAAAAGCATGCAAATCTGGCGGTAGTGATCCCGATCCCCCCTTGGGATAAAACAACCCAAATAGCCAAGTACCACTCAAGTAGCAAAAGATGCGCTTAACCGTCTACCAATGCTTGACCCCTCAGCAATGCATAAAGCTGCTTATCTTTGAGACAACAAATTGAATATCTTGTTGAGTAATGCATAAGTAAATAAGGCATCCAACAACCTGCTGATAGAGAACAGCAGCAAATGCGTCTCCAACATCATGAAGACTCAATCGTAAACTTGTCTCCATAGGAGTGGCAATAGGTTTGCAGTCTTCAAGGCCAAAACACTACAATAATGTGTCAATGTATTTCATTTGACACAAAGCCATTCCGCCATCAACGATGTTGTTGTAATGTCCAACTGATGTACATTCCAACCATGATGGGCTACAAGTGCATAGATGCTCCGAACAGTAGTCATACATCATGTAGGTGCAAATGTCTCATCAAAATTAATGCCTCTTTCTTGCGCATAACCCTTTGCAAAAAGCCTAGCCTTATACGTGTCAATTGTTCCATCATGCTTACGCTTCATCTTGTATACCAACTTAGTGCAAATGGCCTTCTTACCAAGAGGCAAGTCACATAAAGACCAGGTATCATTTTTCATGATATCATCATATTCGGATTGCATTGCAGCCATCCAATGTTCAAAACTTTGTGCTTCATCAAACAAAACAGGCACTATGAGAGCCTGAATGAGTACGATATGACAGAGGTGCATCTAATTTGCTATCACACAAAGTCTACACCGGCCATTTTGGCATAGTTTTTGCCTCCTCAATATCAGCTCTCTCATCAACAAGTGCATCATGTAAATCTGCATCAGAAAAGGGACGATCTGCATCATCACATGAAACATGTAAAGGCTAAAAATTTGCCTCATTAGGACTAGCACTAGACTATCCACCTCTAAAAAGAGGCAACAAAGTATCATACATGTCTTTGGAGCTAAGAGATGCCTCCTCGGTACATGAAAGCAATGGTTGAATAGCATCTTCCACAAAAACAATATCACGGTGAACCTAAATGCCTTTAGTCTATGGATGATACATACAATAGCCTTTACTTTCAGAACTGTACCTAACAAAAATACTTTTACTACTTTATCATCCAATTTTCTATGATGTTGTTCAGGCACTAATGCATATGCCAAACAACCAAAAACACATAGATGAGCAATAGATGGATTGTGATCATGCCAAGCCTCATATGGAGTGATAGACTACAACGCGTTAGTGGGACACCTGTTAAGTACATATGCTGCACACATGACAGCCTCAAGCTAGAAACTATGTGGTAAAGCCTGACTCTTAACCATACACCTAGCCATCTCCATGAGTGAACTGTTCTTTCGTTGAACAACTCCATCCTGTTGAGGTGTATAAGGCACTGTACAGTGGTGTTTTATCCCACGTTCAGCCAGAAATGCATTAAAATCAAAAGACATATATTCCCCCCCCTCGATCAGAGCAGAGGATGCCCATTTTGCATGCTGACAAATTTTCCACCAAAACCAAAAATTGTTTGAAGCTCATGAACACTTCATACATGGCCTTCAATGGATATACCAATGCATGCTTGGAAAAATCATCGATGAAAGTCACGAAGTAAAGATAATTTCCAAAAGAAGGTGTCTTCATAGGACCACATACATCACTATGTACAACCTGCAATTTTTTAGTAGCCCTAACTGAACCATCTTTTGGAAAGGAATAGCTTTTCATTTTGCCCAAAATAGAGCCTTCACAAACATGTTTTCTAGGTGCCTCAAGTTTGGGCAAAGAGGACACCATTTCAAATTTCTACAGGTGTAGCAAACTAGCAAAATTCAGATGACCAAAGTGTGCATGCCAAAGCTTTGCATCTAACATAGCATGAGAATAATGTGCTGCACATGTCGAATTATTTACAGATCCTTCATAGTCATCTTATACAGACTACGACATAAAATGCCAGAAGCAATAATCACATCGCCATTTGATAGATCATGAATTGTACATCTCTCATCAACAAATTTCACAACCAAGCCAATCTTGGCTAATGTAGAAACTAATAACAAATTTTTCTTGATCCCTAGCACAAACAAAGCATCTAACAAAGTGAAAGAACTACCACAACCAGTCATCAAAATGATCTTACCAACTCCCATAACAAGACAAGAGGATTTGTTGGTGCATGTAATAGTATTCCTTGTAGGGGCACGCTCGAGTGAAGAGAAGAAACTACGCTGCAAGGTAATATGTTTGGTTGCACCACTGTCAAAGTACCAAACATCTGAGTCTACTGCAGACATGCACTACTCATGAGAAGATGGGTCAAAATTGCAAAAATTAGTAAACACCCATTCTTCTTCCTACACAAGATTAGCTTCTTTTTCTGGTGTAGAGGCCTCTACAACAACCATTCCAGCCTCTTTCTTCTTTGCCTCTTTAGCAACCAGTTTTGGATAGAAGGGGTGGTATATCTCTAAAGGTATAATCCTTTAGATTGACCTTTTTTGTGACCCCTAAGTGCTGCAAGTATAAGGCATTGGTTCCCCATTCTTGTACTATTTGCAGTTGTTGTAGGAAGGGTCTTCTTAGGATCATTCCATAGACGTTATTTTTTCCAAACTCATATATAGCAAAAGTGTGTTCAAACTCTACACCACAAGTGGTTAGAGTTATCCCTTCTAGCAATCCTTGAGGTCTCTCAATATGGCCATTAGCCATTTTAAGCTTCATTCTAGTTGGCCTTAATGTGGGTTTGGCCCGTTGCTTCCACAAGCAGGTGTTTGCAATCACAACACCAACACCTAAATCCAAGAAAGCTTTGGTTGTGTAACCTTGGTAGGTGATTGGAAGATGAGTATTACCTTCTTCACCTTCACTCATGTCACCTATTTTGTCTAGGGGTATCTCTGGGACTTTCAGTTTAAAGCCTACTTTTGACATATTAGAACCAAGTTCTGTAACTTGATCCGCCACATCCTTCCATAACTCACGTTTTGCTTTGAGTAGCTCTTCCAAAGTGAGATGACACTGCACCTTAGTGTTCTTCATGACTTCAGTGTTTCTTAGAACCACTGAGTCTTCATTTCTTATCTATATTGTGGGAGTTTTGATATGAAGAGATTTAGATTCCCATGGGCCTATGAAATGTGGCAACTCTTGTAGAGAGTTACATTCAAAAACAAATCTTTTGTCTTCTTGTTTCTCTCTTGATCTTTGTAAATAGATGGAATGTCTTGGGGAAATGATCATGAAGATCATCAATTGTAGGAATAAGAGGGGGAATACCCCTCTCCTTGGCCCATTTCTCTTCTTGTATTTCCTGCAAGAACTCTTGAGAGTACTCTTGAACTGAAAGAGGTGTTCCATCATCCATGGAATCAAGAACATAAAATATCATTGGTGGTGAGCTTTCTCTTTCCACAATTGGTTGAGCCTCTTGAGGTAAAGAAACGTGCTCCTTGTTTACCAACTACTCTAATCTTTCTAGTAACCCTTGGAAATGCAAATTCAGTTTTATAGAATTTGTTTGATTAAACAATTGATTGGTCTTGAGCATAGCTTGAGCTAGTTCTACCATTTTCACGCAAAATTTTGTCCATTCAATCTCTAAATATGCTCTAGGGTAACTCTTGTCTAGGTTTGCAGTTGTTGGCCCTTCTCTAAGTTGAGCCAACATCATGTTTAAGCGCTCTAGGGTTGGATCTATGAGAAGAGATCGTGGTTGTGGTCTATTTACAATGAGTGATGCGGTGGGATGAAGTGGAGTGGATGGAGTTTTGGCATGCAAAGGGTTTTGAGATTAAATGTCTGCTATTTTTGTTTTTATGTATCCTAGGCTTTCTTCTAGTTCGGATAAATTTCTAGCCTATTTATGCTTGGTTTTCTCCCAAGTATCCTTCCATGTTCTTGTTTTCCTTTTACGAGGCTCTCTTGATTCACTTGGCTTTGATTGTTCAATTGGTTTAGACTTGTTTAATGCTTGTGTCCTAGTAGTTGCTTGTTTGGGGGCCACGTTCACGCTAATCGAACTTGAATCCACCACTAAAACTACCACATTAATTGACATAACCTTGTGCACACTAGAGGGTTTCCTTGGACAATCTCTCGGGATATGTTCTTTATCACACTCAGGACAAAAGCCTTGTACTGTGATGTTTTGTCTTGCTCCTAGAGTCGATGGGTGGGGACATTCATGAATGAAATGGTCGCCTTGACATCTAAAGCATGGTCATCTAGGGGCTTATGGTCTCATTTATCTTAGTTAGGGCTTGGGGTTAGGATTTGTATACATGACATTGGAGTATTCTAGCTTCCAATTCGGCTCCATAGGTGGTGCCTCATATTGATATGGATAAGTCTCACTATGCTCATGTGACTCTGTGTAATCAGCTTGTGGACTATCCTCATGGGTGTAGTCAAAACTTTGAGCATGAGGGTCATTTTATGAGACCAAAGGGGTCATCAACACCAATGCTCTACTAGGGTTCTCCTCTATGATTGCATACTTGATTGGGATCATATTGGCAAGAGGTGGTGGTTGGTTTCGTAGGACTGGTTGTGGCCTATATGATGCCTGATATTGTTCTTGGTATTGAGGTTGATATTGCTCTTGTGGCCTATAATATGGTTGTTGGTATTGGTTCCGATACCTATCCTGTTGATAAGGTTGCTAATAAGTTCTGATAGCTTGCCTATTGTACGGACAATCTTGAGCTGTATGATTTTTGTATTTTCTCTCAATAGTGCAATATGGAGCATTTAGATCTCTCATATTCTGGTTTTGCAATGGGCATAGATTAGACATATGGTCCCCTCCACAAGCATAACATCACTTCAACAAGATGACTCTTGGTATTTGTCTATTTTGAACTCCTAGCTTCTTGGAAACCTACTCAGCTAGCTCATCTATCAAAGTGGAGGGTCTAGAAGTATGACTAGTAGAACTATCAGAACCCTTATAGAGTTTGGACAATTCCAACTCCTCACCCACGTTGTCTTCTATGTCAATACACATTCCCAAGCATTCACCTAGTGTGATTGGCTCTTTGAGGTATACATATGATCTAAGTTTCTCGCTCAGAAGTCCATCTAAAAATAGGGAGACTTGTTTTTCTTCTGTAGGTAATTCAGGTTTGGAACATCTTTCCACATATTGTTTAAATCTCTAACCGGCTAGTCGAACTATTTCTTGAGGTGACTTCTTGAAGTTGTGGATCAAGGATGATGTGTTAAGGTTGATGCCGCTCTTGGAAAATTCTACAATGGATACTTCTAGCAGTTGACCTATATCTTGATAATTGCACCTATTTAGGGGTTGAAACCAAGCTAAAGCAGTATCCTTGAGGGTCAAACCAAATGCCTCAAATTGGGTGAACAAGTCCTTGACCTATTACGCTCTTAACATTTGTTTGAACTTGGCCACATGATCATAAGGATCTCCTGACCCATCAAAGTAGTGTTTCATTATCTTGACCACTTGAGAGGGTCTAAGGGTTCTTGGGTACTTTCGGGATCTAGGCAATGGAAAATCATATTCATCTTTTTTATGCCTATGCACTCTATGTCCCTCTTTTAGGTCTTTCACTTTCAAGTCATGATCTATCTCTTCCTACTATGTGTACAAAACTTACCTCAAGTCTCTCTCTATCTCTTTCCCTCTAGGTTTCATGAGCTTGGGATGATCCTACTCCTTGAAGATCATGGGAAACATTAGATCTTGGTGGAGGGAAAATCAATTCACCTTGCCAGGTGTATGCATGCCTTCGATGCTCTATTACCAAGAACATTCTCTCTGATGTGTTATCTAGATAGACAACTTTTCCTGGTATCTCAAGATGCTTGAACTCGTAGATGGTGACTCTGCCTATTTTGCTAAGTTGATCTAGCTTGAATCTCCAAATAACTTCCTCTATTTCTCTATTCAAGAATAGTAATATGCTTTTGTTGTCTTCTGGAACCCACTTTGGTGTTATCACTCTAGTCAAGATGGATTTTCCTTGAGGTGTCTTGGGTTCTTGTCCTAGGTCTCCATGCTCTAGGTCTCCTTTGTCATTCTCAGGAATGACATTTCCAAACTCATATGTCCTATCTAGTAAGCTGGTAACCACATACATGGTTCCTTGCTTGTCAATATAAGAACCCTCTTCAAACTTGAACACTAGGTATTCAAGTCCGAAGGGTTGATCAGGATTTTTGAGTTGGACAACTGATTAACTCATACCATCCTCATAGATGTGTGCACATAATTGGTTGGTCCTAATATAATCCAACTATGTCTTATAGGGACCTTCTAGTGTCTTTAAATAGGTAGTGCATGAGCTACCTATGGGTCTCTCCATGCTAAAAGACATTTTTTAATCATTTGTTTCCGAACTTAGCATGTAGGGATAATCACTAAGTTTTTGTGCCCATGACCTAGCTATGTGATTGACACTAGCTTCAGATGAACTGATGCTTTGTCTATCCTGGCCTAGGTTTCTACTATTAATATATTTAGGTAGTGATGTGTGTGAACACACTAGGATCGCCAGGGCACTTTTTTCCCTCTTTAGGAGGTTTTTTTCCCCTAACTTGTATATATGCCTATAGCCCTAACGGGTTACTTATCTTTGTACATTCTGGTGGTAATACATTCAGTATTATGTGTTGTGCTCCAAGCTTCTTCCTCTTCCGTGTGTTGTTCATGTGCTTCCATAGATGTTTAAATCCAACAATTGGTATCAAAGTAGGTCATTGCGTTATTTAGGGAATCATTGACACCTCTCCAGTTGTAGTGTCAAAATTGCACAAATTTTGGTGATCATACTCAGGGTGTTTTTGAGATCTAAACACCTTTGTTATGTGATGCCAAAATCGCAATCTGAGCTCGTTTTGGCCTTCGAATGCACTATTGCAGCACTTGTGCAGGCTATTTCATCTTTTTGTGCGAAAGTTATATACCAATTTCGGTTCGCCAGTATAAGCATCTCAAAGTCTGCTACAGGCTTAGCAAAATTCATTTGGGTAGTTTTGTTCAACGTTTTGAGATACAATCAATTTTCTGCACCAAGGTATTTTAGTCATCGGTCATGGCTAAAATTAGTGATGTATTCCATATGTTGGCTATTGAGGATAAGTTGGATGGTACCAACTACCCGTTATGGGCTTATATGATGCGACATGTATTGGTTACAGAAGGACTGTGGAACATTGTGTAGGGTGTTGAAAAACGTCCTATCACACCTGCAATTGTTACAACTGCAGGTACTAAAGCTGATGTAGAAGGTGTCAAAGATGGTGATATTCTGCAACTTCCTATTCATGCTACGATTTCTACTGCACCTACTGTAGGGAAAATTTGTTGGGATGACAGAGATGCTCAGGCACATGCATTGATAGCCTTGTCTGTCAAACATTCCACCTACAAAAACAGTTGGAGACTAAGCACATGAATGAAGGTGATTCTATGGACAATTTTCTGACAAAGATCAAGGATTTAAAGGAAAAATTGGTTTCTGTTGATGAAGTCCTTCTTGACAGTTTACTTGTGCAAATTGTTCTAAATGGCCTTCCTGAATCATATCAGAGTTTTTCTACTACTCTTCATTTGATGATGAAAGTCAATCCAAATGCCTTGTCATTTGAGGAGTTAGTCTATATTTTGTTGCAAGAAGATCAATCTAGGCAGATGTTGCAAAGTAAAGAAGCACAAAAGAAGAGCCCCAAAAAGTTTATTTTTTAATTATGAGAATATTTTTTCTTCTCAAAATCCTATGAAACTCC
Source organism: Ceratopteris richardii (assembly GCA_020310875.1). Classification (NCBI taxonomy): domain Eukaryota; kingdom Viridiplantae; phylum Streptophyta; class Polypodiopsida; order Polypodiales; family Pteridaceae; genus Ceratopteris; species Ceratopteris richardii. Next base: position 57,988,277 of record CM035436.1, on the reverse strand, counting down.
CTTGAAGCTATGGAAATGCACTAGAGGAGTCCTCTAGATGCATAAGCCCAAACCTTGTAACATAACTCTTGTAAAATATAAGGAAATTAGAGTTCGTCAATACAAATGCTAGTCTCTTGTGTGAAAGGACCATTTTTAGGGCACATGTATATAGCACTTTGTGACTCTTGTAAAGAACTTTTTGCCATTGTGAGAATTGAAGAAGAATTTGAAATTTGCTTCTTTCCTACTGATTTCCTCCTTTTCCATGACCTTTTGTGTGTGTGTAATGCTTGAAATGTGTGTGCACGACTATTGTCTACCCTTTCCCATTGCTTTTGAACTGCTTTAGTGTGTGTGTGTGCCATTACAAGTTGTGGAGCTAGTGTTGGTGTTTCCCACCATTCACAATTTTGCTCATAACTTGAAGTACGTCTGTTAGATTTGAGTGAAAATATACCAATAGATGCATCTCGTCAAGAGCTTCAAAAGGAACTCACTATTGACCATGTTCAGAATTCGAAGCTGAGAGAAAAGTTTGAATTTGTGCTTACTACTGTAAATGGTATCATGACATGCATTTTCAGAGGATTAGTGATTTGGAGACGTAGCTGAGACAAGTCACATGCATTGTAGCTTAAATACTCCACTTACCATCATGTGTGCACACATCTTCATACACTTGGTTCTTGTGGTTGCTCAGATTGATAATTAAATGTGTATTAATCCACCACTATATGCACTTGTGGGGCGATTGAGGTACAGTCTCACCGACAAAAGTCCCTAAGGCATCACGACTTAGGTAAACACGTTTTTTGCGCTGTTGCCAGAGAAGAAACCTAATCAAGGTGCCTTTATGATGGTTATAGCTCTAGAGTGAAGGAGGCATACTTGTAGAAGTGAATTCATTTAGTGGCAAGTCGTTAAGTACTTTAGCACATGTTACTTCACACTCTTGGAGTGTGTGTAATGAGTTTTTAGGCTTAGGGCTAGGAGTGAGGAAGTAAGCTAAGAGTAAGGGTTAGATAGGAGAGAGGAGTAGAGTAGTGGGAAGTAGAATACCTCAAGAAAAAACCAAAAATTTATCAAATCTAGTTCATTTTAGGCACTAGGCAACACAAGACTATAAAAACCAAAAAAAAAAAGTTCATTTGGTCACTTGTGTAAACATGTATCATGGGAAGAGTAGCAATCAGTATCGCTGAGTTGGTATCATGCCAAGCAAGCAAAAAAGAGACTTAGTGAGCCCAAAGCTTAGTCAAGGTATCCTTGAAGGTGAGTTCTTCAAAATTTGTATTTCAAAACACCTCCAGAACACGCACACATGTGATTAAAGTCACATTCGGTATCATGGGGTAGGACAGAGAGTTTTTGGGAAGTGTTTGAAAGATACAAGGGGGTCAAAAGTGAAGGGGAGAGAGAAATAAGCATTTTGCATTGAAAATTTTTAGTTTTGATCAATTTTGGCTGTAGTATGGCGAGCGGTTGAGTTTTGGTATCATGATACCAAAATTCCCTGGTATCATGATACTCGCCTGGTATCGTATCATGCATGCCCACTTGAGGTATCACAATACTGTCACGGTATCGTATTGTCAAGTGCTGGTATCGTGATCGTCGTCACCCGATGATATCATATCGCGGTCCACCTGGTATCGTATCGTATTGGCGATGGTATCGTATCATTGACCAAGCGGTATTGTATCACGTGCATGATTGGTATCGTATCGCCAACTTAGTATCCTATCATCTCTTGTTTTCGTATCGTATCATGAGGGGTAGTATTGTATCGTGTAAATCTTGGTATCGTATTGTCCAAAAATGTTTTGGTATCGTATCGTGGGGATTGGTATCATATCATGTATTGAACAAGTATCGTATCGTCGACTACTTAGTATCGTATCATGGGTTGCAGAGGTATCATATTGTCTGCAAGTCCAATATCGTATCGTGCCACCCAGTGGTAACATATCACCATAGACTCTTGGTATTGTATCATGCCAAGTCTGGTATCGTATCATCTATGTGGTATTGCCAAAAGTGGTATCATCCAAAAATACTCAAGCTAATTAGAGGAAAAATTTGAAGTGATTGAGGAGTTAATTAAGGGGAAGAGGGTAGCATATATATACCTAGAGGGGTGAATGAACTTAAGGTTAGGATGGGTGATGAATAGTCGGAGAAGTGTCATCTCATTCGTAGGAAGTGCAACCCAAGAGAGCCATTACTCGATCTACTCGGACATCTCTAGTGAATCAGAGGAGGAACTACCCATTCCCTCAGAGGATGTGCATGGTTTTGTTCCTAGGGAGAACTTTATGTCAGCCACATAGGGTGAATATCACACCTATTTGCAATATGTGTCAACAAATCGGCAAGGAATCCCTATTTACCTTGATAGTTTAAATAGGTCTATCGTGAGAATGGTAGACTCTACCAAGTTAGCAATAGTGCCCAGACCCGTAGTCAAGTACAAAGGAGGAGTGTACATGGACAATTTAGGCCAAATTTACATAGTGACAGAAAACCCTGATCAAATCAACGAGAGAGGAGAACTAGAAGGACAAGGAAATTGGGGAAGATCTAACCCTAAAGAACTTGTGACTACCCCAAGGGGCAAGTCTATGGTGACTCAATTATTGAAAGGGGATTAGATACCTCAAGATGATTACCTGTTGGACGTATATCTGATTCAGGGATCAGATCTACTGTTATAGATAGATTCACCCATCCGAGGATACGAAGTGAGCCCAGTGACCATCTATGAGCTAAAGGATCTGGAAGATGATTCTAGAGTCACGTACCTAGACCAAAACTAGAGAAGATATTGGCCAGTAGATGTAGTAGATAGGTCTAGATTGAAATACATGGGGTTGCCTGTATTCCCTCCTTGAGAGTAGGAAACTACCTCCCACAATCCTTTTAGAACTCATTAGGAACAGAGAATACAATATTAGGACAAACAAGCCAGCGAAGTGTTCCCAATTGAATGCATGTATAATGTCGGGAATACATTCACACAACCAAACCAACTCAAGGGTAGGTAACATGACTCAACCATCGATTAGACCAAGACCACAATCAGGTGTGCCACTAGGAATGCATCCAATTAGACCAACAATTCTTGTAATGCCTAGACCACCAGAACTTGTAAGAAGGCTGAGACCGATTCAAGTTGCTAAATGCATGAGAAATCACTATGATGGAGCGGAAGAGCCATACAACCACATAGTTGAGTTTAAGCAAGTATTATAAGTCGAACAAGTGGGTGACAGTGGTGAAGATCATGAAAGAGGCAAAAATTTAAAGTAAGAGCTTGGAGCAAATTTTGAAGCCATTTAATATACCTTATGGATTGCTCAAAGAGGAGACATGAAAATATACGAAGAAAGCTACAAATAAAGAGCCTGATCATGATCTATAGCTCAACCTGAACATGTTTACATATACACAAGAGGAATTTTACAAAGCAAATCCTGTATGGAGATGCAAGTTTTTAGAGAAGAATCCAACCTTAAGGGTACACTGGGAGTCAGCACCATATGTGCTACATGTTAATCCAACTGTTTGCCTAGTACCTCGAAGATGCTCTTGTATGCAATATAGGGAAGCACAGTGCCAGGGAAATTTAAATAATCAATGGCTAAACTATCCACTACCACCGATTTTGCCTCACAACTATTTACCGATAGAAGAATACATGGTGTCGACCATAGAGTTTTGGTTATCATTGTTGGAATATGCAATTCCACATCATCTCATCAAAGTATTATTATAGGTTGAACTCTTTATTAAAGTTCATTATATTCTTAGAGTGGTCTATTATGTTTTCCACATCAGCCATAGTCACGAATAGAGCATATTTGAAGTCAATTCCAAGTTGGAAAAGTGTTCCTATAATTTAAGAAAAATTTCAGGACAGCAACACACCTTTTTTGAAGGCAATTTTGCACGGATCATATCTCGCTAACCGTGCATTCTTTTTGGTTGTTTCAAAAAGTGAAATGTTTTGCATAATATCAAGTATCAGCTCACCAAAAATCTCCCGCAAATTCATCTCCAAACTCAAGTATGCTGGCCGCAAGTTGGTAGGTAGAGAATTGGCAGATTGCTGAAAATGGCCAGTAGGCAAACTTTGGAAGCTTGTATCTTGAGCTACGTGCATCATCTCAAAATGCTTTCTTTAGCAAACTTGTTCTCCATATCATGGAGAATCTCCATCTAAAATAGTTTCATCAAAATCCCACGGATTAGAGAGTTATGCCTATTTAAAGAGAGGCTTCTGAGCATTTTCGGCAGACAGACACACGGCTAGAGTTGAGAGACAGTCGACTCATTTATTGTGGTTGTGGAGTGCATCCTAGGTACTGAAGTGGAGTGGTGTATACCACACACTCTTGACCATTCTACATTGGCTTCATTTTCATCATTGAGCTCATTTGATAGTGTTATTAGCTTTGCTCTTTTCAAGTAGTTTGAGTTTGAGTTAGCTTCTACTACTGAACTTTGTATTCTTGTTGATTTAAGAATTTCTCACTTATTTGTCTCTCATATCTCATCTCATATATTCTTTGAGAGTGTGTTTAAGCTCAGCTCCTCATTTTTCTCATGGTATCAGAGCACCTAGGTTAGAAGTGCCTAGTGTGAGCATATTTGAGTAAAGGGAAGAGTCTCGATTCAACCTGTTGCAGTTGAAGATGGCACCAAGTCTCCATAACCTACACTTAGAAGGAGTTGAGAAGCTCAATGGCAACAACTATGCTACATGGAAGGTAAAGATGGAGTCCTTACTTTTCTTTCAAGATTGTTGGGATTTAATTTCGATGGACAGACCAACTCGAAGTGAAGAAGAATTGTCCAAATGGGATAAGAAGGCCATGTTTGCAGTTCATATGATAAGGTTGAGCGTCAAAGATGACATTCTCAGCCATCTCCTTGATGTGAAGACTCCCAAAAAGGCATGGGAGACATTGAAGAATATCTACGAGTCTAGGAGCACCTCAAGGCAAGTGGCATTGAGGGCTGAACTTACTAACTGTACGAGGAAGCAAGGAGAGGATGCTTAAAGTTTCATCAAAAGAGTCAAGGATCTACATCAACAGCTAGTGGTTGTTGGAGATAAGATGTCTCACAACGAGCTCTCTACAATAATCATCCATGGATTGCGAGATGGATATGAAGGCTTAGTTCAAGGCCTCATCATCTTGGAGGGAGAAGCCATCTCTTGAGGAGATGGAACAAATTTTCAGAGATGAAGATCAAAGGCAGGCTGCAATGAAGTCAATACATGATGGAGGAAAGGCATCAACATCAAATGACAAAGCACTCTTCTCATCAAGGGGAAGAGGAAGATTTAACACACAAAGAGGAAGAGGGTGGCATCAGCCCACTCACAACCAAGATCGACAATATCATGAAGGTAATCAATCTTTCCAAGAAAGAGGACATCCTTCCTCAAGAGGTAGAGGAAGAAGAGAAGATAGAGGTAGATATTACTCTATCCAATGTTACAATTGCTCTAGGTATGGCCATTTTGCTAAAGATTGCAGGAGTAATCAAGATAATGGGAGAGGAAGATCAGCCCACTACACAGATGGAGAAGGTGGACAAAAGTCCACTCATTTTGAAGAAGATTCTTCACTTGTATCATTAGAAGAGATAGTAGCCCATACACATGATCCCAAAGAGGAACCATGGTGGATCAATAGTGGAGCAAGTTCTCATATGACTTCTCATGCTCAATACTTTTCTAATATTGATGATTCTCATAATGGTACTATCTTTACAACAGATAGTACTCCAAATTCCATTGCAGGGAAAGGTGACATACCCATTCGATTGGGAACGGGAGAGAAAAATACACTCGGCAATGTTCTCTTGGTACCATCGCTTATCGAGAATCTACTTTCAGTTGGAGCTATGAATGAGAAAGGACTCAAAATAGAGTTTGAAGGTCAGCAATGCCTCATTAAAGATCCAAAGAATTCCTAAAAAGTGGTTGCTAGAGGAAGAAAGCAAGGAAAGCTTTTCAAGTTAGAAGGAGAAGTCTCAGCATTTTCCGCAATGGGAAATGACAAAGCAGCCCCCATTATGCCTACTGAGTTATGGCACAAGAGGTATGGTCACTTGAACTTCAATAGTATGTGTATGGTGAAGGAAGAAGGCATGGTCATTGGAATTCGAGCCTTACAAAGGATTGGAAAAGTGTGTGAAGCGTGCTGCCTTGGAAAGCATGCTACGAGTAAGTTCTCAAAGAGCAGCTCAAGGGCACATGATATACTTGATGTGGTGCATGCTCATGTATGTGATTCAGCCCACACTCCCTCACTTGGAGGGAATATTTATTTTGTTACCTTCACGGATGATTTCTCTAGATATACTTGGGTTTATTTTATGAAGTCCAAGGATGATGTATTTCAGATTTTCAAACACTTTCATGCTATGGTGGAAAAGATGGCACGACGAAGACTAAAGACTCTACGGTTTGACAATGGAGGAGAATTCTTGTCAAAGGATTTCAGCCATTATCTACTTGAGAATGGCATTCGAAGGCAGCTTACTTACAGCTACACTCCACAACAAAATGGAGTGGCAGAGAGGAAGAATAGGACGTTATTTGAAGCAGCAAGATGCATGCTCAAAGACAAAGGTCTGAGCAACATCTTTTGGGTTGAAGCAATCAACACTTCATGCTATTTGATGAAAAGGTCTCCTACCGAACTCTTGAAGGGCATTACCCCCTATGAAGCTCTTCACAACATCAAGCCTAAGGTACATCATTTAAGAGTTTTTGGTTGCCTCTCATTTTCTCACATTCTAGATGAAAAGAGAAAGAAGCTAGATGACAAGTCAAGGAAATGCATCTTTGTTGGATATAGTGATGTAAGCAAAGCTTACAAACTTGATGATCCATGTAAGAAGGAAACATTCCTATCACGGGATGTGATTTTTGATGAGAATGCAAGCTTCAGTTCAACATCAATTTCAGATTTGGATAAAAGCTCTTCAACAACAGTTAAAGATGAAGTTCCCTCTTCTACACATGAGGAAATCATTGAAGAACTAGAGGAAGAAGATGAAGATCACCGTGCAACTCTTAGAAGGTCTTCAAGGATCAGAACACAACCTCAAAGACTTACATATCAACGAGGTAATTCCTCAAGTTTTGAGCAAAGTAATGTTGCTTTGCTTAGCTCTATTTTACAACATGACGAACCGTCAACATACAAGGCTGCTAGTACTCAAAAAGAATGGCAAGAAGCTATGGACAAAGAGATGGCTGCTCTTCATCAAAATGGGACATGGGAGTTATGTCCATTACCTCCCAACAAGAAAGCAATCGGATGCAAATGGATCTACAAGCTGAAATTCAACAAGGAAGGGAAGATAGATAGACACAAAGCAAGGTTAGTAGCTAAAGGATATTCTCAACAATATGGATTGGATTATGATGAAACATATGCTCCAGTAGCAAAGATGAGTTCAGTTAGGTTATTAATTTCCCTTGCCTCCATATTCAAGTGGAAGGTGAAGCAAATGAATGTCAACAATGCCTTCCTCAATGGCATACTTGAGGAAGAAGTCTACATGCAACAACCGGAAGGATACCCTGTCAAAGGTAAAGAGCACATGGTATGCAAACTTCTCAAACGTTTGTATGGTTTGAAGCAAGCTCCCCGAGCTTGGTATGCAAGGATTGATGAGCATCTTTGCTCTCAAGGCTTTCAAAGAAGCAATGCTGATCATAGTTTGTATTATAAAGTCAAGGGAAAAGATATTGTTATTGTTCTTCTATATGTGGATGATCTCATGTTGACAGTAAGCAATGAAGCAATGATTGAATATGTTCAAAGAAAACTCTCTAAAGAGTTTGAAATGAAGGATCTTGGTGACTTACACTACATTCTTGGCATCGAAGTCTCTCGACTAGAGAAGGGAGATATATTTATCTCTCAAGAAAAGTATCTTTTTGCCATTCTTGATAGGTTTGAGATGTATCACTCTAAGCCGGTCTCTACACCTATGGAGTCAACTCTCAAACTCATGAAGGACGAGAATGGTGTTCCATATGATGAAACACTATATAGACAACTCATAGGATCTCTCCTCTATTTGACCTCACAAGACCTGATATTTGTTTTGCAGTAAACTCTCTCTCCAAATATTTACAAGCTCCCAAAGTATCTCATTGGAATTCAGTCAAGAGGATACTAAGATATTTGAAAGGTACTTCTTCACTTGGAATTCTCTATGGAGGAGATACATTGAATCTTCATGGATTTAGTGATTCAGATTATGCAGCAAACTTGGTTGATAGAAAGAGCATAAGTGGAAATGCCTTCTTCCTAGGAAATGGAGCTATTTCATGGAGTTCCAAAAAGCAAAGTACGATCAGCTTATCCTCTATATAATTTGAATACAAAGCACTCACAACCTCAGCTTGTGAAGCTATTTGGCTGAGAAGATACTTGGATGAAATTGGTTTCGGTGAAAACCAACCTACAACCATTCATTGTGATAATGTCTCAGCTGAATCTTTGGCAAAGAATCCAATCATGCATCAACGAACCAAGCACATTGAAGTGAGGGAGCACTTTATCAGAGAGAAGATACAAAGTGGTGATATCATCTTACACCATTGCAACACAAAGGAAAATGTGGCTGACCTCTTCACTAAAGCTCTCGGCAAGGAGTTGTTCATCAAGCATAGATCATCACTTGGCATGATGGAGCTTCCTTTAAGGGAAGGAAGTCATGAGTAAGGGAAGGCTCATCATGCATCTTCAACAAATAAGGGAAGGCTCATCTTCATATGCCTTCAGCAAGCATTTTATTTCAGGTTCTTATTATTTTGAAGATGTTGGACTTGAGGGAAGTTGTTGGAATATGCAAGTCCACATCATCTCTTCAAAGTATTATTATAGGTTGAACTCTTTATTAAAGTTCATTATATTCTTAGAGTGATTTATTATGTTTTCCACATCAGCCATAGTCATGAATAAAGCATATTTGAAGTCAATGCCAAGTTGGAAAAGTGTTCCTATAATTTAGGAAAAATTTCAAGACAACAGCACACCTTTTTTGAAGGCAGTTTTGCACGGATCATATCTCGCTGACCCTGCATTCTTTTTGGTTGATTCAAAACATGAAATGTTCTCCATAATATCAGATATCAGATCACCAAAAATCTCCCACAAATTCGTCTCCAAACTCAAGTTATGCTGGCCCCAAGTTGGTAGGTAGAGAATTGGTAGATTGCTGAAAACGGCTAGTAGGCCAACGTTGGAAGCTTGTATCTTGAGCTACGTGCGTCCTCTCAAAATGCTTTCTTCAGCAAAGTCCTGAGCATTTTTGGCAAACAGACAGAGGGTTGGAGTTGAGAGATAGTCGACTCATTTCTTGTGGTTGTGGAGTGCATCCTAGGTACTGAAGTGGAGTGGTGTATACCACACACTCTTGACCATTCTACATTGGCTTCATTTTTATCATTGAGCTCATTTGATAGTGTTATTAGCTTTGCTCTTTTCAAGTAGTTTGAGCTTGAGTTAGCTTCTACTACTAAACTTTGTATTCTTGTTGATTTAAGAATTGCTCACTTATTTGTCTCTCATATCTTATCTCATATATTCTTTGAGAGGCTCCTCATTTTTCTCATGGTATTAGAGCACCTAGGTTAGAAGTGCCTAGTGTGAGCATATTTGAGTAAAGGGAAGAGTCTCGATTCAACTTGTTGTAGTTGAAAATGGCACCAAGTCTCCATAACCTACACTTAGAAGGAGTTGAGAAGCTCAATGGCAACAAGTATGCTACATGGAAGGTAAAGATGGAGTCCTTACTTTTCTTTCAAGATTGTTGGGATTTAATTTCGATGGACATACCAATTGGAAGTGAAGAAGAATTGTCGAAATGGGATAAGAAGGCCATGTTTGCAGTTCATATGATAAGGTTGAGCATCAAAGATGACATTCTCAGCCATCTCCTTGATGTGAAGACTCCTAAGAAGGCATGGGAGACATTGAAGAATATCTACGAGTCTAGGAGCACCTCGAGGCAAGTGGCATTGAGGGCTGAACTTACCAATTGTACGAGGAAGCAAGGAGAGGATGCTTCAAGTTTCATCAAGAGAGTCAAGGATCTACATCAACAACTAGTGGTTGTTGGAGATAAGATGTCTGAAAACGAGCTCTCTACAATCATCATCCATGGATTGCGAGATGGATATGAAGGCTTAGTTCAAGGCCTCATCATCTTGAGGGAGAAGCCATCTCTTGAGTAGATGGAACAAATTTTCTGAGATGAAGATCAAAGGCATGCTGCAATGAAGTCAATACATGATGGAGGAAAGGCATCAACATCAAATGACAAAGCACTCTTCTCATCAAGGGGAAGAGGAAGATTCAACACACAAAGAGGAAGAGGGTGGCATCAGCCCACTCACAACCAAGATCGACAATATCATGAAGGTAATCAATCTTTCCAAGAAAGAGGACATCCTTCCTCAAGAGGTAGAGGAAGAGGAGAAGATAGAGGTAGATATTACTCTATCCAATGTTACAATTGCTCTAGGTATGGCCATTTTGCTAAAGATTGCAGGAGTAATCAAGATAATGCGAGAGCAAGATCAGCCCACTACACAGATGGAGAAGGTGGAAATGAGTCCACTCATTTTGAAGAAGATTCTTCACTTGTATCATTAGAAGAGATAGCAGCCCATACACATGATCCCAAAGAGGAACCATGGTGGATCGATAGTGGAGCAAGTTCTCATATGACTTCTCATGCTCAATACTTTTCTTATATTGATGATTCTCATAATGGTACTATCTTTACAGCAGATAGTACTCCAAATTCCATTGCAGGGAAAGGTGACATACCCATTCGATTGGGAACAGGAGAGAAAAAGACACTCAACAATGTTCTCTTGGTACGATGGCTTACCAAGAATCTACTTTCAGTTGGAGCTATGACTGAGAAGGGACTCAAAATAGAGTTTGAAGGTCAGCAATGCCTCATTAAACATCCAAAGAATTCCTACAAAGTGGTTGCTAGAGGAAGAAAGCAAGGAAAGCTTTTCAAGTTAGAAGGAGAAGTGTAGCTCAGTGATGAGTAGCACCTCCTTTAATGTCAATCCGGGAAGACATGAGGATGGTATGAAGACCTCGAGCAAGTGAAGGCACAAATGTGTGAGTGAGAAGCACACCAACATGCACACACATACACACACACACGCACACACGGCAAGAACAAAGAGAGTAAGACAATGGAATCACTTCTATTGCAACCAAGTTCTCATACAAGCTCAAGACTACAAGAAGCTAGCCCAAAAATGAGCTCTCTAGCTCTATTTATAGTTTTTGCCTAGATTTGGCCCTGTCCAGACCTAGTGTCCGGCCTAGTTAAAAATTAGGTTCCAGGGTTTATTTGAGGGCTCAAACGAGATCTAAAAAATATGAAAATTGGCAGGCAACTACTTCTAAGGCTCCTCAAGCTCGAGGACTCCTCGGCTTGTACAAAATGGACCTACAAAAAGGTGAAAATGGTATTTACAGGGGTTTTTAGTGATGAGAATCACTTTAAAATGATGTAAGGGTTTTGAAAAAAATGAAGGGTTGCCTTAGTACTAGATCTGCATGTGTGTCCGTACTTGCTTCTTCCCGTATACTGTCAACACTCTCCCCCCCCTAGGGTCTGTCGCCTCTGACAGACCTTTGATCTGCGGTTTGGTCAATATAGTCCTGGAGAATGTCAGCTGCCACATCATGTTCTTTGATTCGCAGCCCTCGGATCAGGTCTCTCTGAAGGGTATCCCAATTGACTGCGCCCGGTATGTCCGGTTGTGGCGTTGTGTAGAGTTCTGAGTGCATCGTTTGTTCGCATGCAAACAGGTGTAACAAATGGGTGGGCCTTGACGCGAACACCTCTGAGTGTGCTTCCCAGAACCCTGTGGTGAACATATCATCGAAAGTTTGCTTATAGCAGGCAGGGAGATATCTGATGCGTGTGTGCCATGCATAAGCAACGCGTATGCTCGGGGTGGTGCTCATATCATATAGCAGGTCATAATTACCATTAACAAACCCGAGAATCGGAGGTTGAATATGACATACATTGCGGAAAGTTTTGAGCACAACCTGCATCATATCGAATATCTTGAGCATCATCTGGGCAGCTACATCTGACATGGGCTGGAGGCGTGGCATCCAATGTCTGATGGTTGCTATCATGTATGATACTGTGGGGGTGCCGGTTGGGGGTGCAATGGCGGGGTAATTGAGCCATTCTCTACAGTTTACATTGTTCTGAACCTTGATGGCGAAGGCTTTCCATGATCTTCTTCTTTGTACTGGTCCATAACAAGGGTTATACTTCAAATGCATGGGAGCGTGATCCCATGTTCTAAGCATTTCCGGGTATGTTTCAAGTAATCTTTGCCTCCAAGTAGGTTGGAATATCGCCCCTTTTCTGGCTGCCTCTGGTATATCTTCTGGTTCGAACTGGGTGGCAAAAGTAGGGCACTTGTTGGTGACTCTTTTGATCTCTGCGTTGTAGTCGGCCAACAATACAAAATAAGGTTTATATTGTAACTCTGAGCTAGTTATCAACCGCCTAGGAGCCAAGTGCGAGAAATATTCAGACTTGAGTATAGACTCCTCAATGGTTTTCATGGCCAGCATCTGAGTTGCTACGCGCTCTTCGTGAGTGTGGCCCATCTCCTCTACCTGCTTCATCCATGCCGATGGGGGCTCCTCATATGTGTCTTGGCCTTCCTCCGTAATTCTGCCTCCTGGAAGTGGTTGAGGCTCATAATTTTCTTCAAATGTCTCCTCCACTGGAATGCCTACTGTTTCTTCTTCTATGGTTTGATCAGGTGGAGAGGGAGGTCGTTCATACTGTAACAACTTGATTTTTAGTTTTGCAACCTGTTGTCGTAGCTCAAGTACCTCACTGTTGGTTTCAGGTTCAGGTTCTGGCGAAGTAGCGGCCTCGACCGTCTCTTTAGGTGTGGGTGGGTGTGTTGTCGGTACTTTGGATCCTCGTAGTTCCTTTGTCTGGTCTGCCAACTGATCATGGGCCTCCAGGAGGGTCGCATAACCTTCTAAAACCTGTTGAATATGCTCTGAGGGGACAGCCTGGAATTTTGCAGGGTCTATAGGTGCTCCCGGGGTGTTTTCCATGGCCGCTTCTAGGTTCTCCTGGTTTTGTTGTTGTAGCCTTCTATTCTCTTCTTGAGCCGCTGCTAGATGGCGACGTAGTAGAGCCATGTTGCGTTGAAGTCTCGCATTGCGGCCCATTTGTTCTCTGAGTTGTTCCTCCATAGCTTTGCCTGTCTCTGCATACTTAGCTTTGAGTTCTGTCTTCGATTGTTGGAGGTCAGTCACCTGGTGTTGTAGTGCTGTATTACCTAGTTCCAAGGCATCGACTCGTGCCTGGAGTTGAGCCGAGAGATTGCACAGCTCTGTGTTATTTTCTTCTAATAGCTTATACTCTTGCTTAAGCTGAGTGGCCGCTTCAACCATGGTGTCTAGTGCACTACTAAATGATGTGGATGCATGGGTAGAGGTGGAACATGCAAAGGGTCGGGAAATGGGGAAGGGAAAAGTGGATGATGTGCCTATGAGTGAAGTGAGATGTGATGATGGTGGAACAGACGTGGCGGCGGGTGCTCCTGTGGATGGTGAAATATCCATGGGATCAGATGTGATAGTGTGTGAAGAGTGAATTGTGAATACGAGAACGGTAGGTGGTGTGTTAGTGGTGGCAGTGAATGTGGGGGAGTGGGGTTGGGGAAGGGACTTTTTATTATAATTCTCCACCTGTTGGAGTATATTTACAAGGTTTGTCCAGAATGATGGTTGTGTGACTTGGGTTGAGCCTGAGGGGGTTAACAGGGGTACAGTGGGTAGGGGTTGGGAGGAAGGAACTGTGTGGGTGAATGGAAAAGGTTGGGATAAGGTTTGGCTAGTGGCAAGTGGTTTTCCCAAGGCGGGGAGATAAGAGGGGTGACCTATTATGGTTTGATCGGTGGCAGGATGACCTGTGTGGGGTTCAAAAATTTGGGCAGAAGTGATGGCTGTGGGTAAAGGGAAGGCTCTAGAAAAGAAGGTGTGTACATTGGTTTCACCATGGGTGGATATCGGTTGTTCAGAAAGACTCGTGGAAAAGGGTTATGAAGGCTGGCTGGGAGGTGATGGCGGAGGTGGTGAATGTGTATTTACATCTGGTTCGTCACTGGGACTAGGGCTAACCATTTGAACATCTTCTGTCATTGAAGTAGGCAATACGGTAGATACCTCCATTTGAATCATCTTTCCCCGCCGTGGCCTTGTATCTATCCTTCTTTGATCATAAGTAGGGTTCGCCTGATAGACCAATGTTCTCATGGCTTCCCTGATGCCACAGGTGTCCGCCAAAAGGTTCAACGATTCTACAAAATGTGGGTCGATGTTCTCCGATTGCAACATGTGGTTTACTAGGGCTCGATTCGCTTCTTCTGACATCTTGTGTCTCCTCTGCACCTGCTTGATTGTCCGGTATAGTCTTTTGAGTTGTGCGGTATAGGTAGGGGCTTCCTCTTCACTGTCTTCTGGTTCATTTCTTTGTGCACCTTCCTGAACTTGTGTGTTTGGGTCATGAGGATGTTGTGCCACCTCTTCCCCATGTACTCTGCTTGTTTCGCCCTGTGGCAGTTCTCTTTGGAATGATGCTCCTGGATCGTCATTGTCAGGGAAACCTTCACTGTCCGACAAGTGGGCCGTCTACAGGAATCTTTCAAAATCAAAGTTTGGATCTTCTGTGAAGTTGGCCATAGATGCAAACTCTACATTGGTAGGTAGTGGAGGGGCGGATGGAGTGGGTTGTACCACATCCCCTGCTTGAACTCCTTGAAGATGGATCGTGACCGGTGCGACCTGGGCTTCTTCTCTGGGGGAAGCTTCGGTCGTGGCCTCGTGAGGGATCATTACCTGGGAGAGGGATCCACACATCCGTTTCGCAGGTTGGCTCCCTGACTTCCGCCCTTTGAAAAACTCCAACTGTGAATATTTTAGGGCTCTGGCAACCGGCACATCATATGCAAGACATCGATACATAATCCTTGTAAGTGCACAGCAGCCGTGTAAAGTAGGCTTCCTCACACCCCGCTTGCCTGCTTCATACACTTGGTCCAAGATCCATACATGCATCTTAATGGGCAAGCTTTCAGTCTCTGCTAGATATAGCCCATACCATATTTTCTTGTGAGGTTGGGTGAAACGGTCCTGAGCTGGGAATGCGAAGTGTTGGAGGCACATCCGCAATGGTATGGCGATGTTGGGGGTGAGGGCGCACATTTCTTTTAGCTTCTTGATTTTGTTGCTTTTCATCGACTCAGGTATTAAGGGGTCGCGGTCAGAAGGTACATGCGTGCCATACATCTGAAGTGCTTCCCTGATTAAAGTAACATTCAATTCGAACTTCCTCATTTCCTCCAGATTTGACAAGGAGGGCACCCAGAATGTGCCTGAATGATCTTTATCACCTGTCGGCTTCAGTGTGGCAATTAGGTAGTAGCACCTGAGGAAATCGGGTTTAGGCAGAGCTGCACTAAAATAAGTTTGTAATCCTGCTTTTTGCCAGATATCTTGAAGTGGAGCTGCATTCTGTAAGGTTTCGAATTCTCTTGAAAAGAACTGGAAGGTCCACCACACTCCTCCACACTCCATCTTGGACTCCCATATATGATCTGCGTCTCCCAAGTCTCCTGGCATTTCATTGAACCAATGAGAGTGCCCTTTTACTCTTTCGGTTAGGCCATTTGGTGGATTTGGAATAGGAATTCTCCGTACATTCACGAACTCTTCAGGCCGAGCTGTTGGTGGGGCCTCCACCGGCATGGCATCCCAATTGATTTGAGCACCAGAGCCTGCCTGAGAGCTTGTGCCTGCTGCTGTTGCCATGAGAGTAGGTTGCTTATCTGCTGGAAGAAGAAAGGCACATTAGTGTTGCATAGGAAACAAGATGTAATGATGTTCCCTTCACAATACTAACATGACAATCCCGGAGGTCAGTGGTTAGTGGTGAAGTGTTTGTGATAGGTGTGAGTGGTGATTAGAGGTTAGTGTCATCCTAGATGCCTACTTTGGTTATACAGTGGACTCGGAATGCACCTATGTCAGAGTGGATGGATTTACAAAAATTGGGTCAGGGGGTTTGATACATGGTTTAGGTCTCCAAACTTTGATAGGGGATTCGTAGCTCTTAGAGCTAAAGACAGGCAACGGTTTATGAACTAGGTTGTGATGGATTTGGGACCTTTTGGGTACCCATTTCCAGGCATTCCTCGATGTGACTGAGTGTGGGTCAGAGTGGTTTTTAGGTAGAGTTCCTGCGTTGTTAGTCGAGCGGACTTGAGAGTGTTGAATTATGCCAGTAACTAGAGTTGGAGCTATTTGGGCTCGTAAACAGGCCTTGGGCACCCATATGTGTCTAGCATTGGGGCTAGCCTTCCTTGACCGCTTAGGGACCCAAATAGATGTGGTGTGCCTAGGAGGTTTCCTAGGGTACTCCTTCACTTGTGTCCGTGATGGTGTGGCTTGTTTGTTGTCTCCTCGGGAGTCTGCTATTAGAGTGGTGGGTTTTCCATCCTTGCGTATCCAGATCTGCTTCGCGCCACGAGGTGCTCCGTGTTGCACGGGTTGGCGCTCCTGCCTCTTGATCAGCAGCCTCCTTCGTGTCGAGTGATGTTCGGTCTGCCTGTTTAGAATCTTCTTTGGATCAGTTAGGAACTCCTTATTGGCTCCTGTACCTTCAGTAAGATTGACAATCCTCTGCACCATAGAAGTTTGGACAAGAACAACATTGTTATCTTCATGTGGATTCCTGGAGGGACCAGGAGTTGGTGCCTGTTCTATTGGTTTGAGTGCTTGATTTTCTAATTCAATCGTGAGACGGCTTTGGCCTACCCAAGCCTGAAGAAGTCCACTTCTTAGGTTGAGGTTGACTGCGTGATCATAGATCCAGTCTTGGCCTAAGACAAGAGGTTTGGTCAGATCCTCGTCTTCACACACTAGCAATTTTGCTGGCATGAGGACCTCTTGTATGTAGAGGGGAAGATCCACCTCTCCCATGCAAGGGGTTTCAACACCTCCTAATCCTATCAGATATGCTTCTAGGGGTTTTACCTCCAATTGCAGCTGCTGGCAATAAGAAAGCCGAACTGCACTTGTGGCTGCTCCTGAATCAATTAAAGCTCTCACGCTTGTTGTGCTGTCTCTTTGTCCTATTTCTAGGGTCACAAAAGGTCGTCGATCCACTATCTTATGGTTACGTTCGCCTGAAGCCTCACACATGGCCATGTGATAGCCTGGAGACTCTTGAGTGTCAATCATAGGCTGATCCCTCCCTTGTCTCCTCAACTTCATTCGTCTGATGCGCTCTAAGGCCTCTGCCTCTGCTTCTTCTCGAATTCATTTTTCCTCCTCTTTACGTTGCTTAGCAGTTTTGAGTCGACTTAGCATTTCCTCTGTGAGGGGTTCCTGATACAGCTTGACTCTGCATCCGCTAATATAGTTTGGGAGAACATCACCCTCTAAAGTGGCTAGTTGTACTGCTCCACTCGTGGAGATCCTATTGATGATCATAGGTCCGTAGCCTCTCTTTTCTAGCTTCCTTGCGTGTTGTTTCAATGTGTAGACTAAAACTAGATCTCCTGCTTTCAAGCCCTTATCCTTCACATGGGCATCAAAGTATGCCTTCTGTCTCTTCTTAGCTGCATATATCCCTGCAACTGCTCTCAGTCTTGTTTCTCCTAATCGTTCAAGGTCAAAAAGTCTAGAGGAGAGTTCATGACCCGTCCATTCGTGCTCTTGTGCTACTTTCAATGTAGGTATTAAGAAGTCCAAAGGTAGCACGGCGTTTTGGCCAAATACCATCTGAAAGGGGGTGGCTTGGAGTACCGTTTTGTAGGCGACTCGGTATGCCCAAACAGCATGGTGTATCTGTTTGTCCGAATCAGAGCGTTTATTATTCACTAATTTTGTCAATACATTGCATAGGATTTTATTGGTGCTTTCGGCTTGCCCATTGGCTTGAGGGTGATAGAGGGCAGACTTCTTATGCACTACCAAGAATTCTTGGAGCAGATTTTCAATAACTTCATTCAAGAAGTGAGTGCCTCTATCGCTAACTAGCTCTATAGGTAGCCCATATCTTGTGAATACATTCTCAAACAAGAATTTAGCAGTTGTCTGAGCGTCGTTCTTCGTTGTGGCTTTTACCTCTACCCACTTGGTTAGATAGTCCGTGGCAACGATGATATACTCAGCATGTGAGCCCTTAGCTGGGGGATTAATAGGACCTACAAAGTCTATTCCCCACTTAGAGAATGCACGTCCGCCCATCATAGGCTTCAGTGGCATCTCATCTTTGCGTATAGGAGGCTGGGTTCGCTGACAAATCTCACATCTCTTCACATAGGTATGTGCATCCATGTGAAGGGTGGGCCACCAAAATCCTGCAAATAATATTGCCTTGATCACCCGATCTGGTCCAAAGTGTCCTCCTGCTACACCTTGGTGAGCAGTTTCCAAAATCTTTAGATATTCACTCTCATGAACACAAAGTCTCAGGTAACCATCCTTCCCACGCTTGTAGGGATTATCACCAATGAGTGAGTAATCTAGGGCCTCTTGTTCTAGACTTCTTTGTCTCGTCAGGGTCATATCTTGAGGGAATGTTTTCGTCCTCAGAAACGCCACTAGTGGCTCGCTCCAATCTGGCACTAGAGACACGCGATAAAGGGTGGCATGTTCCACTGGTGGCTTAGTGCGACAAATTGGGCATTCCTTGCACATTCTATGGACTTCTACTTCCATAGTTGGCCAGTACACTCCAAGTCTCCTCAATGTTTGCAGGGTTCGTTGTTTTGAGTAGTGTTGCTCTAATGCACCTACATGTGCTAATTGCAACCACTTCGCGTGCTCGTCCTCTTCCACACAACAAGCCAAGATCCCTTGATCCGTGTGTTTGTACATACTTCCTGCCATGATGTGATACTTTTGGGCTTTTACTACCTCTCTATCCTGTGTGGCCATTACTGAGTGGTTAGGCCCGTAGGTTAACATTGGCACTAATGGCTTAGCCCACTGCGGTACCACTCCCAAGTTAAACAAGTAAGCATCAGGTAAGTCATCTGACACTCCTTGTGGGGCTTCTCCTGATGTGAGCCTTGAGAGATGATCTGCTCTTAGGTGAGTTCTGCCCTTTCTCACTACTACCTCAAAGTCATACTCCATTAGTAAGAGAAACCATCTTACTAATCTGCCTGTATTACATGGCTTGTTTACTAGGTACAGTAGAGCTTGGTGATCAGTAAAAAAATTGAACTTATTTGCAAGCAAATAATGTCTAAATTTCTTAACTGCATATACCATGCCTAAGCCTTCTCTCTCAGTAGTGGTGTAATTTTGTTCAGCTGCATTCAATTGTCTATTGGCATAGGCAATTGGGAGATCCATATTACCTTCACCAGTAGGTTGTGCAAGTACACATCCAATAGCGTAATTGGATGCATCCACATGAACATGGAATGGCCTGTTCCAATCTGGTGTGGTCAAGATTGGTGCTGAACATAATCTTCGTTTAAGCTCCTGGAAGGAATTCTCACATTCATCAGTCCACTCAAAGTTAGTCAGAAGTCCGTACATTGGCTTTGCAATGACAGCATACATGTGAATGAACCGGCGGTAGTAACCACAATGCCCCATGAAAGCTTGTACTTCCTTGACATTCCTTGGCCTAGGTAGCTCTGCTATGGCTCTCACTTTCTCTTCATCAGTGGATATGCCATTCTTTGACACTATGTGTCCTAGAATCTTGCCTTGCCTGACCATAAAGACGCACTTTTCTGGGTTCAGGCAGACTTGATATTCTCTACATTTGTCAAAGATTTGTCTGAGTTCGGGAATATGGGTTTGCCTTATGTTGGAATGAGCACAAAGATCATCAACATAGACTTCTAAGTTCTTCCTCAGGAACTCCTTAAATACATGGCACATCAGCCTTTGGAAGGTTGCGGGAGCATTGGTCAGCCCGAATGGCATTACCCTAAAAGCGAATATACCCCACTCTGTGGCAAAAGCCGTTTTATGCTGATCTTCTGGTGCAATGGCTACTTGATTGTAGCCCGAAAACCCATCTAGGAAGCTGTACACTTCCTTGCCTGCTACCCTTTCTAATAGATGCTCAGTGATAGGAAGCGGATAGCTATCTCTAATAGTGGCTGCATTAACCTTCTTCAAGTTAATGCATACTCGTAATTTGCCATTCTTCTTGGCCACCACTACAATGGGGGATACCCATTCAGTGTGCTCAACTTCATAGATAAATCCGGCTTCCACCAAGCGGTCTATCTCTTCTTTGATCTTAGCAGCATAGTTATCATTATATGTGTATGGCTTTTGCTTAGAGGGTTTAGCATCTGAGGTCATGGGAATTGTGTGTGAGCATATGTCTGGGTCAATACCCTTCAAATCCTTGTAGCTCCAAGCGAATACATCTCTGTATTCTCTTAGCAAGGCTATCAATTCATGCTCTTCGTCTTCCGTCAGGTCATGTCCTATGTAAGTACATCTCTCCTCTCCCTCTTCTAGGGCTACCACTATTTTTTTGGTGGTTTCTTTGTTATCATAGGCCGCTCCTGATTGTGCCTCTCGTTTAGGCATTCTTATCATGACTCTCATGTCATCCATCTCATATTTTTTAAAGTTTTGAGGGACCTCAAACAAGGATTCTTCTGCCTCCAGAGTGACTTCCTTCTTCTTTCTTTTCTTTCCTCCGCTCTTAGTAGCTACTTGTGTGGCTAACCTCACCTCATTTGTAAGCTCTCCGTGCCTCTGGGGTTGAAATTCTACTTCATAGAAGTATTCTTCATCTGATGCAAAAGGTGGGTCCATGATGATTGACTCTAGATCGGAGTCACTCGCATCCTCAAATGCATCAAGGCTAGGTTCGCATTCTTCTAAAACTGCATCTCCCATGATTGGCTCTATTGAAAAGACTGAAATGTCATAGCCATCGTCATCACAATGAGGTGTCCACTGCTCTTCATTGATGGCTACATCCATTGTTGCTAGGATTTCTGCCCAGCCATGGGGTTCAAATTCCTCATCAGGAAAGACTACAGGTGCATAGGCTGGGTCTTGAATTGATCTATGGTTTTCTTTTGCACCTACCTCTCTGGCTTTCTCTCTCTTCTCTTCTTCTACTGCTACCTTACACATCCATAAGTGGGTGTCTTCATGCATCCACGAGGATCCGGATTCTATGGAATGCACAGACTCAGTCTCATCTTTGGCTCTATGGATGGGATTCCATTGAATAGGCGGTACGTCTCTATGAGAGTAATCCTTAAGATTGACTTTGGTTGTAACACCTAGATGTTGCAAATACAAGGAATTGGTTCCCCAATCCTGGACTACTTGCAATTGCCACATAAATGGCCTTCCCAAAATCATCTCGTAGGCTTGGTTTTTGCTAAAGTCGCATATAGCAAAATTATGTTCAAACTCAACCCCACATGTAGTGAGAGTTATTCCTTCTAGCAATCCTAAGGGCCTTTCAATATGACCATCAGCCATCTGCAATTTCATTCTCGTTGGTCGGAGTGCCGGCTTGCCCCAACGCTTCCATAGGGAAGTGGTGGCAATTGCAACTCCTGCACCTGAGTCCAAAATTGCCTTGGTGGTGTGCTCCTGGTAGGTAATGGGAAGATAGGTATTCCCTTCTTCACCTTCACACATATCTCCTATCTTATCCAAGGGTATCTCTAGCACCGTCCTATGTGATCCTACCTGGGAATGAGGTTTCACTATCACTGGTACTTGTTTGGCGACATGTTCCCATGATTCAGGTCTAACCTTGAGTAGCTCTTCTAACTTGAGATTGCACTGCACTTTAGTGTTTTTCACTACCTCTGTGTTCCTAGTAAGACTGAGTCCTCATTTCGTACCATGACCGTGGGTGCTCTCATACAAGTAGACTTAGCCTCCCATGGGCCTGTGAAGTGGGGTAGTTCTTGTAAAGAATTAGACTCGAAGTCTAATCTTACTTGGAGGAGGAACTTCACTCTCTTTAGCCCATTTCTCTTCTTGAATCTCTCGCAAGAATTCTGGTGTGTATTGATTCATAGAAGAAGAGGTGTCTGGCTCCGTAGAGTTAGGCACGTAGGCTTCCTGGGGAGGTAGGCTCACGTTCTCACTTGCCTTGCCCTTATTTTGAGAGGCGGGTTCCTTTTCTGATTGTGCAGTTAGCCTCTCTGTTCTTTCTAGGGAGGGGGGGTTGTCTGGTTCAGTGGAATTGGGCGCATAAGCTTTCGGTGGGGGATGGGTCATGTTTTTGCTTGCTTTATCTCTTTCTTGATTTTTTTCTTCCTTGGCAGATCTTGCAATTATGCCCTCTAACTTCTCTAGAAGTCCATCCAAGTGTAATTGTGTCTTGGCTGAGCCCGAGTAATTGAAAAGGCAACTGGCTTCAAACATAGTCTGAGCCAATGCGACCATTTTCGCGCAAAGCTTGGTTCTTTCTATCTCTAGGTCAGCTCTAGGGTAACACTTTTCATGATCAGTTACGTTTGGCCCTTCTTGGATTCTGGCCTGATATGCTCTAAGCATCATGTTTAGGTCCTCGGGAGTGGGATCGGCTAGGACGGATCCTACTCTGGGTGGTGGGTGGGTTAAGGGTGGTGTATTGAAAGGTTGGGGAATGGAAGAAGGTGGATTGGCGGGTAAAGGGAGAGGTGGTGGAGGGTTGGTGTGAGAGTGGTTTTGAGATGTGAGTTCACTTATCTTTGCTTTGGTTTCTCTCAAGCTTTCTTCAAGTTCGCTCATCTTTTTTGCCCATTGCCTTTTCATTCTTTCACGACTATCCTTCCAGGCTCTAGTCCTCTTTTTGGTTATACTCTCTGTTTCACTCACCTTGGGGCTCTTTTCCTGACCAACACCTTTGTTTTGTTGTAGTGCTTGGGCTCTTGTGATCACTTGCACAGGTGCAGTGGAAGTCACACTCCCTGTGGAGTCTACAACTAACCCAACAACATTGATAGGAGTGATTTTAGGCATGTTATTAGGGTTCTTTGGGCAATCTCGTAGGAGATGCTCTTTCCCGCAGTCTTGACAGAAACCCTGAATTGTTACTGGTTGAGGTTGTGTAGGGGCAGGCAGTGGACAATCACGTATAAGGTGATCTCCCTGACATCTGAAGCATGGTCCTCTAGGAAATGGGGGTCGTACATGCCTAGGTTGAGGTCTAGAGTTGGGGTTTGTGTACATGACATTGGCATACTCAGGCTCCCCACTATTTTCACTTGGGTCCTCATAATAGTATGACTCGTTATGCTCGGGTGACTGCATGTAGTAAGCCTGTGGGCTATCAATATGTGTGGAGTCAAAACTATGGTCACTTGGATCACTGTCTGATAGCAATGGGGTGACTGGGACTATGGCTCTGTTCGGATTTTCTTCAGCAGATGCATATTTCACTGGGATCACATTAGTTGGAGCAGGGGGTTGCTGCACTAGGACTGGTTGAGGTCTCTGCTGCCCTTGATAAGGTGGCTGATAAGTTTGCTGTGGTCTGTTGTATTGTTGTGGTGGGTACTGATTCTGGTATCTACCCTGTTGTGGATATGGCTGAGGGTAATTTTGTCTAACAGTTTGTTTGTTATATGGGAAATCTTGTGCAGTGTGGTTGGTGTACCTGCGCTCTATGGTGCAGTACTGGCTACTAGGATTTGCATGGGGTTAGGCCATAATGGGACATACATTTGCCATATGGTCACCGCCACAAGTGTAACACCGCTTAACTGGGGCAAATCTCGGAATTTGTTTGCTAGAGACACCTAGTTTTTGAGCTACCTTCTCTGCAAGTTCCTCAATGGATGTGGATTGACCAGATGTGAGGCTACTAGTGCTATCAGAATCCTTATAGATTTTTGATAGTTCTAATTCCTCACCTAGATTGTCCTCAATGTCTATGCACATGCGCATGCACTCTTCTATCGTTCTGGGGTCCTTCAGATACACATATGACCTGAGCTTGGTGCTCAACAATCCATCTAAGAACAAGGCCACTTGTTTGGCTGGTGTGGGTAACTCCGGCATCGGGCATCTCTCCAAGTACTGCCTAAATCTTCTTCCAGCTAGTCTGACCGTCTCTTGAGGTGTTTGTTTGAAGCTATGAATTAGTGAGGAAGTGTTGTGCCTGATTCCACTCTTAGAAAACTCAATGATAAATGCCTCTAAGAGCTGGTCTATGTTTCTGAAATGCCTCTCGTTTAGTGGTTGAAACCACGTAAGGGCAGTGTTCCTAAGGGTTAGACCAAAAGCATTATATTGTGTGAATAGGTCCTCTACCTGTTCAGCTTTCAATACTTGCCGAAATTCTGCCACATGGTCATAAGGGTCTCCCGTGCCATCGAAATAATTCTTCATGGACTTCACCAGTTGAGTTGGTCGCAGGGTCCTAGTGTGTTCTCTCGGCCTTGGCAAAGGAAAATCGTCAGCATTCCCTTGATTCCATGGGGTTCTATGTCTCTCAGGTTCCACTCTATCCCTTTCCGTTCCCGTTCTTTTTCTTCCCAGGGAGTTGGCAAAACTTACCTCAGGTTTGTCTCTACTTCTATCTCTTTGAGCTCCATGAGCTTGGGAGGTCCCAGCTCCTTGGTGACCAAAGGACACATTAGACCTTGGTTGGGGAAAAACAAATTCACCCTTCCATGTGTAGGCATGTCTGCCATGCTCAGTGACCATGAAGATTCTCTCTGATGCATTGTCTAGGTAGGTTACTTGGCCTGGGCTATCAGGGTCTTTAAACTCATAGATTGTGAGGGCACTCACTTCCTGAGGTTGAGCAGATTTATATCTCCAAAAAGCCTCATCGGTTTCTCGGTTTAAAAGCAAATCTATGCTTTTATTATCCTGTGGAATCCACTCTAGAGTCATGATTCTGGTCAAGACAGATTTACCCCGGGGAGTTCTCGGCTCTTTCTCTAAATTTCCTTGTTCTATATCACCCATGTCGGTCTCTGCAATCACATTTCCAAACTCGTCTGTTCTATCAGGAAGAGTGGTGACTACATAAATAGTCCCCTCTTTATCCAGGTATGCTCCATTCTCGAACTTGACTACCGGGTGTTCTAGTCCATGGGGTTGATCGGGGTTCTTAATCTGGACCACAGATCTTCTCAGTCCGTCTTCGTAGATGCGAGCACCTAGACGATTCGTCCTGATGTATTCCAATTGAGTCTTGTAAGGTCCCTCTGGCTTTTCTAGATAAGCCACCCCTGAACTACCTACTGGTCTCTCCATGTGATAGGACATCTCAGAATCACTTGTTTCTAATCTTGGAGTGTATGGGTAATCACTCAACTGCTGGGCCCAAGACCTGGCAGTGTGATTGACACTAGCTTCAGAAGATCTGAGGCTTTGTCTGTCTCGGTGTTGGAACCTTGAAGTTATGAAGGACCCATGAAGCTATGAAGGCTATGGAGTACTTGGAGTCCTCCCTTGAAGCTAAGGATACTTGAAGGCTCAAATCCTTTTGTGGCAGTCTCTCAAATTTCCCATTTTTTCCTTTTGTATACAAGTTCTTCATAGGAACTCTCTCTTACTTCCTTTTGTGAGAAAACACATAAAAACTCAACCTTATCCTTCTTTTTTGTAAAAGGATTCTTTTTAGTCCTTGCCTTATTTTAGAAATGAGAGCTCTCTTTTGGATACGTGCAAGAGCTCTCTCTCTCTCTCTAAGAAGATTCCCTTTTTGATTTTCCCAACTACCTATCATTTTTAGAATATCTTAGTTAATGAAGCCTTTGGCCACTTGTACTCAACGGATCCCTCCTCTCTTATATAAGGAGGGGCTCATTTTGTAAAAGGGAGGTCCCTTGGCCTCCATGCTAATGGAAAGAAGGATCATTTGGCTTCCACATTTCTCCTTGTGTGCTAGGCGTTGATCCATGTGTGTGGATTTGGCACTTGGGGGTGTCTTGTGTGTGAGCATTGCCCTCCCTTGTTTCTTTTGACGTTGGCCATGGTGCCATTGTTCGTGGACGTGGGTGTGTGTGCGTTGCTTGCACTTCTTGCAACTCCTCTTGAAAGAGCCTCTCACTTCCATGTGAGGCGGTTTGGGTTGGTTACTCCCCATACTTCAACAAAATTTGGCGCCGTTGCCGGGGAAGATCGACCTTCAACCGTTGGGTTTTTTCAAGCTTGCCATGCCTACACTTGGTGGATGCACCTCACGCTTGGATTGAATTGTGGATCCGTGTGGCCTTCGATTGGGCAAGGGTACCTCTCGTTTATTTATTTTTTTGAGTAGATTAGTTCATTTTTTGTTTGTTGCACAAAAACATCCTCTAATCCTTCTCTCTCTCATTCTTGCTCACATACACACCTCCACACATACCCATCAACGGTGGCATCACTTTCCATGTATGTCATATTCATTTAATGTTGAGTGGGTGGGGGAGTGTCCTCGTGGCTCCCTCCCACTTTCCATTTCTTTTTCAAGTAAAAAGAAAAAAGAAACAACCATTTCTTTTGAGATCACAAGGAAATACTTGAATAGAAAAAGACGTTTTTCTTTATGCATGCGTAACATTCCCCTCATTTAATGTGATTACTTTTTGAAAGAATATAGGCCGGCTTTGGTAGTGATTGGGCAGGTGCATTGAAATCCTCAAACGTCTAGAGTTAAGTGCATTCATTGTAGCATGCGCATGTGAGCTAGAGTCTTGGGCTTGCATACTTGCATTATATTGTAGTTTCCTTCTTTTCTCTCTCCTGCTCGAAAGATCTGGCAATCTGGCAAGATCCGTGCTTAGGAAGGCGGGGAGGGAGGAACATTCTCCCTTCTCTTCCTCTCTCTCTCTCTCTCTCTCTCTCTCTCTCTCTCGTAGTCTATCGAGAGCTTTCTTGCTCACGGAGGTGGTTCTGCTGCATGCCTCAATTCTATGGCTACGGGCGCCTCTCTTGCTTCCCCATCACTATCATCTACGTAGTGTTGTGTGCCTCTGTTGCTCCCCCAGCACCATGCTCCATGTGGACGCTGAATTTGTTGAGGCTCCATCTCTGTGGCTGCATTTTGGGGGTTGAGGTCTATGAGAGCTCACCTTCCTCGGTAACAACTCTCTGTGGCAAACATTGTTACTTGTCTTCTTTCTCTGCCAAGGCTTACGCATGCGCATGATATTTCCCTAGTGGTGATATGCTCATGCATGCTGGGGTTATAGCTTCTCCTTGCTCCCTTGCGGGCTCATTTTGGTGCCCTTGGGGTCGACCTACCTCAAGCTCCTCCTCGCCATTCAAACGGCAAGTTCGCTTACTAGGAAAGACTTTGCAATTGTAGGTCTCATCAGCGACACATTAGGACAGTCGTTTGCTACCCCATGTTTGCCATGTGTGCTCGAGCCTCTCTCTTTGTTTGCCACAGATTTGGGCTGATGGACGAAGCTTCCAAGTTATTACTAAACTCTCACACCAGGCAGGACAAAAATGGGTAATGTGTTTTTGCGATAGCTTCGAAGTCACGGTTGGTTGTTGGATATTGAAACAGATGATGTATGTCTTATGTTACTTCTTATTCAATATCTTTGTCTCATGATTGCCTTATGTTCTGACATCGCTGGCATGCAGTTGTAATATCGAACGTTATGTGGTTGTGTTGCTCTTCTCAGTTTCTTGTGGCCACAATGTTACCATTCGCACAAGACCTCACAACGATTTGTCACCAACTCTCTTCTGCATTTCCTAACCAAAAGTTGTTGATGGCAGATGATGATGTAACAGGAATTTTTCTTCTAGGAAGCATATGCATGATGTAGCCATTTTTATCTTCCATTCACTCTTAAAGTTGGTGTCAATATTATGGTTTTGTTCAGTTTTCATCTACAGGTTTTATGAAAGATATGGAGAAGCATGTTGTCTTTTTCACCATTATCAAAAGGCAAATATCTGAAGTGTTCAAAGACAACATGCTAAACAGATGTTTAGATATGGAAGGCAACACACAGTTTGCGCAGGAGCGAACTAATTTTGTATGAAGTTTTGATTGTGTCCGAGTATTGGGTGGTGTGTTGTTTTTCTCCTTGCACAAGGTATTCTAGGGAATATTGGGCACAACCTTCTAATTGTTTCATTGCGTGATATTCACAAGTAGAAGGTCATAAGGGCTGCATATATCCTCACTTCTCTTTTAGAAACATTAAGGTTGGAATTATCTTTACACACACACGTGCATGTTCTAAAAGTGAAGAATTCAAATTCAAGCCATAACATTCCCTATGTGATATCTTGATATTCTCTCTGATGAATTAAGCGTACAACAAAGAGTGTCCTAGAGGTTGATGTTCTTATCTGCATGAGGATTGAAGTTGTTGTTCTTATATGTCTATATGAATGAAACTTGAATACAGGGTTTTTTTGAGAGGGTTCCCTCTATGATCCTTGATCGTGGTTAGAAATGATGATAGCCATGTAGATGCCTTTTTTGATGTCATTCTCAATTGTAATATTGTTGTTTGTTTGGTAGCTTTAAGTATATTTCAGGTGAGAAGAATCAGGTGCGGTGTGTATTTCAAGTGTATTTCAGCCTGAGGTACTAAGGATGCGGTGTGTAACAGTTTTGAAAGGGAATGTGTCCACACTCCTTACCAGACTATGTATCTGATGGGAGTAGTCGATGTTTAGAATGAACGAATTTGTTGCTACTGATTTGCAATACTTGATGACTTTTTTATTTGATTGTAGCTATGCATTACAGGAGTGAGTCCCACATTCGGATGGATTGTGCACAACTTGACTCTTGAAGTTCACCTCACACGTATCATGGGATCTTCTAGTCTATAAGCTTTATATTCAGCCGGATCTCTATGTTTTGAATTATATGTAGATTTTGCGAGGTGGGAATTCATAATTGAGCAATGCGATTCTGATGGCTAAGCATGTGTGAGGGCAGTTCTTTGATTGATAGCCAATGTCTTATTTACGTGCTATACAAGAAGTGTCTCACTATGATTATGATCCATGGTACCTTGTTGAAACTTCCATTTTAGATGCACATTTTCGGCAATCACCATATGTCTATCAAGAATAAACGTTTGAGCTTTACAAAGATAGTCCTTTTACATCTGTGTGGCATCCTATCTCGTCATTGGTGATTGTTTGCATAAATCAGAATACATCGGAACACACATTAATGAACAAGGGAAGTATGTCTTGTAATACTTGCATGATGCACGCAAGGGACCATAGCACACACTTATCGTTAATTTTACAACTTGTCACACATGCACAAAGTGTAAAAGTTGCTCTCAGACTTGGTAGCCTCTATTTGATCATTGATTATTAGTAAAGATAAAGAGGTTTGATGGATTAACACGTTGGAACCATGGCTTTTTGAAGGTTGTCTTGTGGTGACTATCCATGTACTTGAACTTTGTGCTAGTAAATTGCAAGTCAATCATATAGTCACTCTTCATGATAATCACTCTTTACGAACTGTATGCCAATGCTGGAATCGGATGTCTAATTGTAGGGTTAAATGTATTTATTCACTATGCTCGAAAGGTTTGCATAGGTGTTGGAATCGCTTGCAGCTTTGCTTCAAGTACAATTTATTCTTGGTTTTTTGTGACTGCCCATATGTCTGGGATGGTGTCCAAGAAATCTTGAATTTATGGAAGACACATTTCTGGCATGGAGGGTTCAAGCATCTACTCTCTTGGAGGTCCTCGTCAACTTTGGGATGCCACACTTTATTTCCATAGTGTTGTCAGGCTATGGGATAGAAGCATGTTCAAGATGGTATTGTATAAGGCCACTCTTTGCATACAATGGAAGGTGATCCTCTCTGTTCACTTTCTTTATACAGTTTCTTATGTTTTTGAGTGGTATGTATGCTTTTTCCCTTCATGCATTTTCTTTCTCATCATCCTTGGATGAGCTAGGTTTAAGCTATACATGGAATCGGGTGCACTCACCACTCTCAATTGAGGTCTTTGCAGTGGTGTGACTTCATGGTTTTGTGGCATGCTGAAAATATGTGCTGATCCTTTCTATTTCAAGATGGCATTGCACTCTTGGGCTGCAAGGAATTGTCTTGGATTTTTGTGATTGCCCATTCACTTTAAGTAAGAATTGGGTGGTTATAGTCATGGGGATGCATTGGAATGTTTGATGTTTGATTGCTTCTATGCTTGATGTACATCATGAATTTTGTACACATATAAATGATGCTACTAAAGGCATGCCATTTGGATTATTAGCAAGTTTATGATGCATCCATGGGGGTTTCCTTTCGTTAATGGGCCTTCCCTGACCTGCATAGCACTTGGGCATGCATGTACTTGACTTCACTTAATGGGAAGTAGAAACTAAAGTGGGAATTCATGTTTATTGATTGCAAAAAAAGAGAAAAAAAATAGTCTACTTGTTTTAGTATGTGTTAATTTCAGGTTTGAAGGCTCCTTGTGAAGGCTAATCTAGTCTTACAAAGGGCTGCAGAGCAGGATGTATGCGGGGCTGACTGCCCCCCATGGGTATTGTGTCACTCAACACCGAAGACCTGAAGACTTGTAGACTAGAAGACTTGAAGACCTTGAAGATTCAACATGATCTTGATCAGCTATGTATGGTCCTTTTTTCTCAGCTTTGTCGAGGACGACAAAGACTAGGTGGGGGAGGGTGTTGGAACCTTGAAGTTATGAAGGACCCATGAAGCTATGAAGGCTATGGAGTACTTGGATTCCTCCCTTGAAGCTAAGGATACTTGGAGGCTCAAATCCTTGTGTGGCAGTCTCTCAAATTTCCCATTTTTTCCTTTTGTATACAAGTTCTTCATAGGAACTCTCTCTTACTTCCTTTTGTGAGAAAACACATAAAAACTCAACCTTATCCTTCTTTTTTGTAAAAGGCTTCTTTTTAGTCCTTGCCTTATTTTAGAAATGAGAGCTCTCTTTTGGATACGTGCAAGAGCTCTCTCTCTCTCTCTCTAAGAAGATTCCCTTTTTGATTTTCCCAACTACCTATGATTTTTAGAATATCTTAATTAATGAAGCCTTTGGCCACTTGTACTCAACGGATCCCCCCTCTCTTATATAAGGAGGGGCTCATTTTGTAAAAGGGAGGTCCCTTGGCCTCCATGCTAATGGAAAGAAGGATCATTTGGCTTCCACATTTCTCCTTGTGTGCTAGGCGTTGATCCATGTGTGTGGATTTGACACTTGGGGGTGTCTTGTGTGTGAGCATTGCCCTCCCTTGTTCCTTTTGACGTTGGCCATGGTGCCATTGTTCGTGGACGTGGGTGTGTGTGCGTTGCTTGCACTTCTTGCAACTCCTCTTGAAAGAGCCTCTCACTTCCATGTGAGGCGGTTTGGGTTGGTTACTCCCCATACTTCAACACTCGGCCTAAACGTCTGCCTGATCTAAGGTTCATATGCCTGATTTATCTACCCCCTTGGACCTAAGCACACTCTCGTTGCAGGTTAATTTGCACCAATCACTTTGTTCTTTTGAGTTGAATATTATGTTTATGATCTTGTCGGAAATCGTGTCGTCAGGAGTACTTAAGTGAATTTCGCACTTGATAAGTGATCGACTCCAGTTTACCTTTTGTCCCTTAGGGTTTTCCCACTTAAGACCTACTTAATTATTGCACTTGGTTGATTAATTCTCTTGGACTTGATTCGTGCCTAACGTTGCCCTAATTAATTACCACACCTAAGTCGTACTTAGCCTAGGCTAGGAATTGACAAAGGAGGGTTGAGAGATCTTCCAACCTCAATTAGCTGGTTGACCAGACTGCTACACAAGCCCAGGATGCCTTCTCCCAAGCTTGGTACTCACCCTTGCTAGCTTGCTTTGGATTGCCTTGAGTGCACACAATGTTCCTGCAAAAGCTCACCAGTCAGTATAGCTCTATTACCACAAGTAATTGAAAGACACACATCAATATTTTCAGTCCCCCCTGGAGTAACTCACTGTACCTCCTCAATCTTAGGACCACCTAGTCTCACCTAAAGGCCAACTTGAAAATACATGTTCTAAAACTCCACGTATGATTCTACAAAAAACCAGTCGAAGTCCACGTAGGATTTTCAACAAGCTTTCCAACGAGACCAAAATCTCATCAATCGGAGTTCGTATGGTGAAGTTATGACCATTCAGGCACTTAGGGGTCCAAACAGGCTCTCAGGGTTCAGGAAATTCCTCCCTGGTTTCTAGGTCTTTTGCCCACTCCTAAGGCTCTTATATCCTCCCAATGTGTCCAAGATTAAGCCCAAGGATACCTTAATTCAGTCAATTAAATTACTCTAAATTTTCATGCGTTAAGCCCATGTATCGCGATAGGTCGGGTCCAAGTGTCGCAATAGCTCGTGAGTGTCGCGATAGCTCGTGAGGTGTCGCGATACTCCCAAGTGTCGCGATAGCTCGTGAGGTGTCGTGATAGGTCGTGAGGTGTCGCGATAGGTCGTGAGGTGTCGCGATACTCCCAAAGTGTCGCGATAGGTCGTGAGGTGTCGCGATACTCCCAAGTGTCGCGATAGGTCGTGAGGTGTCGCGATACTCCCAAGTGTCGCGATAGGTCGTGAGGTGTCGCGATAGGTCGTGAGGTGTCGTGATAGGTCGTGAGGTGTCGCGATAGGTCGTGAGATGTCGCGATACTCCCAAGTGTCGCGATAGGTCGTGAGGTGTCGCGATAGGTCGTGAGGTGTCGCGATAGGTCGTGAGGTGTCGCGATACTCCCAAGTGTCGCGATAGCTCGTGAGGTGTCGCGATAGGTCGTGAGGTGTCGCGATACTCCTAGGTGTCGCGATAGCTCGTGAGGTGTTGCGATAGGTGGTGAGGTGTCGCGATACTCCCAAGTGTCGCGATAGCTCGTGAGGTGTCGCGATAGGTTGTGAGGTGTTGCGATACTCCCAAGTGTCGCGATAGCTCGTGAGTGTCGCGATAGCTCGTGAGGTGTTGTGATAGCTCGTGAGTGTCGCGATACCTCGAGGTGTCGCGATAGCTCGGGATATGGTGAATTTTTCAGTTCTGTCTAATGATCCTAGGAGCTCTCAGCCTGCGCAGTGTCGTGGTGCACTTAGAAACGCGATTAGTCGAAGTTTTCGGAGTGTCGCGATAGCTTGAGCTCGATGCCTCGGGGACTATGCAGACAGATTCCGTACCTGCTGAGCTTGCTGGAGATGATGATGGAGCTGCAACCTACAAGAAACATGCAAAAACACACAAAACAAGAACACACACGCTCGCTCTCTCTCAAACTCGCACACAACAAATGAGGGGAATGACAAGGAAGAGGGAATATGTAGTGGAGAAGGAGGTGGAGGTGGAGATGGAGAAGGAGGTGAAGATGGAGATGGAGATGGAGATGGAGAAAAATCAGAAATTTACCGACTACTTACCATTCCAACGTGTCCTCTCTACGTCTTACCATCACACGCTCGTCCTCAAAGCTCGAATCCCCGGCAATGGCGCCAAAACTTGGTGTACCTCAGTGATGAGTAGCACCTCCTTTAATGTCAATCCGGGAAGACATGAGGATGGTATGAAGACCTCGAGCAAGTGAAGGCACAAATGTGTGAGTGAGAAGCACACCAACATGCACACACATACACACACACGCGCACACACGGCAAGAACAAAGAGAGTAAGACAATGGAATCACTTCTATTGCAACCAAGTTCTCATACAAGCTCAAGACTACAAGAAGCTAGCCCAAAAATGAGCTCTCTAGCTCTATTTATAGTTTTTGCCTAGCTTTGGCCCTGTCCAGACCTAGTGTCCGGCCTAGTTAAAAATTAGGTTCCAGGGTTTATTTGAGGGCTCAAACGAGATCTAAAAAATATGAAAATTGGCATGCAACTACTTCTAAGGCTCCTCAAGCTCGAGGACTCCTCGACTTGTACAAAATGGACCTACAAAAAGGTGAAAATGGTATTTACAGGGGTTTTTAGTGATGAGAATCACTTTAAAATGATGTAAGGGTTTTGAAAAAAATGAAGGGTTGCCTTAGTGCTAGATCTGCATGTGTGTCCGTACTTGCTTCTTCCCATATACTGTCAACAAGAAGTCTCAACATTTTCAGCAATGGGAAATGACAAAGCAGCCCCCATTATGCCTATTGAGTTATGGCACAAGAGGTATGGTCACTTGAACTTCAATAGTATGTGTATGCTGAAGGAGAAAGGCATGATCATTGGAATTCCAGCTTTACAAAGGATTGGAAAAGTGTGTGAAGCGTGCTGCCTTGGAAAGCATGCTAGGAGTAAGTTCTCAATGAGCAGCTCAAGGGCACATGATATACTTGATGTGGTGCATGCTCATGTATGTGATTCAGCCCACACTCCCTCACTTTGAGGGAATATTTATTTTGTTACCTTCACGGATGATTTCTCTAGATATACTTGGGTTTATTTTATGAAGTCCAAGGATGATGTATTTCAGATTTTCAAACACTTTCATGCTATGGTGGAAAAGATGGCAGGACGAAGACCAAAGACTCTATGGTCTGAAAATGGAGGAGAATTCTTGTCGAAGGATTTCAGCCATTATCTACTTGAGAATGGCATTCAAAGGCAACTTACTTACAGCTACACTCCACAACAAAATAGGTGGCAGAGAGGAAGAATAGTACATTATTTGAAGCAGCAAGATGCATGCTCAAAGACAAAGGTCTAAGCAACATCTTTTGGGTTGAAGCAATCAACACTTCATGCTATTTGATGAATATGTCTCCTACCGAACTCTTGAAGGGCATTACCCCCTATGAAGCTCTTCACAACATCAAGCCTAAAGTACATCATTTAAGAGTTTTTGGTTGCCTCACATTTTCTCACATTCCAGATGAAAAGAGGAAGAAGCTAGATGACAAGTCAAGGAAATGCATCTTTGTTGGATATAGTGATGTAAGCAAAGCTTACAAACTTTATGATCCATGTAAGAAGGAGACATTCCTATCACGGGATGTGATTTTTGATGAGAATGTAAGCTTCAGTTCAGCATCAATTTCATATTTGGATAAAAGATCTTCAACAACAGTTAAAGTTGACGTTCCCTCTTCTACACATGAGGAAACCATTGAAGAACTAGAGGAAGAAGATGAAGATCACCGTGCAACTCTTAGAAGGTCTTCAAGGATCAGAAGACAACCTCAAAGACTTACATATCAATGAAAAGTAATGTTGCTTTGCTTAGCTCTATTTTACAACATGACGAACTGTCAACATACAAGGCTGCTAGTACTCAAAAAGAATGGCAAGAAGCTATGGACAAAGAGATGGCTGCTCTTCATCAAAATGGGACATGGGAGTTATGTCCATTACCTCCCAACAAGAAAGCAATCGGATGCAAATGGATCTACAAGCTGAAATTCAACAAGGAAGGGAAGATAGATAGACACAAAGCAAGGTTAGTAGCTAAAGGATATTCTCAACAATATGGATTGGATTATGATGCAACATATGCTCCAGTAGCAAAGATGAGTTCAGTTAGGTTATTACTTTCCCTTGCCTCCATATTCAAGTGGAAGGTGAAGCAAATGGATGTCAACAATGCCTTCCTCAATGGCATACTTGAGGAAGAAGTCTACATGCAACAACCAGAAGGATACATTGTCAAAGGTAAAGAGCACATGGTATGCAAACTTCTCAAAAGTTTGTATGGTTTGAAGCAAGATCCACGAGCTTGGTATGCAAGGATTGATGAGCATCTTTGCTCTCAAGGCTTTCAAAGAAGCAATGCTGATCATAGTTTGTATTATAAAGTCAAGGGAAAAGATATTGTTATTGTTCTTCTATATGTGGATGATCTCATGTTGACAGGAAGCAATGAAGCAATGATTGAATATGTTCAAAGAAAACTCTCTAAAGAGTTTGAAATGAAGGATCTTGGTGACTTACACTACATTCTTGGCATCGAAGTCTCTCGACTAGAGAAGGGAGATATATTTATCTCTCAACAAAAGTATCTTTTTTCCATTCTTGATAGGTTTGAGATGTCTCACTCTAAGCCGGTCTCTACACCTATGGATTCAACTCTCAAACTCATGAAGGACAAGAATGGTGTTCCATATGATGAAACACTATATAGACAACTCATAGGATCTCTCCTCTATTTGACCATCACAAGACCTGATATTTGTTTTGCAGTGAACTCTCTCTCCAAATATTTACAAGCTCCCAAAGTATCTCATTGGAATTCAGCCAAGAGGATGCTAAGATATTTAAAAGGTACTTCTTCACTCGGAATTCTCTATGGAGGAGATACATTGAATCTTCATGGATTTAGTGATTCAGATTATGTAGCAAACTTGGTTGATAGAAAGAGCATAAGTGGAAATGCCTTCTTCCTAGGCAATGGAGCTATTTTATGGAGTTCCAAAAAGCAAAGTACAATCAGCTTATCCTCTATAGAAGTTGAATACAAAGCACTCACAACCTCAGCTTGTGAAGCTATTTGGCTGAGAAGATACTTGGATGAGATTGGTTTCGGTGAAAACCAACCTACAACCATTCATTGTGATAATGTCTCAGTTGAATCTTTGGTAAAGAATCTAGTCATGCATCAGCGAACCAAGCACATTGAAGTGAGGGAGAACTTCATCAGAGAGAAGATACAAAGTGGTGATATCATCTTACACCATTGCAACACAAAGGAAAATGTGGCTGACCTCTTCACTAAAGCTCTCGGCAAGGAGTTGTTCATCAAGCATAGATCATCACTTGGCATGATGAAGCTTCCCTTAAGGGAAGGAAGTCATGAGTAAGGGAAGGCTCATCATGCATCTTCAACAAATAAGGGAAGGCTCATCTTTATATGCCTTCAGCAAGCATTTTATTTCAGGTTCTTATTATTTTGAAGATGTTGGACTTGAGGGAAGCTGTTGGAATATGCAAGTCCACATCATCTCTTCAAAGTATTATTATAGGTTGAACTCTTTATTAAAGTTCATTATATTCTTAGAGTGATTTATTATGTTTTCCACATCAGCCATAGTCGTGAATAAAGCATATTTGAAGTCAATGCCAAGTTGGAAAAGTGTTCCTATAATTTACGAAAAATTTCAAGACAGCAGCACACCTTTTCTGAAGGCAGTTTTGCACGGATCATATCTTGCTAACTGTGCATTCTTTTTGGTTGATTCAAAAGGTGAAATTTTCTCCAAACAGCTCACCAAAAATCTCCCACAAATTCGTCTCCAAACTCAAGTAATGCTGGCCGCAAGCTGGTAGGTAGAGAATTGGCAGATTACTGAAAATGGCCAGTAGGCCAACTTTGGAAGCTTGTATCTTGAGCTGCGTGCGTCATCTCAAAATGCTTTGTTCAGCAAAGTTATTCCCATATCATGGAAAATCTCCATCTAAAACAGTTTCACCAAAATCCCACGCATTAGAGAGTTATGCCTATTTAAACAGAGGCTTCTGAGCAATTTCGGCAGACAGACAGA
Source organism: Ceratopteris richardii (assembly GCA_020310875.1). Lineage (NCBI taxonomy): Eukaryota > Viridiplantae > Streptophyta > Polypodiopsida > Polypodiales > Pteridaceae > Ceratopteris > Ceratopteris richardii. The sequence goes on along the minus strand of CM035436.1, from coordinate 57,950,819 downwards.
GAGCTGGAGTTGAGAGTCAGTCGACTCATTTCTTGTGGTTGTGGAGTGCATCCTAGGTACTGAAGTGGAGTGGTGTATACCACACACTCTTGAACATTCTACATTGGCTTGATTTTTATCATTGAGCTCATTTGATAGTGTTATTAGCTTTGCTCTTTTCAAGTAGTTTGAGCTTGAGTTAGCTTCTACTACTGAACTTTGTATTCTTGTTGATTTAAGAATTGCTCACTTATTTGTCTCTCATATCTCATCTCATATATTCTTTGAGAGTGTGTTTAAGCTCAGCTCCTCATTTTTCTCAATCATGATATGCAATAGTACGAGATTTAGCCATCAAAATGTTTTGATTTATCTAATACTCCAAGTCGACTAGCTATAATGACAATATACTCACGGCTAATGTTTCTACCAATTCCATACATGCAAATGTTTGAAGAAGCTTTATTCACAAGCTTTATTCCATACTCACAAGATTTTTCGAGATGGACTTGGAGATCTTTGTCAGAATAGCTTCCAATTTAAATGCAAGATTGGTGGCCAACGAGCTTAGTTTCTTTGCAGACCATAGACAGGCACGAGATGATGGATTCAAGTCAACTCAGTGGAAAGATCTCATGGTATGTAAAGCAAATTCACTAAATCACAAAGAGCAAAAAGTGATACAAACTTACTCACGTCGCCACAAAAAGCCTATCGGGGATGATAGAGTTGAGCAGGAGGAACATGTGGAGAGATAATCGAACAAAAAGAGAAGAAGAAGAAGATCAAAGAATAAAACAACGCAATAATAAAGAACCACCCTCTGCCGAAAGCCCCGCAGGGGCACGCATTAGGCTACAACACCAAAGGACCAGGTTCCGAAGAGTGGAAACAAAGAATCACAACAATCAAGACCTTTCAAAGGGAGGTTGCACACCGCTTCCTCATCCACTAGTTGCGTGCAGTGGAAAGAAATAAACAGGCTAAAGAAGATGCATTAGGTCCCAAAGGATGTAGAAGAAGATTTAAAAATAGGACCTTTGAAATGCAATGCCAGCCTGAAACTAATGCAAGGTTGACCAAGTGATGCATGCGGCAAAAAGAACTAAACAATCCCTAATAAATACAACAAGGTCAGATGTGTGAGAACAAAGAAATATCCGAAGACCAAAAGTTAGAAAGGAGAGAGAATGAAAAGTTGAAAGGGTGACTAAGAATATCACATTCTTAGCCACTCGATGTGTGTGTGGCAGCCCAAATTAACAGAGCAACCCAGATTTATGATATAAGGAAATACCAAGGGGATTACAGAAGCCAAAGACTTAGCTCGGATAAGGTAACAAATTATCTGACAGTTCTTATTGCTTCTTCGACCACTCGGTACATGTACAAAAGAGCCATAAACAAGTTACAGACAAAGAAGAAAATTCTATCAAGGGAGGATAGAGACAAAGAAGGGGGAGTGTTGCAGAGTAAAAAAGCACAAAAGAAGAGCCCCAAGAAGGTTTTTTTAAATTATGAGCATATTTTTTCTTCTTCAAAATCTTATGAAACTCCCTTGAAGCTATGTAAATGCACTAGAGGAGTCCTCTAGATGCATAGCTCAAATCATTGTAACATAACTCTTGTAAAATATTAGGAAATTAGAGTTAGTCAATAAAAGTGCTGGTCTCTTGTGTGAAAGGACCATTTTTAGGGCACATGTATATAAATCACTTTGCGACTCGAACTTTTTGCCATTGTGAGAATTGAAGAACAATTTTGAATTTTCTTCTTTCCTGCTGATTTCCTCCTTCTCCATGACCTTTTGTGTGTGTGTGTCTAATGCTTGAAATGTGTGTGCAAGACTATTGTCTATCCCTTCCCATCGCTTTTGAACTATTGTAGTGTGTGTGTGAGCCATTAAAAGTTGTGGAGCTAGTGTTGGTGTTTCCTACCATTCAATGTTTTGCTCATAACTTGAAGTACAATAGTCAGATTCAAGTGAAAATACCACCAATAGCCTATGCATCTCATCGAGAGCTTCGAAATGAACCCGATATTATATTTAGAGTTTGGAGTTGAGAGAAAAGTTTGAATTTGTCCTTACTGTTATAAATGGTATCGTGGCATGCATTTTCAGAGGATTAGTGAGTTGGAGAGGTAGTTGAGACTAGTGACATGCATTGTAAATTAAATACTCCACTTACCATCATGTCTGCACACGTCTTCATACACTTTGTACTTGTGGTTCCTTGGATTGATAATTAAACGTGTATTAATCCACCACTATATGCACTTGTGGGGGGATTGAGGTACAGACCCATCGACACAAGTCCCTAAGGCTTCACAACTTAGGTACATAGCAGAACAGGTCCATTATGTGTGTTGTAGATCAAGCTGTCTTGGCTAGTCAGAAGGGCAAAGGAAAATGGAGCTCTTCAACTAGTAAGAAGAAATCTGCTAATTCTGCACAGTCGAAGAGGGAAGACAAACCTGAAAAGAAATAAAAAAAGTAGAAATTATTTTGTAGGCAAATGATCATGTCATTAAGAGCTGTCCAAAACTGGTTGCTAAAGAGGCAAAGAAGAAAGAGGCTAGAATGGTTGTTGTAGTGGCCTCCACACCAAAAACAAAGTTTGCTAATCTTGTGCAAAAAGAAGAATGGGCATTTACTATTGTTTGAAGTTTTTACCCATCTTCTTATGAGCAGTGCACGTTTGCAATAGACTCAGATGTTTGGTACTTTGATAGTGAGATGACCAAACATATCACCTCGCAGCGCGACGTGATAGACTCCGATGTTTGGTACTTTGATAGTCGACTTGGAATAGTTTGTGGAGATGCAACCCAAATAATCCATGAATCGTTTTCCATCACTTTCATTTTCTTCTACATTGCTATGGCTTTTTGAGATGCCATTTCTAGTCATCGGATTCCTACAGCGCACGTGCCGCATATAATATCAACTTTGTGTATCTTCATTCCCCATGAAAAGAATTAAGGACTCATCATGCTCCAACGCACTAACTCATGGAGTACAAGACTATATCCCTGTCATAGTAGGGATTCGTCGTTGAAGTCACCATACCACATACATCCCTACTCGTCATCTCCAATACATTGCTAAACACTGTACATCCTTCAATGCCCTCTACCTTCTCCTCCTTACCCTGCAACACATTCGAAGATATCTCTTGTAATTTATTAAGGAGTGCAGCATGCAAGCGTTTTAAGCATAGAGCGAATCGTTCCAATAAAATTACCCCCGAAAATTACGTATGGTACGTATCTGCTATCCCCCCCCCCTTTCTTTACTTCCAGCTACCCTGCACAAAAACGAATGAGCCCCCCCCCCCCCCCCCGTGTGGGCGTAAAGGGGCATACCCCTTGTGACAGTACAAAGGATAGTGACCACCGCCCTGGCTTCCAAGCATGCTGATATAACAATCTTCTTGAACCCTATTTATCAAGTCTTTTAGAACAAGGACTTTGCCTCATTAGGGGAAAAAATGAACCCTCTTTGGGCCTTTTAGCGTGAGGGGAGATTAGTGATCCACCAATAGGATGTGAGTAGTGGCCGGACTCTAGTTCACGAATCCCTTAGGCTAGACATAGGGTTCCCTTGTTTTCTTGTGGTCAAAGATGGTATTGAAGGATAGAAACCACTAGTTCATCTTGAAATGTGGTTTTTGAGGCTTTAGCTTTTAACCATAACCCTTTGATTGACATGAAAATCTAAAGACATGAAAATCTAAAGGCTATCAGTAAATCACAATTAAACATTCGCATACAAGCTACATCATTGGATGCAAAAAAAATATAGTGTTTCTCTTTAAATTTATAAAGAATTATTCCATCAAATATCTATCATTGGTTAGATGATGCATCGAACAGTTCACATTCTTTCTCGCCACAAATTCAAAGAGGTTTTGTCCTTATTTGCTAGGTGTGTGCATACCCAATCCTAGCCATTCATTTGTGGCTTCATCTAATAGTTGTTGAGCCATTATGTTGTGATCCATTGGATCTAGCAAGCATCGCAAGGCTCTGATTATCCCTCAAAAATGGACGACACGACTCCCAAACTCCAATTTTATCGTTTTCTTCCAGCCACACTCCCAGACTGCACCATTCTTTTAACGTTTTCTATCAGACACACTCCACACATGAGGCATTAAAGAGGACAAGTTTTTTCCTTTTGTGCCAAACACTCCCATCTTAATCCTCACCGTCCATGACAAAGATCCAATGGAAAAGAACCTCCAAGAATCCCATCAAACTGAGCATAGTTTTGAGAAACATTAATGTAAGAAGTAAAACCACTAGTAGTTTTGTGTGGCTTCCTAATCACGAAAATTAAGGAGTTTAATCCCATTCATTACAAGGCCCAAATGGAGCTCATATTTCCCCTAATGTCCACATGAATTGTTCTTTTTATGTAATCATTATGCCTATATCGTCAATCTCTACATGGCATTGATTCTCGAACCCTACATGATCTTCAATCTCTACATGGCATTGATCACGAATTGGGAAAATTCAACAAAAGCATTGAGTCATCGTTTCTGTTCCTAATCATCTTTTTGCATTCAACTCATCTTTTTGCATTCAACTTTCCCTGATTACACGAATGAATCAAATAGTACTAGCCCACCACACTACTCTAATTCTGATTGCACAACATTATGCTTCTTCTACCATAGACTTAAGGGAACATTACTAGGAGAACACAATCTTCAACATCATGCTTAACAAAAGCATTCTATAGTAGAATGACCAAAACAAGATATTATCAAAGTTACAAATGTACTACCGGCACTAGTATTCTGTATAGAGACCACTGCTCTCACCATCAATTCCTCTTCATCCAACAAGCGCATAACACTTCTTGTTCTTGGGGTACATCTGTTCAAAATTTAATATATATGAATACAAAATATTTACAATTCAAGGCCTTGACATTACAACACCATCCAATGGCCCTAACACATAACACACACAGATGAGTAGAGTTTCCCACAATAATAAACTCATTAATACATATATAGCTTAAAGCGCTTACAATCTCATAAAAATTTTCCAGACATTCTTATTCTTAGGCTTGATTTGAATAAATACAAATGATCTATTGGCATGCCCTTTTTTATTTGTACTCTGTGTGTGTGTCTCTATGTGTGTTTGCATATATATATATATATATATATATATATATATATATATATATATATATATATATATATATATATATATATATATATATATATATATATATATATATGTGTGTGTGTGTGTGTGTGTGTGTGTGTTTGTGTGTGTGTGTCTAATTATTTCATTATTTACTTATTATTTATATGGAATTTTCCAAAACAACGTCAAGCGTAGATAATAATGAAAGTTAATGATAAAATTCTTAGTGAAGAGTCATTTCAAAATAATATATGATATTTGAGTCATGGCTCCTATCATTTTTTTTCTTCTTGGTACATTGCAAGATTATTCACTTTATAAATCCATTTATTTCCAATTACCTTCTTACCATTTGGTTTAGGAACAACTTCTAAGGTCTTTTTCTCCTCTAATGCGTTGAATTCTTCCTTCATTGCTTCTTACCTTTTGCTTCATCATAATTCTAAGGTTCTTCATCATCTTTGACCATATATGCATAGTTCTTCTGAGTTATGTAAGAAGTATCATAGGAATACCTTTCAGGTTGCCTTCTTGTCCTCCTTGACCTCCTTGGTTCACATTCTTCGTATGTGTCTAGATACACCTCTTCATCAAATATAGGATCTTCTTCATTTCTTCTTGTTGATCCACTGTCACTCTAGCACAATGGTAAGTACCAATGTGAGGAGCTTCACCTCATAAATGTCAATCCGCGGAGACGTGATGACTAGTATGAAGATTATGAGCAAGTGATGGCACAAGTGCGTGAGTGAAAGCACACAAGCATGCACACACATACACACACACACACACGCACAAGGTAAGAGCAAAGAGTGGAACAATGGAAAACTTTGATTACAAAACAAATCTCTTACAAAGCTCAAATCTACAATACGCTAACCTCCAAAATGAGCTCTCCAGCCCATTTTACAGTTTTTTGAGTGGTTTTGGCCCTGTCTGGATCTACTCTCCGGCCTAGTTAAAAATTAGGTTCTAGGGCTTATTTGGGGGCTCAAACGGAATCTAAAAATCATGAAAATTGGTAGGATGATACTTCTAATACTCCTCAAGCTCGAGGACTCCTTGGCTTGAACAAAACGAAGTGACAAAAATGGAAAATGGTATAGGTTCTCACAATGGCTTCTCCTCATAATGGAGGCCTTACAACTTAGAGTCCCATGGATCAGTTGTGGTCACTTAAGGGTGGAGTATTGAGCATTTCTTACAAGTCAGATAGGATGTGTTCTTTCAAAGTACGGTAGGGTGATTGCATATGAATCAAGGAAATTAAGAAAGCATGAACTTAATTATGACACTCATGGTCTAGAAATGATTGTTGTTGTACATGCACTTAAACATTGGAAACATTTATAGTTAGGATTAAGTTTGAATTGAAAAAAGATTATGAGAGTCTAAAATACATTTTCACATGGCCATTGCTTAATAATACGCAAAATGGTGCATTGAATTATTAAGTGAGTATAATTTTGACATTAAGTATCTGGCTACTAGGGAAAATCAAGTCACTAATGCATTGATTCAGAGACCTTTATGCAATCTCCTTTCTACAATAGATTCTCATATTCTTGATCAAATTCAAGAAGAACTAAAACAAGCCTCTTTTTATGCACCTATTTTGAACTTTTTGCATGCAAGCAGGGGACTGATGTATCAAGAAAAAATTCATTTTCAAAATGGATCTTTGCATTGTAACAATCAATTATGCATATCTTCTAAGTCTCCATTCAAAGTTAAAATATTGCATGATTGTCACGATGCACCTTTTTCTGCACATCCTGGTTATTCAATGACCTATGTTAAAAAAAAATGTTCTTACTTCTAGCCATCTATGAAGGGGAATTTTAGAAAATATGTTGCTGAATGTTTAAAGTACCAACTGGTGAAATCTAATTTAAAGAGAATGCGAATGCTTCAACATTTGAATGTTCTAAGTTAGAAGTGGGAGTCTATCACTATGGAATTTATCACTGAATTACCTACGGCTAGCAGTAAACGTGATAGCATAGTGTGGTAGTTGATGGACTTACGAGGATGGAACATTTGTTCCCTATGAAAAAGATTGATACAACCTTGGATATTGTAAGACTATTTGTAAAAGAATTTTTTCGACTGCATGGAATGCCTAAAAACCTAAATGCATAATTTTTTATAGAGACTCTAGGTTCACATCAAACTTTTGGAAAGCAATATTTGAATTGATTGGAACTCAACTTCGTATGAGTAAAGCTTTCCATCCACAAATTGATGGGGAAACCAAGAGGGTTAATTGAGTACTTGAAGATATGTTGCATATGTATGTGAATGGGAAGCAAGATAATTGGAGTGAATGATTGCCATTAGTCGGGTTTGCATATAATAGGGCATGGCATGAATCTATAAAAATGATTCCGTTTCAGGCTATGTATAGTTATAATTGTTTGATTCCACCTTTGTTTTCTAGTTTTCCAAATAAAGTGGAAGTAGTTAAAGAAATGCTTGAGAAGATGTATGAAGAACTTGGAAAAATTAAGCAACACATAAAAGAAGCTCAAAAAAGACAATTCTATGACTTGAAAAGAAGACCACTTGAATCTCAAACAGAGGACATGGTATTTCTTAAATTCAATCCTAACCGATCTAACTTGTTGCTAGGAAAGGATCATAGACTTTCTCCACGATACACATGTCCTTTTAAAGTTTTGATAAAGATTGGATCTCTTGCTAATTTGTTGGAATTACCTAAATGTAAATCTTGTATTTCATGTTAGCTTACTTAGTAAATATGTACCTAATGTTGCTCATGTTTTGCAGGACAACTATAAGTTGAAAGATGATGGATCTTTTGAGCTTCAACCTGAAATAATATTAGATATGAGGGAAAGATTACTTAGAAATAGATCTATAGTAGAGATTTTGGTAAAATGGTACACATATCGAGTAGGAGATTTGAATTGAGTGAACTTAGATAATTTTGTGGCACATAACCCTTCTTTCCAACTCTGATAATAGAGTTCCTAAAAGAGGGGAAGAATTGTAATATGCCTTTTGTTGGGCATAATGCTTAGAATGAAAAATTGGATCATTTTATGCATGTAGGAATAATTTTAGGATGACAAGTTTTATATCCTCTCTAGAGCTTATCATGATGATGTTTTCTTGTTAAAAATTGAACATGAAGATGAAAGAATTAAGAGAAATGTTGTATGAGAGAAAGGTAGAGCATGCATAAGAGAATAAAATTGTCTCTGTGAAATTTTTGTCAATCATGTTTTAAGTACCTCCTTTAGGGCTCTATATTTAGTTCACTGTAAGAAAATGCCTTGATTTTATTCTCTCTCTAGAATTTCTAAACTTGCAGGGCTCAAAAGTGATAGTTGGAGGTGGATTTGAACCTAGGTAATCTATAACAATATTGTGAAGGTCAAAAAGTTTCTCTCATAATCTTAAGATATTTCGTCACTATTGTTGAGTTATAGGGCTTGGATAAGTACCGTCTTTTAGGTATTTCAAAAAAAAAAGAGGGCTTCTCTATTTCTATTGGAATCTCTGATTTCGATACTTACGTGTTGTCATGCACAATGCAAGAGAACAAGGATTACGACCACCACATGCTAGAGAGATGACTCTCCTCCCAACCAAATGCCTCTATATAGAGCTCTCTCTAGGGGACTGCCATCTTGGGCAGGTGGATACTAGCCAGCCATGTGTCGGCCATGTAACTACATGTGCTCTAAGTGTCCCAGTTAACTCGAGTTAACTCAAGTGGATGCTTCTAGAAGGCTCTAGATCTCTTTGGGCAAAATACTCTCCATGTCCCCCATGGGGATTGAACCCAAGACCTCCTCCTTCACATCCTTGAGACTTAACCACTAAGCTAAGTGGATCACTTGTTCACAAGAGCACAAGATCTCCTAGTAAGTCTAAACTCGAGATCTTTGGTTATACACATGGATGACCAAACGATGTCCGATTTCAGATCTGTCTGAACCGGCCAAACCCTTGGATCATAGACTTATTTTATTACATTGTTTCCCCCTTGGAAAATATTTTCATCCTCGAAAATAGAGCTATATACATACTATAGGCAACCCCTGAGCCTCATGTTCTAAAACTGGAAGAACATGGTCATGTTCTAAAACTGGAAGAACATGGTCAAGTTCTAAAACTGGAAGAATATGTCTCATCTCTGTGGTGGCGTCCCTGCCCAAATGATTCAAAACGCTGTCTGGCTTTGCACCTTGATGAACTAGTCAAAGTACAAAGTAGTGAATGAATAATAAGGGTGGATCTAAAAACATCTCTGGCCAATTCACAGTTTCTCGATGGGCGATCTAGACACAAACATGTGAACTGGGTGGATTCACCTTACTACTCCATTTCTGGGCATAACTTGGTGTGTGGACTTAGTAACGAAGGTGGGATTCTTATCCCTTCCAAGACTTTGAGAGCTCTTGATTCACTTGAATTTATGTTGGAGATCTTGAAGTTTGTTTGTCTTAAACATCTAACTTAAATGTTTGTACAATGGTTTACTTGGATCCAACAGTTACTTGATTTTTTCACCCGACTAGAGGACTACTTTGTCCTAATGCATTTAGAAATCCTATGTAAACTATAGGAGAAAGTTTACCATTTCTGTTGAGTCAACCATACTATAATTTTTCCAACTCAAATTCAAAATGAAAATTGTCCAACTTAGGACACTTTTCTCAAAGACTAAAAGTTCTTGGGAATTGTCAATCTATTGAGCAATTCCTAACCTCTCTATTCTAGAGTATACTGGATTCTAGGAAATCACTTATGCTATAACTTGAAGACTCTGATCAATCAATTCAAACTTTGAAGATACATAAACTTGCTATGATTCAAAGTCTAGATGACTCAGGACTTTAACTTCTCAAAGATCTATTTCAACAAGGTATTGAAACATTTTTTTTTTAATCTTTAAGAGAAATAAGTTGGATTCTCAAAAAGATTTAGAGAAAAACTAAAACATCATCCAACCACAAGATACTAGTGTGGTTTCTAACATCAGTGTGTCGACCCACTAAAGTTCTATTGATGAGTTTTGCTTCACTTAATGCTTCACTTGAGACTAAGTTCAGGTCATATTCAATCTTTCTGATTCCTTACTTAGAATGCAATTCTTATGCATTTCTTTGAGTCAAAAGAGTAAATTTACCAAGTTACAGTAGGAACTTGATGCTTGACTTAGTCAATCAAATCCTTGTTTGAAAAGATTACCTCAAACCAAAGTCCAACTTCTTTCAGAAATTTATGAAATATTTCTGACTTAACAACACTTTATCTTGAAGTGTTTCAAGAAGATCTTGGAAGTTACTTACTTCATATCTTCTGTTTTCTTTATCCTAAATTTATCTTGAAGTATCTTGCATCTAACTTCAAGATCCAGTTTAGGACTAAAGGATAATTATCATCCCACGGTCTGATGTCCCATACCATCTTTCCTACATCAATCTGAGTATAAAATCTGGTGTCCCATACCACCCTATTTTATATTAACATTGATGTGTGAGAGAATATTATCCTAAATTCTAAACATCTCTTGATAGAGTACCTTCTTGCTTCAATTCTTTACGAGAAGTTTGAAGCTTTAGGTATTACCTTTAACTAGATTTTCTAGGTTTTTGATCCCTTCACTTGATCCTATCACGATCTTGTGCTTTCTTTGAGGAACTTAAAAACCTTTTGATGGAGTATCCATCCTTCTTTGCTAAGGTTTTCAAATGAAAACCAATAAGAATTCCAAGTACTTGAATTTTCATAGATTCAAGTTCAAATGGTTTATCCTTGACCAATTTATAGTGAAAAGAGTTTTTTAACTTCTTGTCTTTAGATTCCTTTTTTACTAATGCTTTAGATATCTATCTCGGCCAAGACTTTTACAGGAATCTCTGTACTGGTTAAGTCTAAGCATTCGCTCATGCTCTCTAGATTTGTACCAAAATCCCTTTAAGGATAGGCAAACATTATGTTTTACCTTCTACAAACTTAATTACTGTTGACACGGTTGTAGACTACATTCTTGGAATTTCTTTACTCTGTTCAAACTTGGAACAACTTACTCTTTTCACATTTTTCCATTAGATAAATGGAACTTGAATGAATATATCCCAAAAGGAATTTTTTATTGCCAATACTTGGGCAATTTACAGAGTAGTTCCAATCGCATGTTCTGGGATAATCATGGCCAAGCTTGATCAAGTCTGATTGATCTTGTGACTAGAATAAGGACTTAGTCTTTATCTTTAAGATCTCTTGAACTATCTAAAGCTTCTTTGCTTACCTGCAGGATTTAGAGATCTTTCCCTTACTCAAGTCCAAGCATACACTAATGCCGCTCAGATTCCAAAATTAAGAATCTTTGATATACCTTTAGGTTATATCATAATTTGGACTTTTAAGTACCACATCTGGTGGGACGTCTAGGGAACTACTTATTGATGAAAGAGTATGAAGAACTTCATTCTCAATATTTGGAAGAATGCTATTCTTCAAAGACTTGAGATTCCTTCTAGGGAATCAAAATATCTTGAGAAACTGATTCATCTTGGAATCTTTTGCAGTGTTGAAAGGATTTTTGAAAGAAATTCTTTCAAGCAATATCTAGAAGGTTTACTGATTCATTTGTATTCATTTCCTGAGTATCAAACTAGAGACTAAATATCACCTATTGGATATGGTTTCCCATGGTACTAAGAGTTTAAGTTGAACTTTCATTTATTATTGGTCAATCTTTAGATGTTACTAGAGTCCTTTAAACATATTTCACCAATCAAAATTATGTTTAAAGTCCAAGCATCTATTAATGATTGATCAAATAGTAATGCTACTATAAACACATAACTTTGAATTTTATAGCTTGTTTAGGAAAAGTTCATGGATTGGAGATCCATTTCTTGGAACTTTCTATTCCTAAATGAAAAGTTCACATTTTCTTCAAGTCCTTAGGAACTTATCTCATTTCTTAAAGATTTCTTAACTAGTTACATCATTTACCAGAGATGCAACTATAGAACCTAACATCCTCTTATTGACGTCAAAGATCAATTGATGTTGAGGTTCAACCTTTGATTTCCATCACTCCTTGGGATGAAAACTTATAAAGGCTTGTGGTACCTTTATATCTTAGTAGAACATCTATATCCTAAAGAGGTTTTGCCTTCATCATCTTTCAGTAAAACATCCATAACCAGTAGACGTTTTGCTCTTTACTATCCAATCCATCAATTTCTATCCCGATTGATGGGTATGTCTACTTTTTGGAAAGATGTGCTTAACAAGAGGTCCAAGCTATCATTTTTCCAATGGCTTATCTCTTTATGCACCTTTTATTAGAACATCATCATTCCTTGGTCCTATCATATATTATGAATTTATGTGTATTTTAGGAAGAGTTCATGAATCAATTAAGATCCTCTACTTGGAACGTCTGCCTTCCCAAAAATAAATTCATCTCGAACATGGTAGGAGAATGATCTCACATATGGAATAGAAGGCTTGAATATTTCATTTTAGTGTTTCTCTTTTAGGAAATATCTTAATTCCTAAAAGTCACTTACCGAGGTTGTTAAGTTCCATGGAATCGAAGAGTGCTCATGGAACTTGGAAATATAACTAAAGTTATCATCCAATCTTGGGATGCTTGAGAAGTCACATAAATTATGTAACTAATCTTTTAAAGCTTATCTGCATGACTTTCTAAATATCACCTATACTTAGAGTAATCATTATAAACTTATCTTCATGACTCCCTAAGTACATCCGGGACTTAGAGTCATCATACATCTCAAAAGGTTTGCAAGTAATTAAATTTTCTTGGTCATCAAGAAAATTTAATACTTAATTGTCTCCTAGTGCCTACTTATACTTAGTAACACATCAAACATACTTAATTGTCATTAAGTACCTATTTTTTATAACAGAGTATCAACTTGGGAAGGAATCGACTAATTACTTGAGCTGCATACTAGAACTAGTATGTCTTTGCAACTAACTAGTCCTCTGTCTTCCCTGATGTCAAGCCGGGAGCTTTATAAAGTAATCTAAATACTAAGAGAGTACATTTTCATATCTACTTGCAAAAAACATCCCGTACTATCATGCAAATGCATATGCTCACATGCATATGCATGCATGTTCTTTGCATGCCCAAAAAATAATGCAACAATCATGCATGAGCTTGATGCATGACTTTTCCTTGTACTAAGAATGTATATCATGCAATCTTGATGCTTTCTTTTGTCCTAATGCACTATGATATAAAAACATATCCTTGAGGTGCAATAAAAAGCTTACTCAATGGAAAGGAAATATGGAATTAAACTACCAAAACACATTCTTTGATGCACAATGATCCTTTTTTAAATCAAGTCTTTCCTTAATGCAAACTAATGCTTGGAATGAGAAGTGGATTGTTTCATTATCCTAATCTAGACTTAATCGATTGAGATCTTGGCTATTTCAATGTGCATCTAGGATTAAGTGTAGAATAATTAAAACAAGATAAATCAAGCATTAAGGCCAAATAGAAACTGGAAAATACTTAGCTTTGATCATAGCTTCGTCCATCCTCCGATCTTCTCATACTTAAACAATGAATCAAGACTAGATTCTAATTGGGTTTCGGGTCGAAGGCAGCTTCTCAAGAGAAGATTTAGGATTCGAAATGGCTCCATGCTTCGGACTGGGCAAAGATCATGTGCAAAACTTACTACAGAACAGATAGCTTCTACAGAAAGTTAATACACTGAAAGTTGTGTAGCTTACTGGCTATACGATAAGGCTCTAATTCTAATTGTCGAGGATTGAATCCTATCAACGTTGCAGTAGAGCATATGTTTATCTCTCTTGCTATAGCTTCTGCAGCCCAACCTATAATTAAAATGAGATTAAAAGCTCTAGTAACTTGATCATGAACATGTGCGGATGAGGTGGACAGGTGAAATCCCCGTTTTCTGTACATCACGGTTTTGAATCCCGCAATGTGAGCAGGTGTATACTTGATGTAATGATCTTTAAGCTTATCCTTTGAAGATTTGGTGCACCAAAAATAAGCTATAAACAAGTCTCATGCACAATCGGACATCCAATGGAATTGCGCTTGTAGCTAAATGAACTTTCTCCTTCTACGAGGTCACGGGATCGAGCCTAGTGTCAGACCTCTTCAAAATCGGAAATATGTTTTTGCTCTGCAAACCACTCAGCACGTCGCAAATAAAAGATACAAAACGTCGACTTCATACACGAAAGGCGCTATGGGCTAATGGTTTACACCTCTTGCCTTGCTTCAAAGGTATTCAGTTCGAATCCTGCGAGTTGCACATCATGATTCTTAAAGAGCATAACATGCTTTTGCTCCTTTATGCTTCTTTCATCCCACCAAATCGAACTCATCTTTGATCTGTAGCACACGCGCGAGCAAAAAAGGACGTCCGCCCACGAGTTTTTGACGACGAAGATGACGAAATATTGGTGATGAGTTGATGAAATGAAGCTTACATCTGAAGATAATGATGAACCCTCAAGGTCACCATGGAAGCTTGCCTAGAGCTCTGATACCAATGCAAGAGAACAAGGATTACGACCACCACATGCTAGAGAGATGACTCTCCTCCCAACCAAATGCCTCTATATATAGCTCTCTCGAGGGGATTGCCATCTTGGGCAGGTGGATACTAGCCAGCTATGTGTCGGCCATGTAACTGCATGTGCGCCAAGTGTCCCAATTAACTCGAGTTAACTCAAGTGGATGCTTCTAGAAAGCTCTAGATCTCTTTGGTCAAGATGCTCTCCCCATGTCCCCCATGGGGATTGAACCCAAGACCTCCTCCTTCACATCCTTGAGACTTAACCACTAAGCTAAGTGAATCACTTGTTCACAAGAGCACAAGACCTCCTAGTAATTCTAAACTCAAGATCTTTGGTCATACATACGGATGACCAAACGGTGTCCGATTTCAGATCTATCTGGACTGGCCAGACCCTTGGATCATAGACTTACTTTATTACACACAATTATGGATGTCTTAGAATATGTTTATTTGTTGATTTTGTTCTACCTTTGGCAAGTATCACTAACGATAGCACTACTAGAAGCACATGCCTTTGTGAAAGTATTGTAGAGAATGCACTTTTCTAAATTTGGTTGATCGGAGACTTCTTTTGGCATTAACCAACTTTGTTATAAGAAGACTTGCACATCAAACAGAAGAAGTCAAAAATCAGCGAGTTACATTGTGATGGAGAGTGAGAGGAGTGTGAATGAGATTGTGATAGCACCGGGGTGTTTGGGAGGTAGAGGCTTCATTAGGAAGCTATTTTCCAAAGCTATTGTACCAATTGATTCACATCTATATTATCAGAATTTCTCTTTCTCTTAGGCATATCTTGTCTACTCTTCCACATAGGATTTTCTCTTATCTTGTGGAAGTTCTACATTTTTTCTCTCCTTTGTTATTCTTGAGTGATCAAAAGCTTCTGATTCAAGATATCTTATGATCAACCAGGTGCGACAAGTGGTATCAGAGTAGAATCTTATTCAAATGCTTCTTGGAGCATTATGCAAATAATGAGGAGGAAAGGAACTAGAAGGTGCAACAAATTTGTTCGTGGAACTGAATGATGAAGTGGATGAAGGTGTCAGAATATTTACTATGCCTAGACAAAGACAAGAATGCAATTATGAAGATATGGAGTCATGTGATTTTGGCCGTAAGAAGTTCTTCAAGAAGGAAAAATTGAATGATTTTGATGGCGAGAAGAAGAGTGGCAAAGATCTAGAGGCATGAATTGAAGAGCTCAAGTATTTTTTTGATCATCAACAATTTAGTGAGGAGTCTAAGGAAAAGGTTGGGATATTGCACTTGCATGGCATCACAAAACTATGGTGGAAGTCCTATATGCAGACTTGGATGAGTTCTCGTCTGGTTCTATGGAAATAACTTAGAGAGCAAGCAGAAAAACATTATTGTTCTCCATGCTACCATATGGAGAAGAAGATGGAGTTCTACAATTTTTGACAACATGAAAGTGACAAGCATAGCTTGTCTATTGATGAGTACAAAGAGTATTTTCTACATCTTCACAAATATGCATTGGAGGTTAGTGGTGATGCTTCAAAGAGCAAGTTTTTGAACAGCTTTGTGAGGAGCTTTTTGGATGTTGTTGTGATGCTTGAGAATTTTGAGAAGATGGAGAAGTTCAATATGCAAAAAGCAAATAGAACAAGACTCATTGTGATGGGACATAGGCCACAAAGACCTACCACAACAAACATGAACAATTCAAAGAAGACTTTATCTTTTAATAATCAAGATAGGAATCCTACTCAAGTGGAAAATCAAAGGAGGCATCAACCCATCCATTGGAAGCATTATTTTATTGAATATGCAATTAAAAGACTGGGTAGTCCTTTCCCAAAGGCATCTATAATTACAATTTTGGGTATGACTTCTATGCATAGAATCAGATTTTTTATCGATTTGGGTAGTATGCATTGTTTTCTATCTTTCTAATTGGTACAAAATTGGGGATACCCCTAAATGTGTAGATAACTAGAAGTGTAGAGATGGCCAATGGATGAATACATTATATGAAAGAATATGTTGAAAAGCTTGAATTTGAATTTTTTGATGGGTGTTTTTCTAGACGTTTTCATGTGTTTGCAATGAAACATAGTGATGCAATCATAGGCATGGAGTAGTTAGTTTTAAATTTTGCAACAATTGATTGCAAAACTAGGCGATGAATCTATCCGCATTCTAGGTGATGTGCATAATCCTAAACCTATTCTCATTTTTCTATGCAAATGATTAGAGGTATACATGATGGGTGTAGAATATTTGTAGTGTATGTGAGCAATTTGCATGAGGAAGATAATGACAAAAATCCTCCAAATTATGTAGAAAACCTTTTGAAAGAATATGCACAAGTATCTATAGAACATTTTCCTGGTATACCTCCACCTAGGTTGATTGACCATGCCATGACATGTATCTAAGAATTGAATTACATTCTAAAGCACTCTATAGATTTAACATAGATGAATTAAAAAGATTCAATTAGATGATCTTTTGAAGAAAGGCATGTAAGATTGATTGTTTCACCTTGGGGTGCACCTATTCTATTTCAAAAGAAGAAGGATGGATCTTATAGATTATGTATTGACTATAGGGGTTGAATAAAAGAACAATTAAAAATAAGTATCCACTTGTCACATAGATTACTTATTAGGTTATTTAAGTGGCGCAACTGTATTCACTAAGATTGATTTAACATCTGGATATCATCAAATCAAGATCAAAATAGAATATATACCCAAGTCAACCTTTTGAAAATGTTATGACCACTACGAGTTTATGATTTTACCTTTTGGATTAACAAATGCTCGTGCCACATTTATGTGCTTGATGAACAATGTTTCTCATGATTACCTAGAGGATTTCATCTTAGTGTTTCTTGATGATATATTGGTATACTCTAAAGATGATTTTGAGCATTCTCTACATCTCAAGAAGACCTTGCAAACTCTTAGAGAACACAAATTGTATGGAAGAAAGAGTAAGTGTCTCTTTGCTAAGGATAAACTTGTGGATGGAGGAAGAGTCGTATCAAAAGAGACAATTCATATAGACTAGGATAAAGTGAAGACAACAATTAATTTTCTAGTTCCTAAAATTGTAAGGGATGTTAGAAGTTTTCTAGGATTGTTGCAATATGAAAGAGCACATACTAAGGACTTCTCTAAGATAGCTAATCCCCTCACAGAGTTGGCTAAAAAGAATGTAGGATCTGTGTGGAGTGATGCTTGTCAAAAATCATTTGTATCATTCAAACAAAAGACGATTCTAAATTGTGTATTGAAAATACAAAAAAATGGGAAAACCTTCTATGGTTGAATTTGATGCAAGAGGTAGTCACGAAGGATGTGTTGTTTCACAGGATGGTCGGGTGGTTGCATATTGTTGGTAGCAACTAGGGAAGTCAGGGTGTTACAAGATAAGGGAGCCACCACAAAGAGTCAAAGCAGAGAGAAATTCAAGCATGACCAAGTAGGTAGAGTAGTCAATGAAGATCCAGCAACTAGGCTTACCCAAATTTTTTAAAGATAAAACTTTTTCAAAAGTGATTATCATCACTACAACAATTACAATGCCATTTTTGGTAGATTAAACTCCATTTTGTTCAAGACAAGAAGTCCTCGAGCTCGAGGAATAATAGGAGTGCCTACATATCAAATCTCATAATTTTTAGGCTTTGTTTAAGCCCTCAAATAAGCCCTGGAACCTAGTTTTTAACTAGGTCAGACACTAGGTCTAGAGAGGGCCAAAGCTAGTGAAAAACTATAAAAAGAGCTATAGAGCTCATTTTTGAGGTTAGCTTGGAAGAGAATAGAACTTATGTAAAACTGATCTTTGATAATTAAAAGCACTCCATTGTTCCTCTCTTTGTTCTTGCCTTGTGTGCATGAGTGGGTGTGTGTATGTGTGTGCTTGTTAATGTGCTTCTCACTCATGCACTTGTTCTTTCACCTGCTCATGGTCCTCATACGATTCCTCATGTCTCCACATATTGACATTTATGAGGTGGATCTCCTCACATTGGTACTTGCCATTGTGCTAGTGTGACACCAAATTTGGTGTGATTGTTGGGGAGAGAGCTTCAATGACGAGCGTGTGATGGTAAGACATAGAGTTGTGACATTGGAGTCGTAGGTAGTTCCTTTACTTTTCCTTCTTTTCTCTTACTTACTTCATCACCGTCACCACCATCATCATCCTCACTATCCCCCACCTCCATCTCCATCTTCTCTGAATTTTTAGTTTTTTGGTCATATCACCTTCTCCACCTCATTCCCGTCATTTGATTTGTGAGAGAGAGCAAGAGAGCAATTTTGTGTGCTTTGTTTTTGCATGTTCTTTGAGTGTTCTTGTAGGTACGAGCATCCACATCAGCTACAATAACTCGAGCAAGTATAGAAAATCTTTGCACAAGTTCTAGGGCATTGATCTCTGTCCATCATGATTGATGAAAAAGTTGAATATTTGGTAAAACTTTGTGCACAATCATAGTCTAGAGGCTTGCACATCACAAATCTATAAAAATTTCAAAAAAAATCGCATTTTTTCTATCCATCAAGATTGACACCATCGATTGCAATTGAGACTATCCATCACGACAGATAGCTCTATCCATCACGATCAATACACCTCGACAAATGCTTCTGTCCATCACAACAGATAGCATCCATCATGATGAACATCCTTGTCCATCGTGATCAATACAAATAACATGATTGACACTTAAACACTATGAAAATTCTAGCATCGCAATGCATAGGGCCACAACTAACATAAAGCTATGAAAAAACTCAAAAAAATCAGTCCATCATGATTGATACCATCCATCATGATTGACACCATCAATCGTGACCGACACCATCCATTGCGATCGACACCATCAATCACGACTGACTCATCCATCGCGGTTGACACCATCAATCATGATTGACAGGCCACGATGGATAGCTCTGTCCATCATGATTGACAAGCTATTTTGGCTAACTTTTTAGGTTTTTTTTTAATTTTCCAATTTAGGCTAATTTTGATAATAAACTGCAAGTGATTGGAGTATAGTGGGGCCCCTAAGAAAATAATTTACGAAATCCTGTTTGCCTGTTTTAACCCCTAGAACCCTGAATTGACATAAGTTTTTCATACAAAATCCATTTCTAACGATTTTGAAGTTGACCTTCCATAGGGGTGAGAAAGCCAACAGATCTCTAAGGAACTCTTTCATAAAGACTAAAGAAAATTTGTTCTTTAAACTACATGAATGGAAAGGGCGTGTTGATTTCATTAAATTTAACTTTGGAGCTAAACTTGGAGCTTCTACACGTCTATTGAGAGCTCTTGGAGAGACCAAAGCAAGGTGCGAGTGTGTGTGAGCTTGGAAATGTGCTTCTTGGGCATACAAGTGCAACAAGGAGAAGCAACTTGAGGTTGGAAGATTTCTCAACCCCCTCAGTCAATTCCTAGTATAGGATAAGAGCGAATATTGGTGTTGATTGATTCGGGGCATGATAGGAACATTCAATTTCTGAGAGCCTCTAAAGTCTCAAGTCGAAGAATAGTTTAATTGTAGTCAAGGGACAACTTAAGGGCAAAGAATTTAATCTAATTGGATGGAGAACATCAAGTATAGAAAACTTAAGTGCTCTTGATGATGCATATTTAAAGACAAGGAAATACATATTGAAGAAAGTAAGAGGAACAAGTAATTGATATCAAGGGATCAACAACGTGGTTGTACAAGGGTCATTGGGCTAATCGGTAGGGCATATGAACCTAAGATCAATAAGACACCTAGGGAGATATCCTCGAAGTATTAGATAATCCGAGGCTAGTGTCAATCATACTACTAGGGCATGGGCCCAGCAGTTGAGTGATTACCCATACATTTAAGTTCAAAAATGAGTGACTCTAAGATGTCTTATAACATGGAGAGACCCGTAGGTAGCTCAGGAGTGGCATACCTAGAAAAACTAGGAGGACCTTACAAGACTCAACTAGAATATATGAAGACAACCGATTAGGTGCTCGCATCTATGAGGAAGGTCTCAGAAGATCTATTGTCCAAATTAAAAACCCATATCAACCCATTGGACTAGAGCATCCAGTAGTCAATTTTGAAGGTGGTTCATACATAGATAAAGAAGGGACCATGTATTTAGTCACCAACCAACCAGATAGGATAGATGAATTTGGCAATATAATCTTAGAAACGAAAATAGGTGACATAGAGCAAGGGAATTCAGGAAGAGAGCCAAGAACCCCTGGAGGCAAATCATTCCTAACTAGAGTGATCACTCCAGAGTGGATCCCCCAAGACAATAAGAGCATAGATTTACACTTAAACCGAGAGATACCCGAGGCTTTTTGGAGGTATAAACCTGACCCACCTAATGAAGTGGGAATGCTTACCATATATGAATTCAAAGATCTTGATACCCCAGGAAAAGTGACCTACTTAGACAATACCTTGGAGAGGGTCTTTGTGGTCTTGGATCATGGTAGGCATGCCTACACTTGGAGGGGTGAATTTGTTTCTCTCCAACCAAGATCCAATGTTTCTTATGGTCACCAAGGAGCTGGAACATCCCAAGCTCATGGAACTCAAAGGGACAGGAGTAGAGATAGACTCGAGGTAAGATTTGCTAACCCAATGGGAAGAGAAAGAATGAGAACAAAGATAGATAGAATGGAAAACGAGAGACATAGAGACCCAAGGAATTAAAGAAATGTAGATGAATTCCCCTTGGCAAGGCCTAGAGGACACACTAGCACCTTGAGACCTACAAAATTGGTTAAGTCCATGAAGAATTATTTTGATGGTACAGGAGACCCATTCGATCATGTGGTAGAATTTAGGCAAGTCTTGAGAGTTGAGCAAGTGGATGACTTGTTCATGCAATACCAAGCTTTTGGTCTAACACTCAAGAACACTACCCTTAAGTGGTTTCAACCACTACACGAGAGGCAATTCAGGAACATAGAACAATTGTTAGAAGCCTTCATTACGGAGTTTTCTAAGAGTGGCATAAGGCACAACACTTCCTCATTGATCCATAGCTTGAAACAAATACCTCTCGAGATAGTGAGAATTGCACGAAGAAGATTTAGGCAATACCTAGAGAGATGCCTTTTGCTAGACTTACCCACCTCAACCAAAAAAGTGGCCTCATTTCTAGATGGATTGTTAAGTACCAAACCGAGATCTTATGTGTACTTAAAAGACCCAAGATCCATAGAAGAGTGTGTACGAATGTGTATAGACATTGAGGATAATCTAGGGGAGGAATCAAATCTTTCAAAAATCTATAAAGATTTAGATAGCTTTACTAGCCGCACTTCCAAACCATCTACATGTATTGAGGAACTTGCAGAGAAGGTAGCTCAAAAATTAGGAGTCTCTAGCAAATAGATATCTAGATTTTCCTGAGTGAAACAGTGTCATACCTATGGAGGAGAACATATGGCTAATGTGTGCCCAATCATGGCTCAACCCCAAGTGAACCCTAATAGCCAATATTGCACCATAGCAACGAGGTATACTAACCACACCACACAAGATTGTCCTTATAACAAGCAGGTTGTTAGACAAAATTATCCACAACCATATCCACAACAAGGGAGATACCAAAATAGTGCACACCATAGCAATATGTTAGGGCATAACAACCCTACCACCCACCCTATCAGGTTCAACAAATGCCTCAACGAGTGTGAGTCCAACAATCTCCACCTTCAGCCAATGTGATCCTCGTGAAGTATGTAGCCACTAAAGAAAATTTGAATAGAGCGTTAGTGCCTGCATCACCATTGATCTCAAAGAGTGACCTAAACAATCAAAGTTCTAATTTGACTCACATAGGTAGTCCATCAGCCTACTATATAGAGTCACTAGAGCATATGAAGATCTACCCTTATGACAATCCTAGTGAATCTAGTTGGGAGCGTGAATATGCTAATGTCATGTATATAGACCTTAATTCTAGGCCCCAACCTATATATATAAGACCCCAAGCCATAGTGATCACTTCATTCATGATTGCCCTATACCTACACCGATGCAACCCGAATCAGTAACAATTCAAGGTTTTTTTCCAAATTGTGGGAAGGAGCATCTCTTATGAGATTATCCTAAGAACCCAAACATTGGGCCAAAGATCACTTTTATGCAATGCAGCAAAGCCAAGGCTTAGGACACGAAAAGAGTCTTGAAGTGAGTGAGACTGAGAGTATGACCAAGAAAAGGATGAGAGCCTAGAAAGATAGTCGCGAGAGAATGAAAAGGCAATGGTCAAAGAAGATGAGCGAACTTGAGGAAATCCTAAGAGAAACAAAGGCCAAGATAGTTGAACTCACATCTCAAATGCACTCTCTCATATAACCACCACCACCACCATCCCCATCAACTTCTAATCCACCACCTTCTAACCTGCCTCATACAAATCCACCACCACCTAGAGTAGGATCACTCTTAGCAGATCCCACTCCCAAAGACCTAGACATGATGCTTAAAGCTTATCAAGCCAAAATCCAAGAAGGGCCAAATGTGATAGATCATGAAAAATGTTACCCCAGAGCTGGTCTAGAGATTGAATGAATCAAGCTCTGTTAAGATGGTAGAATTGTCTCAAACTATGTTTGAGGCTAGTTGCCTCTTGGATTACACCAACCTAGCCAAAACACAGTCAGACATTGATGGATTATTAGAAAGATTGGAAAGGATGATAGTTGTGTCAGGAAAGCAAGCTACATCACATGTGGGCAACACCAGAAGTGAAAGGATAAGACTTCCTCCCAAGGATGATTATGTTCCTAACTCCACCGAGTTAGGAACCTATGCTTCTATAAATCAATACTCACAAGAATTTCTAAGAGAAATTCAAGAAGAGAAATGGGCTAAAGAAAGTGAAAAACCTCCTCCCATTGAGCTTGTGGATGACTTGCATGATTAATTCCCACAAGATATTCCTTCAATTTATGGAGAACAAGAAGATGCTCAATCAAGTGAGCGGTTAGATTTCGAGTCTAATTCCTTACAAGAATTGCTTCATTTCACAAGTCCATGGGAAGTAGAGTCTACATGTATGACAGCACCCACAATCATGATAAGAAACGAAGACTTAGTCATACCTAGGAATACAAAGGTAGTAAAGAACACTAACGTGTAGTGCAATCTCACTTTAGAGGAGTTGCTCATATAGCTAGAATTGTGGAAACACATAGCAAATCAGGTGCTAGAAGTAGCCAAATGTCATTCCCAAGTAGGCTCACATCAAACAGTGCTAGAAATACCCTTGGATAAGATAGGAGACATGAGCAAATGAGAAGAAGGAAACACCTATCTCCCAATTACTCATCAGGGATATACAACCAAGGCTATTTTGGACTTAGGTGCAGGAGTTGCAACTGCTACCACTTCCCTATGGAAGCATTGTGGTAAACCAACACTCAGGCCAATGAGAATGAAATTACAAATGGCCGATGTTCACATAGAGAGATCCTTATGACTGTTAGAAGGAATAACTCTCACTACTTGTGTAGAGTTTGAGCATAATTTTACTATATGTGACTTTAGCAAAAAACAAGGCTATGAGATGATTTTGGAAAGATCATTCATGAGACATTTGCATTGGGGAGCCAATTCCTTGTATTTGCAACATTTAGGTGTAACAACCAAAGTCAATCTCAATGACTAATCTCATAGAGATGTGCCCCCTATATAGTGGAACCCCATCCATAGAGCCATAGATGATACGGAGTCAGTGCATTCCATAGGATCTGGATCCTCATGGATGCATGAAGACACTCACTTGTGGATGTGTAAAGTTGTAGTAGAAGAAGAGAAAAGAGAAAACACTAGAGAGGTAGGTGCTAAGGAAAGTCATAGATAAATTCAAGACCCAGCCTATGCACATGTAGTATTTCCGGATGAAGAATTTGAACCTCATGGTTGGGCAGAAATTCTAGCCATAATGGATGTAGCCATCAATGAAGAATAATGGGCACCACATTGTGATGAAGATGGCTATGAAATTTGAGTCTTCACTATAGAACCAATTGTCATAACTTACTTTATTGATGTGTGCATGTGTCTCCTCCCATCCATATATACCTTTTTGTACTCTAAAAATAGAAATGTTCTAGAATAATCTAGTGTTAACATGTGGCCATCATGCAAGACTTATCTTCATTACTACCAAGTACCTTAATGTATCCTCCTCTAGAATATGATTGACCCTCTCGGTCTGACCATCTTTTTGAGGATGGTCACCATTACTCATCTTTAATGACACCTTCACTTTGTCAAATACAAAAATTCCAAAAGTGTCCTATGAATCTCACATCCCTATCTAAAACTATGGATGTTGGTAACCTATGCAATCTAAAGATATGCTAGATAAACAATTCGGCTACTTATGGAGATTCTATCATCTCCTGTGTGGGTATGGAATGAGCCATCTTGCTCAATCTATAGACCAAAAATATGATAGTATCCCACTTCCTTTGGGTCCGTGGTAACCTGACTATGAAGTCCATGGATACACTATCCTAGTTATAATCTAGAATGTTGAAAGGATGCAAAAGACCTGGTGTCTTTACCCTTTTTGATTTATTGACTTGACACATAAAGCCTTGTTGAGCATAGGTGTGGACATCTCTGGCTAATCTAGGCCACCAAAATGTTCATCTAACAAGTTGTATTGTCTTTTCAGCACCAGGATGTCCTATGCAGGCACATCATGGTTATCATGCATGACTTTTCTTCTCAAATCTCAAGAATCTAGTATGCGAACCTTTCCTTTCCATTTAAGTATTCAATTCTCTTGTGAGAAATTGGAATATGGAATGGACTTGCTTGCTCTACTAGGGGATGAAACAAATAGAACTATCATGTCTCCTATGATAGAGTCATCATAGATGGCTCAAGTAATCTATAAAAAATGTGGATCCTCCACCTTTGCTTATTTATCTCTTGAAGCAATGAGCTTTCTAGAGCTATAAAACTCATTTGATACACTATCGGTATTAATATGTCAGCAACTATATCTCTTTGCCTCTTCTATACATGATTTCCATGTGAAACTCCTACATGAGCTCAGCCCAATGAGCTTGTGTGCCTCAAAGATCTAGATGACTACAAAAATACTTAAGTGTATGGTGATCTATGTATAGCTTAAAGTCTGCACCATAAACATAGTGTCTCTAGACTTCAAGTGCATGCACCATTGCATACAACTCTTGTTCATGCATTGGCCAGTTGCACTGTGCACTACTCAATTTCTTGCTCTCAAAAGATATTGGCGTGCCATCTTGGCTCAAAACTACCCCTATGGCTATGCCACTAGCATCTATCTCTAAATCAAAGGGTTCTATGGATCTACCACTTTGAGCATAATAGCCTTTGAAACAGACTATTTTAGAGTATCAAAACTATCTTACTGCTCTTGCTTCCATGCAAATGGAACTTTGTCTTGAAGAAAGTTCATCATAGGTAGTGCCATCAATGAATAAGAAGAGATGAATTTCTGATAGAAACTAGAAAGTCCTAAAAATTGTTGAGATATCGAGCTCAACATGTGATGATCTAGGATGACACATATCACTTCTTCATTTCTCTGACATGTATAGTGGTCATGCCAATATATGCCAGGGATACTTTGTTGAGCTTTACTAGATTTATCTACCAAGAGTGATGGCACATTTGTTTCTTGCCAGCTCACTCATTTGCGAACATTAGGATTTTCCTTATGTATTGTTCCTTATATTTTGCACTTGTTGTATTCTTGTTTTAGGTCATTCTTGTACATTAATTTGATGTAATAGAAGGAGAAGAAGAAGATGATCATTTTTCCTTGCCTCAATCTGTGTGTGCTCCTCTTTGATTGTTGTTGAGATATCAAGCTCAACATGTGATGATCCAGGATGACATGTATCACTTTTTCATTTCTCTAACATGTATAGTGGTCATGCTGATATATGTCAAGCATGACATATACCAAGATTTATATACTGAGAGTGATGGCACATTTGTTTCTTGCCAGCTCACTCATTTGTGGACATTAGGTTTCTCCTTATGTACTCAAATTTATATATTGCACTAGTTGTATTCTTGTTTTTAGGTCATTCTTGTACATTCCTTTTTATGTAATAGAAGAAGAAGAAGAAGAAGATCATTCTTCTCCTTGATTGTGAGAGTGTGTATGTGAGCTTTCTTCTTATCTTCTTCCTCGTGACATGGTATCAGAGCGAGTGTGGCTGTAGAGAGCTCGTGGAGAAGGCCGACGATGAAGAGTATGTGAGAAGGTGTGGAGAAAGTGCGATTCACAAATGACCTCAGATTGCTACAAAAATTGGTGTGAAGGTAGAAGACCTCAAAATATTTTCATGAGTTATTCCTTTAGGGTCACTCTTTTTTTTTCAGATCAGAGTTTCAGAGCCATCTTGACCTCTATTTTGAGTCTATAAGGTGGGACCCACATCAAAACCAGGTCAGTTCGCAAAACTGTTACTTGCATCATGTTCGACAACACTCATATATTCCATATCCAGAATTCCTAGCGATTTCATGTACTGTTGATACACAAAACTGTGATTTTCTAAGATCGAACTATCACGTCATAGTGTGACAATGTTCAAGCATAAGTGTTGCTTGTAGTGTTTTGCAGTGTTGTGAATTGTTGCAAAAATGGCAAACATAGATGGAATGAGTTAGCTTATGAGCGATAAGCTAGACAAGAACAAATTCCATGCTTGGAGATTCACAATGAGGAATTTTTTGATGGGAAAAGGCTATTGGAAGTACATCGAAGGAGAAAATGAAAATGCTCTGTAGTTACTAGAGAGGAATCAGATTGTAGACCAGTTCAGTTAAGAGTATGAAGAATGGAATCAAGGAGCATGAAAGGTAATGTATTGGCTATCTGTTAGCATATAGGATAGCATGATTGGGCATATATAGGATGCCAAGAATCTGAAAGAGGCTTGGAATAGTTTCATCACATTGTATGAGACCAATACAAAGGCATGGAAATTGCAACTCAAGAATGAGTTGCATACACTAGAGAAAAAAGGGCATGTCTATAAGTGACTACACCCTGAAAATCCAAAGCATATGTGAATCACTTGCATCTATTGGCGTGAATGTAGATAATGATGATAAGATGGAAGTGTGCCTTCATGGTTTAGGAGCTGCATATAAGCAGTTCATAACTTCTATACAGACGAGAGAAAATATTCTGAATTTTGCTGATTTGGTATCCATGTTGATTATTGAAGAAAAGAATCTTGGTGAGGATGCAAACTCCCAAGGAAAATCTAGTTTTGAGTAGTTATTCTACTCTAGCAGAGGAAGATGCAGAGGTAGATGCAGAGGTAGAGGTTTCGAAAGTGGAAGAGGAAACAATAACCAAGACCAAAGTCAACAACAGAATCATCCAGGAGGTAAACAACAATTTCTAGGTAGGGAGAGCCAAAGAGGTCACAAAAATTCCAAAGAAATGATTCAGGTAATAACAGTAAAGGATGCTAGAATTCTAGTAAGCCTAGATACTTTGAATGTGATTGTAGGTTGAAGAATCAAAATAACATAAGGCAGCAATACAACTATGCATCCATAAGTGCAGATGATTTTGAGAAGTTGTTCATGGCTCAATATCACATGATGAATACGATGTCTACTGGTGTTTCAAAATCAAATGATAATGTATGGTATGTTGATTCAACTACTTCAAATTACATGACTAGTCATGTGGAATGATTTAGTACTTTGCAAAAGTCGCCAGTTCCTGGATATGTTGAAACAAGTGATGACACATCACACCCTATTGAGCATACAGGAAACAATAGCACTATCTATGGAGGATGGAAAGGTAAAACATCTTGCTAATGTGCTGCATGTTCCAAATATAACAACAAATCTGGTTTCTGTTGGAAAAATGGTTGACCAGGGATTACAAATCAGGTTCAATGCTGATGGGTTATATGTAGAAGA
The DNA here is from genome assembly GCA_020310875.1 of Ceratopteris richardii. NCBI lineage: Eukaryota > Viridiplantae > Streptophyta > Polypodiopsida > Polypodiales > Pteridaceae > Ceratopteris > Ceratopteris richardii. The sequence goes on along the minus strand of CM035436.1, from coordinate 57,922,109 downwards.
GTACAATTAGGATGGACAATTGATTGCCAAAGGAAACAAAGTGGGTAGGATGATCACCTTAAATGTGAAAATTCCTTAAATGAATGCAACCATGTTTGCAAAAGGTGCAGGAGCTATTGCAAATATAGAGATGTGGCACAAATGGATATTCCGTATGTTGGTTGTTGAGGATAAGTTGGATGGTACCAACTACCCATTATGGGCTTATATGATGCGACATGTATTGGTTGCAAAAGGATTGTGGAACATTGTGCAGGGTGTTGAAAGACGTCCTGTTACACCTCTGACTACAGGTACTAAAAATATAGGTGCTGGAGCTGATGAAGGTGGTGTCGAAGATGATATTCCGTAGATTTCTGCTCGTGCTACTGTTTCTGCTGCACCTACTGCAGAGCAGATTCGCTGGGATGGCAGAGATGCCCAGGCACATGCATTGATAGCTTTGTCTATCAAACGTGCCATTATTCCTCACATTCGCTCTTGCAGAACAGCTAAGGATGCTTGGGATACACTTACCACATTGTACCAAGCTAGGAATGAGGCTCGTGTTGCTTACCTCCAAAAACAGTTGGAGAGTGAGCACATGAATGAAGGTGATTCTATGGACAGTTTCCTAATGAAGATCAAAGACTTGAAGGAACAATTGATTTCTGCTGATGAGGTTATACCAGATAGCTCATTTGTGCAGGCCGTTCTGAATGGTCTTCCTGATTCATATCAGAGTTTTGCTTCGACTCTTCATTTGATGATGAAAGGCAATCCGAATGCCTTATCATTTGAGGATTTAGTCTCTATTCTGCTGCAGGAAGATCAGTCCAGGCAGAACACGTCCATTATGCGAGTTGCAGATCAAGCTTTCCTAGCTAGTCAGAAGGGCAAAGGAAAATGGATCTCTTCAACTACTAAGAAAAAATATGCTAATTCTGCATATTCGAAGAAGGAAGATAAAGATGAGAAGAAATCAAAAAAGCAAAAATTGTTTCATAAGTACTGTAAAGGGAATGATCATATCATAAAGAACTGTCCAAAACTGGCTGCTAAAGAGGCAAAGAAGAAAGAGGCTGGAATGGTTGTTGCAGAGGCATCTACACCAAAAACAGAGTCTGCAAATCTTGTGCAGGAAGAAGAATGGGCATTTACTACTATCTGCAGTTTTGACCCATCTTCTCATGAGCAGTGCATGTCTGCAGTAGACTCAGATGTTTGGTATTTTGATAGTGGGGCGACCAAACATATTACCTCGCAACGTAGTTTCTTCTCTTCACTCAAGCCTGCCCCTACAAGGAATACTGTTACATGCGCCAACAACTCCTCTTATCCTGTTATGGGAGTTGGTAAGATCATTTTGACTACTGCTGATGGTAGTTATTTCACTTTGTCAAATGCTTTATTTGTGCCAGGGATGAAAAAGAACTTGTTATCAGTTCTGCATTAGCCAAGATTGGCTTGGTTGTGAAATTTGTTGATGACAAGTGTATAGTTCATGATCTTTCAAATGGCGATGTGATTATTGCTTCTGGCATTTTATGTCGTGGGCTGTATAAGCTCATAGACTATGAAAGATCTGTAAATGATTTGGCATGTGTAGTAAATGATTCGCAAGCTATGTCAGATGCAAAGCTTTGGCATGCACGCTTTGGTCATCTGAATTTTGCTAGTTTGCTATGCCTGCAGAAATCTGAAATGGTGTCCTCGTTGCCCAAACTTGAGGCACCTGGAAAACATGTTTGTGAAGGTTGTATTTTGGGCAAAATGCAGCATTCATCCTTTCCAAAAGATGGTTCAGTTTGGGCTACTCAGAAATTGCAACTTGTACATAGTGATGTTTGTGGTCCTATGCAAACACCTTCTTTTGGGAATTATCTTTACTTCATGACTTTCATCGATGATTTTTCCAGGCATGCATGGGTATATCCATTGAAGGCAAAGTACGAAGTGTTCATGTGCTTCAAACAGTTTTTGGTTTTGGCTGAAAATCTGTTAGCATGTAAAATGGGCACCCTCCGTTTTGATCGAGGGGGGGAATATATGTCTTTTGATTTTAATGCATTTCTGACTGAATGTGGGATAAAACACCAGTGTACAGTGCCGTATACACCTCAACAGAATGGAGTTTTTGAACGAAAGAACAGATCACTCATGGAGATGGCGAGGTGCATGGTCAAAAGTCAGGCTTTACCACATAGTTTTTGGCTTGAGGCTATCATGTGTGCATCATATGTACTGAACATGTGTCCCACTAAAGCGCCGCAGTCTATCACTCCATATGAGGCTTGGCATGATCGCAAGCCATCTGTTGCTCATCTGCGTGTTTTTGGTTGTTTGGCATATGCACTCGTGCTTGAACAACATCGTAGAAAATTGGATGATAAGGCAGTAAAATGTATTTTTGTTGGGTACAGTTCTGAAAGTAAAGGCTATCGTCTGTATCATCCACAGACTAAACACATTCTGGTTAGCCGTGATGTTATCTTTGTGGAAGATGCTATTTAGCCATTGCTTTCATGTACTAAGGAGACATCTGTTAGCTCCAAAGACATGTATGATACTTTGATGCCTCTTTTTACAGGTGGACAGTCTAGTGCTGGTCCTCATGAGGCAACTTCTCAACCTTTAGAGGTTTCATATGATGATGCAGATCATTCCATTTCTGATGCAGATTTACATGATGCAATTGTTGATGAGAGAGCTGATATTGAGCAGACAAAAACTATGCCAAAATGGCTGGTGCACACTTTGCGTGACAACAAATTAGATGCACCTTTGTCATATCGTACTCGTTCAGGCTCTCATAGTGCTTCCTTTGCATCAAATTGCTATGATATGGCTGCTTCTAGTCTCTGTGATGAGAATGAGCTTGTTTCTTTTGATGAAGCACAGAATTCAAAAAATTGGATGGTTGCTATGCAATCTGAATATGATGTTATAATGAAGAGTGGTACATGGTCTTTATGTGACTTGCCCCCTGGCAAGAAGGCCATTGGCACTAAGTGGGTATACAAGCTGAAGCGTAAACCTGATGGTACAGTTGACAGGTATAAGGCTAGGCTTGTTGCAAAGGGTTATGCGTAGGAAAGAGGCATTGATTTTGATGAGACCTTTGCACCTACATGCCGTATGACTACTATTCAGAGCATTTGTGCACTTGAAGCCCATCATGGTTGGAATGAACATCAGTTGGACATTAAAACATCATTTTTGAATGGTGACTTGCATGAAGAAGTGTATGTTTTTCAGCCCCGTGGCTTTGTGTAGAAAGGGCATGAAAACTAGGTGTGCAAGTTAAAGAAGGCATTATATGGTTTAAAGCAAGCACCACGTGCTTGGTATGAGAAGATACATGCCTATCTAATTGCACATGGTTTTGAGAACAATCCAACTGAAAGCACCTTATATGTTAAGCGTGCTAATGATGTGCTTCTGATCATTGTTGTCTATGTTGACGACATGCTGCTCACTGGTCCTATTGAGAAGCATATTGGTGATTTCAAGGCTGATTTGCATGCCTCATTTGAGATGTCTGATTTGGGGCATTTGCATCACTCTTTGGGCATTCAGTTTATGCAAGTTGATGGTGGAATGGCTTTGTGTCAAATGAAATATATTGACACATTATTGCAGCGTTTTGGCCTTGAAGACTGTAAGCCTATTGCCACTCCTATGGAGATAGGTTTACGATTGAGTCTTCATGATGCTGGAGCTGCATTTGATGTTGTTCTCTATCAGCAGGCTGTTGGATGCTTGATTTACTTATGGATTACTCGGCCAAATATTTAGTTTGTTGTCTCAAAGATGAGCAGGTTTATGCATTGCTCAGGAGTCATGCATTGGAAGGCGGTTAAGTGCATCTTTCGCTACTTGAGTGGTACTCGGGTACTTGGGTTGTTTTATCCCAAGGGGGGATCACTGCCGCCAGATTTGCATGCTTTTTCTGACTCAGATTGGGCTGGTTGTTATGACACTTGTGTGTCCACCAGTGGTTTTTGCTTCATGCTTGGTAGCTCATGTATATCTTGGTTAAGGAGCCTACTGTGGCCACTTCTAGTTGTGAGGCTGAGTATAGGGTAGCTTTCACAGCTACTGTTGACTGTGTGTGGCTCAGACACCTTATGGCTGATTTGGGTGTTGGTCAGAATTCTACCACCATTATCTTCACTGACAGTTAGAGCGCATTGGCAATTGTGAGGAACCCTGTGTTCCATGCTCGCACTAAGCACATTGAGGTGCATTATCACTATGTCAGGGAGAGGTTATCTGCTGGGGAGATCAGCTTGGCATATGTGTCCACGCAGGAGAACATTGTAGACCTTTTCACGAAGGCTCTGCCCAGGGAGAAGTTTGAAGCTTTCCGCAAAGCTTTGGGCTTACTTACTTTTGTGGAGTGACTTCCACATAGCTTGGCACTTCCTTATACATGAGTGCCAGCTACTTGTTCACCGCATCACTCCGAGGGGGGATTTGTTGATATATTTAGGTAGTGATGTGTGTGAACACTCTAGGACCGCCAGGGCACTTTTTTCCCTCTTTAGGAGGTTTTCTTCCCCCAGCTTGTATATACGCCTATTGCCCTAATGGGCTACTTATCTTTGTACATTCTCTAGTAATACATTCAGTATTGTGTGTTTGTGCTCCAAGCTTCTTCTTCTTCCTTGTATTGTTCGCATGCTTCCGCAGACGTCTAACTCCAACATGGGGTCCTACAAAGATCACATCTATGGGTGATTGCAAGTTTTATGTTACTTTCATTGATGACCATACACAAAAAGTATGGGTATATTTCATGAAAGAGAAGAGTGAGGTGTTCATTCACTTCCAAAATTTTAAAGTTGTGGTGGAAAAGCAGACATGGAGTTCTATTAAGACATTAAGGTCTGACGAAGGAGGTGAATATATATCAGATGAGTTCAACAACTTTCTTAAAAGTCATGGAATTTGACCTCAGTTTTCATGCAGTTACACACCACAATAGGATGGCATTGCTGAACATAAAATTAGACATACTACAAAAATAGCAAGAGCCTTGATGGTTGAGAAGAATATGCATCATTGTTATTGGGCAGAAGTTATGCATACTATTGTATACATCATGAACGAAACTCCAACTGTTGTTATACATCAAGTTACACCTGAAGAGAAGTTTACAAGTAAAAAGCCAAACTTATCACATTTGAAAGTCTTTGGCTATATTGCATATGTACATGTTCTAGATGAATTGAGGATGAAGCTTGATTCAAAAGTAGAAAAATATGTCTTCATTGGATACTCCCTTGAGCAAAAGGCATATAAATGTTATAACCCACTCACACGACAAGTGAAGGTTAGCAAAGATGTGGCATTTGATGAAATGTCAAGCTTCTATGTAGATGCCAAAGATGTGCGTAATCTTGAATCAAATGACAAAGAAAATGCTAAAAAATCGAGTGCAGAATCTCAAGTTTTGAGTGGACCAGATGCATCATCAAACAATAGTTCCAACTCAAATCCATGGAGTGGAAGATTGCGTGGAAACTTCAATCCAGCAAATTCATCGAATACATCCAAGAAAGGTAATGAAAAGCTTTCTACTGATAGTAAAATATGTGAAAATTTTGAAGATGTTGATGGAGATTCAAGCAGTTCAAAAAAGAGTCTTGATGAAGAGCTCGGATTGCCCTCCATGAAGACTCCAGGTGTAAGAAAGGTACATGGAGATGATACAAGGAGAAGTCACCCAAGACCAAGAAGATCTAGGAGGATGCCAAATACAGTGCAACGATTGACATATGATAGTTACATGGCTCATCATTGTGCCTACATGACCAAGGTAACACAAGATGCTGAATCTTCTTGTTTTGAAGATGCAATTGGTAGTGCAGATTAAGAAAAAGATATGGATGAGGAGATGGCTGCACTTTATTGAAATGATACATGGAAGCTGGTTCCATTGGTGTAAGGAAAGAAACCCATAGGCTATAAGTGGGTTTACAAGGTAAAGCACAATCTTGATGGTAGCATAAGCAGGTACAAAGCACGATTGGTAGCAAAAGGATATGCACAAACATATGGCATTGATTATGAGGAAACATTCAACCCTCTAGCTTTAATGTCTACTTTGAGAACACTTATTGCATTAGCTACAACAAAAGGGTGGACTTTTCATCAGATGGATGTGAAGAATGCCTTCTTATATGGTGAGTTACAAGAAGAAGTATACATGGACTAGCCACAAGGATATCAAGATTCAAAGCATCCAGAATATGTTTTCAGGTTCCAAAAGGCTTTGTATGGGCTGAAGCAAGCTCCTCATGCATGGCATGCAAGGATTGCTAATTACTTAACCACCACTGGGTTTTCTATGTGTGATGCAGATCATTCACTATATGCAAGGAAGGGTGATGATGGCATCACAATTGTGGCTATTTATGTTGATGACTTGATTGTAGGTGGTGATAATGAAGAAAGCATTAAAGAGGTAAAGCAACTGCTTATGCAGGAATTTGACATGAAAGATCTTGGCGTGATGTGCTATTCCTTGGCCATTGAGTTTATACATACAAAAGTAGGTATATGGATGTCGCAAAGGCAATATGCCTTGAATATGCTGCAAAAGTATGGTATGGCTGATTGTAAGCCAATTTCTATGCCATTAGATCAGAATTTGAAGCTAGATACTACAACAGGTGAAGCATTGGAAAATGTTCCTATGGACAAGAAAATTGTGAGAAGTCTGATATATCTCATAATTACAAGGCCTGATTTAAGCTACATTGTTGGACTTGAAAGTCAATTTATGTAGGTTCCCAAGAAGCCACATTTGGATGCTCTAAGGTGCACTCTACATTGTGTGAGTGCTACTTTGGATTATGCATTGTTTTATGAAGCTGGTGTAGATTTGTAGGTTCATGGATACGATGATGTAGATTAGGCTGGTAGTACTCCAGATAGAAGATCTACTAGTGGCTTTCTATTCTCACTTGGAGGTGCAGTTATTACATGGAGCAGCAAGAAGCAACCCACTGTTGCTTTGTCGAGTACAGAGCTGAGTATAGAGGTGCTACAATGGGATCATGTGAGGCATCATGGATGGAGATGCTATTCGCAGATTTAGGTGTAGAAGTGCAAAAGTCTATCACCATCTATTGTGATAATCTTAGCAGCATATGATTAGCACGAAACCCTGTTTTTCATGCTAGAACAAAGCATATCAAGGTACATTATCACTTCATCAGAGAGAAGGTATTAGCAAGTGATATTGATCTTGTTTATTTGATAATAGATTAGCAGGTTCCTGATATTTTCACTAAAGCACTCGGAGTAGAGAAGTTAAAGAAGTTTCGAAAGATGCTTGGATTAGAGGACATGGCGTTGAGTTTGAGGGGGAGTGTTGAGATATCAATCTCAAGATGTGATGATCTAGGATGACATGTATCACTTTTTCATTTCTCTGGCATGTGTAGTGGTCATGCCGGTATTTGTCAGGGACACTTCATTGAGCTTTATTAGATTTATCTATCGAGAGTGATGGCACATTTGTTTCTTGCTAGCTCACTGATTTGCGGACATTAGGTTTTTCCTTATGTACTTGTCTTTATATATTGCATTGGTTGTATTCTTGTTTTTAGGTCATTCTTGTACATTCCTTTTTATGTAATAGAAGAAGAAGAAGAAGATCATTCTTCCTTGCCTCAATCTATGTTTGTACTTCTCCTTGATGTGAGAGTGTGTGTGCATGTGAGCTCTCTTCTTATCTCCTTCCTCATGACAATTGTGCAAGTGTCTGTGTGAGCTCTCTTCCTTATCTCCTTCCTCGTGACATGGTATCAGAGCCAGTCTAGCTATAGAGACCTCGTGGAGAAGGCTGATGGTGAAGAGTACACGAGAAGGCATGGAGAAAGCGCGATTCACAAACAACCTCAGATTGCTATGAAAATTGGCATGAAGGTAGAATAATTCAAAACATTTTTGGGAGTTATCCCTTTGGGGTCACTTGTTTTTGTGAGATCAAAGTTTTGGAGCCATCTCAACCTCCATTTTGAGCCCACAAGGTGGGGCCCATAGAAAAACTAGGTTAGTTTGGAAGATTGTAACTTGCGTCATGTTTGCGAACACTCATATATTCCAGATCCAAAATTCCAAGCAATTATGTGTACTACTGATACATGAAAATTATGTTTTTCTCATATCAAACTGTCACATCATAGTGCAACACTATTCAAGCAGAAGTCTTCTTCATAGTGTTTTGGAGTGTTGTGAATAGCTACAAAAATGGAAAACACAGATAGAATGAGTCAGCTTATGAGTGATAAGCTGGACAAGAACAACTTCCGTGCTTGGAGATTCACAATGAAGAATTTCTTGATGGGAAAAGACTACTAGAAGTGCATCAAAGGAGAGAACTAAAACGCTCTCTAGTTACTAGAAAGGAATCAGACTCCAAACCATTTAAGAGCATATGAACAATGGAATCAAGGACATTGAAAGGTAATGTATTGGATATCTGTTAGCATATAGGATAGCATGATTGGGCACATACAAGATGCCAAGACTCCGAAAGAGGCTTGGAATAGTTTGGTCTCATTGTATGAGACCAATACAAAGCATGAAAATTGCAACTCAAGAATGAGTTGCATACACTAGAGAAAAAGAGCATATCAGTAAGTGACTACACCCTGAAAATCAAAAGCATATGTGAGTCACTTGCATCTATTGTTGTGAATGTAGATGATGATGATGATAAGGTGGAAGTGTGCCTTGGTGGTTTAGGAGCTGCATATAAGCAATTCAGAACTTCTATATAAACTAGAGAAAATATTCTAAATTTTGCTGATCCAACATGTATGCTGATTATTGAGGAAAAGAATCTTGGTGAGGATTCAAACTCCCAAGGAAAACCCAGCTTTGAGCATGTATTCTACTCTGGAAGAGGAAGAGGCAAAGGCAAAGGCTTTGAAAGTAGAAGAGGACACAATAACTGAGACCTAGGTCAACAACAGAATCATGCAAAAGGAGGAGGATAGTTTCAAGGTAGGGGGAACCAAAAAGGTTGCAAAAATTTCCAAAGAAATGATTCAAGTAACGACAGTAAAGGATGCTAGAACTGGGATAAACCTGGACACTTTGAACGTGATTGCAGGTTAAAGAATCAAAATAACTAAAGGCAGCAAAACAACTATATATCCACAAGTGGAGATGATTCTAAGAAGTTGTTCATGGTTCAACATCATATGATGAATAGGATGTTTGCTGATGGTTCAAAATCGAATGGTAATGTTTGATATGTTGATTTAGGTGCTTCAAATCACATGAATAGTCATGCGAAATGGTTTAGTAGTTTGTAGATATTGCCATTTCTTGGATATGTTGTAATAGGTGATGCATCACACCCTATCAAGCATACAAGAAACATAGCACTGTCTATGGAGGATAGTAAGGTAAAACATCTTGCTGATGTGCTGCATGTTCCAAATATAACAAAGAATTTGGTTTTTTGTTGGAAAAATGGTTGACCAGGGATTACAAGTTAGGTTGAATGTTGATGGGTTATATGTAGAAGAGTACAAATAGGATGGGCAATTGGTTGCCAAAGGAAACAAAATGGGTAGGATGTTCACCTTAAATGTGAAAATTCCTGAAATGAATGAAGCCATGTTTGCAAAAGGTGCAAGAGTTAATGTTGATATAGAGATCTGGCATAAACAAATTGGACATGCAAATTTGTAGAGGCTAAAATTGATGCAATCTAAGGAGACTGTCAATGGACTACCAAATTTCAAAGTTGCAGAAATGCAAAAGGTATGTGCAGCATGTCAATTTTGGTAAACAATCAAGAGGATCATTTTTTCTTGATAAGCATGTAAGTGAGAATGTACTTGAAATAGTACATACAGCTGTTTGGGGTCCTACAAAGACCACATCTATGGCAATTGTAGGCATTATGTTACTTTCATTGATGATCATACACGAAAATTTTGGGTATATTTCATGAAAGAGAAGAGTGAGGTGTTCACTCACTTCCAAAATTTTAAAGCTATGGTGGAAAAGCAGACAAGGAAGTATATTCAGACATTAAGATCTCATGGAGGAGGTGAATACATGTCAAATGAGTTCAATAATTTTTTAAAAAGTCATGAAATTCGATGTCAGTTTTCATGCAGGTACACAACACAATAGAATGGCATTGTTGAACACAAAAATAGAAATATTGTAGAAATAGCAAGAGCCTTGATGATTGAGAAGATTATGACTCATTGTTATTCGGCAGAAATTATGCATACAACTTTATACATCATGAACAGAACTACAACTGTTGTTGTACATTAGGTTACACCTCAAGAGAAGTTCACAGGTAAAAAGCCAAACCTATCACATATGAAAGTTTTTGGTTGTATTGCATATGTACATATTCCACATGAGTTTGTTGGATGAGATGGTGGATACCTTCTAGAGATGAGATGGTGTTGCAAATTCCTGCTTCACACCAGCCAAAACAGAGTTGAGGACTACAAAGTAGACCTCTTGAGATTTCCAAGAAGCACAAATAATCACCTAAATACTTTGGAAGATGATCCTCAAATCATTGGATCAAGATAGATAAGTTGGAGTTTCATTGTGAACAAAAAACTTGCTATTTTGGTCACTACACCTTCTCGAAGAAATGAGCAATACTCCTTCCCTGCTAACCTCTAAACCCTTCTCAACAATCTGTCCAACACTGATTAGATTCTTGGTTATTGTTGGCACATACAAAACCCTACTTAGAAGATTCATGTTACCATCAGATGCTTTAACATTTCCAATCTTCTTTACTGAGTGCCTAATATCATCATGTGTCTAAAATTCATGCTTTCCTTTGGGTTCTTCAAGGTTAGATAATAATGCTACATTGCCTGCTACACGATTGGAGCAACCAGAATCAATGTAGAATAGGTTTTCATCATCTTTAACTTGCTTGGTTGTCATATTCATGAGTAATAGAGAATCATCTTGATCATCTGTATAGTTTTTATAATCTCTCCTTCCTCTGAAGACTCCTTGATAGTTGTTGTTGTGGCCTTGGTTGTAATTGTGATGGTAGTTATTTTCTCATTATTGAGCCTGCCTCTTGATTGTCCATAGCCTCCTTTGTTGAAACCTCTCCCTATCTGATTCTTTGTGTTTATGAAGAATTCATCTATGGTATGATTGGTCAAGCCACAAATGTTGCAAGGTGAAGAATTGTATGGTCTCCCCTTGCCTTGCTTTCCTCCTCTACCCCTTCCTCTAGTACTTCTTCCTCCACCTATGAAATTCACTTGAGAGGTACTTGCATTTTCTTCACTCTTCTTAGCTTTGCCTTTATCTTTACTTTTATTCTTATCTGTGTAAAGGGTAGAAGATTGATTACCTCTAGAAGTGTCTCCATTCTTGTTGAGCTTTGTCTCATGTGTGAAGAGTTGCCCCATCAATGCATTGAGGTCAAGTATCTGCATGTCCATATATAGGTCCATTGTTGTGGTAAAGGACTCCCATTTTTCATCATCCTTGATGCCATTTATGATCTGCCTTACTATCTGCTCCTCTTCTATTTCTTCTCTAATACTCCCAAGTTGATCAGAACATCCTTCATCTTGGTCACATAGTTAGCTACACTTTGCTTTGGTTGCTTCTTCAAGGTTGTGAACTCCATCCAAAGCTGGTCCTTTCTAGCCCTTGTGTTTGATAAGTATGAAGATAGTACTTCCCAACTCTCTTGGGAAGTCTTACAATTCCTAATATGAGGTAACAAAAAATCAGATCTTGAATTGAGTAGGTAAGACCTGGCTAGAGCATCCTTTGCACACCATGCAGCTAGTCTCTTTTGCTCCTCTCTTGTAGGTTGGATCTTGCTTCTAAAGGTTGGTTTTTCTTCATCTCCAGATATGTATCCATACCAGATTCTTCGTTCAAAGTAAGACTTCATCCCTAGGGACCAAGTTGGATGATTGGCCCTTTCCAGTTTATCAGTGAATGCTAGAAATCCATCTCCCATTTTACCTTCATGTTGCTCTCATACCATTGTTGGGGGAGATGGTGGACATCTTCTATAGATGAGATGGTGTTGCAAATTCCTGCTTCACACCAGCCAAAACTGAGTTGAAGAGTGCAAACTAGACCTCTTGAGCTTTCCAAGAAGCACAAACCATCATCCTTGTACTTTGGATGATCCTCAAATCATTGGATCAAAACAAATAAGTTGGAGTTTCATTGTGAACCAAAAACTTTCTATTTTGGTCACTACACCTGCTCAAAGAAATGAACATTACTCCTTCTCTGTTAACAATTGGACAAAATTATTTTGGGCTTATCTAAATAACTTGGGTAGCTAACTTTTGCAAGTTATTTCACTTGAAATGATCAACTATGCACTGAGAATGAAGCTTAGAAAGTTAGAGATGCATCCTGATATTTTGTGGTACTAACAGTATGCACACCAGTGAATAATGTTTTGTTCATATCTCAAGAATGAGTGAGCCAATAAAAATGAAACTTGGAAACAAGAAAATAGCTCTAATGAGTCTATGCCAACTTAAATCACTGAAAATGATCAAGCGCAAGCTAAGAAATAGATTAGTGAAGCTCACTGTTTTGAGTAGTATGTGACAGAGTAGAGGAGATGAGATATGAGAAAACTATAAGTATTAATGCACATAAATTACATTGATATTTGCAATGAATGTTTGCACAATGTGAGGGCAATAGATGCGCTATAATGTGAGCTCAATATGCCACATAAATTCCTCTGAAATCTATGTCATCTCTGGCTGCTATGCATGCAAATATTTGGTCCTCTTTTTATACCCTTTTCTTGGAGCCAAGATTCAAGTTTGAATTTGAATCCTTACCTTAAAATTTTCCAAAGTTTTAGGACTTGATTTTCCATAAATTCCCAAATAATTCATGCAAAGATTCTCCTAAGAACTCGTGATTGGAAGTGCTTTCTCTTATGCACTTTTACAAGGAGTAAAAATCAATTTCTTACAAGAGGTCATTGATGTGCTAATACATGATTGCACATATGAACCTTAGGATAAGTGATTAAGCATTTAGGTTTGGAGTAATTGCACCAATAGAGTTGAGGACAAAGCTTGATCCAAAAGTATAAAAATGTGTCTTTGATTGGATACTCCCTTGAGTAAAAGGGATATAAATGTTATAACACACTCACATGACATGTGAAGGTGAGCCAAGATGTGATATTTGATGAAATGTCAAGCTTCTATGAAGATTCCAAAGAAGGATTTAATCTTGAATCAAATGACAAAGAAAATGCTGAAAAATCAAGTGTAGAATCTCAAGTTTTGAGTGGACCAGATGAATCACCAAGCAATACTTCCAATTCAGACCCATGGAGTGGAAGATTGCATGGAAATTTTAGTCCGGAAAATTCATCAAATACATCCAAGAAAGTTAAAGAAAAGATTTTTTTTGGTAGTAAAACATGTGCGGGTTTTGAAGACATTGATGGAGATTCAGACAGTTCAAAAAAGAGCCTTGATGAGGAACTTGGGTTGCCCTCTGTGAAGACTCCAGGAGCAAGAAAGACACGTGCACATGATACAAGGAGAAGTGACCCAAGACCAAGAAGATATGGGAGGGTGCGGAATTCAGTGCAACGATTGGCATATGATAGTTACATGGCTCATCATTGCGCCTACATGACAAAGGTAATACAAGATGCTAAACCCTCTTGTTTTGAAGATGCAATTGGAAATGCTGATTGGGAAAGAGCTATGGTAAGTGCACAACATCCATAGAGCACTGACTTCTATTTCTTGTACCAACGTTGGTGTGCAAAATGGATTTGGTCAATGATCCAATGCGGCATGTTAATTGTCAGATTGAAGGTGTCTGCTAAGTATAGACTGAACCAAATCTTCTTGGGTGGCATCGTGAATCTTTCTTGAGCAGGAAACGCAAAGTGTTCCATGCACATTCGAAGGTGAATGGTAATAGTTGGTGTCATTGCCACCATATCCTTCAATTTAGTTAAGTTCATGTTCTTCATGTTGTCCGAGATCATTGTCTCCTTCTCCGTAGGGATGTGCATACCTCGCATCTCTAGAGCTTCCCTTACCAAATTTTTGGTCAATTTGAAGTGCTTCAATTCATTTCCTTGCGTAAGAGAAGGTAGTACAAAGGTGCTTGTCCCCTTTTTATCCTTGCTGGGAGTGAGTGTGCTAATTAGGTATGAACACCTCAAGAAGTCCGGCTTTGGTAACTGAGCTTTGAACTTATCATACAATCCAACCGTTTTCCATATTGGTTGCAATCCTTCACTGTTTTGAAGCCTCTCAAACTCTTGTGTAAAGAAATGATACCGCCCCCAGCGTGCGTTAAACTCTATCTCAGCCTCCCATAAATAGGTGCCTTCTCTAAGGGTTCCTGCCACTTCACTAAACCAATGGGAGTTCTTGCTTACCGACTAGGTGTGCCCTTGGGGGGGATTTTGAATCAGTATGACATGTAGTGCTCTCAATGCCTGAGGTCTTTCCTTCAACTCCTCCTGAATAGGGAGACTTTCAATGTCTACTATGTGAGGGTTGGTGCCTGCCTGAGAGTTCGTTCCTATAGCCTCGGCCATATTAAGGAAATCAGTCGCTGGTCTGTGAGAATACACAAATGAATTTAACATTGCAAACGGACACAAAGTGGTCATGTGTCCCCGTTACAATATTAACATGATGACTTGTGACGTAGTTAGTCAGTTAGTTAGTGCTCGTGTGGTTGTGAGTGTGAAGTGTGGTAAGCAGGTGCAAGGTTCCTATGTGGTAATTGGGGTGGTGGGGTGCAGTGTGGATACATTTAGTAAGTGCAGGGGGCTTTACAATGGGATCAGGTGGTTTATTACAAGGTTTGGGCTGCCAAACACAACCCATTTGCAAGTGGTTTTGTTCGTGCTCATGGACAAACATGTGTTTGTGCATGTAGAATAAAATTGGGTATCAACTATTCGACTGAGTGAACCATGTTGTACATGGTGTGGTCTATGTGTGGCTATTTAAGCCCGCAAGCAAGCCTTAGGCACCCAAATTTGTCTTGATTGTGGGTCAGCCTTCATTGACTTCTTGGGTACCCAGATAGATTTTACTTTTGTCAAAGAATTTTTGAAAGACTTTTTATTAGTGTCCTGTCATCGATCACTAGTATGATGTTTGTTCGGTGGTTGTAACTTGACTGCAACAGGATGCTCGCCTTTCCGTACCCATACTTGTTTCGATGGCTGAGACACCTTGCCCCAAACTTTCCCTTGGCATTGGGCATGGGTCGTCTGCTTCTTCTGCATTTGGTACTCCTTTGGTTGCCGAATCTCAACCACTTTTGGAAAAGAAGGGAGTTCCATCATATCCTTGACTTCTTTGTTGAGAAAATCATCCCTCTGCATCACATAGTTTTGGCCAAGAATAGCATCGTCATCTTCATGTGTACTCCTGGAAGGACCAGGAGTTTGTGCCTTTCCTAGTTCCTTGAGTGCTTCATTTTCTAACTCAATTGTAATGCGATTCTGATTTATCCAGACCTAAAGAAGTCCACTTCTTAGTTTGAGGTTGACTGCATGATCATAGATCCAGCCTTGACCCAAGACAAGAGGCTCAGTGAGATCCTCATCGTTGCACACTAGCACCTTAACTGTCATGAGAGCATCTTGAATGTAGAGGGGAAGTTCCACCTCACCCATGCAAGGGGTTTCCACACCTCCCAATCCTATAAGGTATGCTTCTATAGAATTGACACTTAAGTTCAATTCTTGACATTAAGAAAATTTAACAGCACTAGTAGCTGCACCTGAGTCAATCAAAGCCCGCACAATCCTTGCACTATTTCCATGTCCTATCTCTACGGTTACAAAAGGACGTCGGTCAATTATTCTAGTGGAACTTACACCTGAGACTTCACACATAGCCATATGATATCCTGGTTCTGCATAGTCATCTATCCTAGGTTGATCTCTACCCTGTCTTCTCAATTTCATTCTTCGGATGTGTTCCAATGCTTCTACTTGTGCTTCTTCTCGGATTCATTTTTTTTCTTCCTTATGTTTCTTGGCAGTGTTGAGTTGATTGAGCATTTCCTCAGTGAGCGGTTCTTGATATAGTTTGACTCTGCATCTGTTAATGTAGCTAGGAAGAACATCACCTTCTAGTGTAGCTAATTGAACTGCTCCACTAGTTGAGATCCTATTTATGATCATAGGTCTGTAGCCGCACGTTTCAGGGTGTACACCAAAACTAAGTCTCCAGCCTTCAAGCCTTTATCCTTAACATGGGCATCAAAGTATGCATTTTATCTTTTCTTAGCTGCATAAATCCCTGTAGCAGCTCTCAATCTTGTTTCACCGAGCCATTCAAGATTAAATATTTTAGAAGAGAGTTCAAGCCCCGTCCACTCATGTTCCTATGCTACTCTCAGTGTATGTATCAAAAAGTCCAATGGTAGCATTGCATTTTGGCCAAACACCATCTGAAAGGGTGTGGCTTGGAGTATCATTTTATAAGCAACTCAGTATGCCCAAACAGCATGGTGTAGCTGTTTGTCCCAATCAAAGCGTTTATTATTGACCAGTTTGGTCAGCACATTGCATAGGATCTTATTGGTGCTTTTAGCTTGCCCATTAGCTTGTGGATGATAGGGGGCAGACTTCTTGTGTATCACTAAGAATTCTTGAAGAAGATTTTCAATAACTTCATTCAATAAGTGAGTGCCTCTATCACTTACTAGCTCTATAGGCAGCCCATATCTTGTGAACACATTCTCAAATAAGAACTTAGCTGTCATTTGAGCATCGTTCTTCATTGTGGCTTTCATTTCTACCCACTTGGTTAGATACTTTGTGTCCACAATGATATATTCAGCATGTGAACCCTTGGATGGGGGATTAATAGGGCCTACAAAGTCTATTCCCCACTTAGAGAATGCACGTCCACCCATCATAGGTTTCAATGGCATCTCATCTTTGTGTACAGGATATTGAGTTCGCTAACAAACATCATACCTCTTCACATAGGTATGTGCATCCATGTGAAGAGTTGGCCACCATAACCCTGCAAATAGGATTGCCTTAATCACTCGGTCTGGTCCAAAGTGTCCTGCTGTTACACCTTGGTGAGCAGTTTCCAAGATTTTACCCATAGTCTCAGATATCTGTCTTTTCCATGCTTGTATAAGTTATCTCCAATGAGTGAGTAATCTAGGGCTTCTTATTCTAAAATTCTTTGCCTAGCCAATGTCATGTCCTGAGGGAATGTTTTCGTCCTTAAAAAGGCTACTAACGGTTCACTCCAATCTTGTATTACAGACACTTGCTACAGTGTAGCATGCTCCACAAGTGGTCTCATACAATAGACTGGGCATTCCTTACACAACTTATGGACATCTGCTTCCATGGTAGGCCAATGCACTCCGAGTCTCCTTAGTGTCTGTAGCGTTCTTTGTCTTCAGTAGTGTTGCTCTAAGGCACCTAATGTGCTAATTGCAATTATTTAGTGTACTCATCCTCCTCCACACAATAAGCTAATATCCCTTCATCTATATGCTTGTACATACTTCCTACCATGATATGGTACTTTTGGGCTTTTACTACCTCCCTACCCTGAGTGTTTATTAATGGGTGGCTAGGCCCGTATGTCAATACAGGCACTAACGTCTTAGCCCACTAAGGTACAACTTCTAAATTAAATAAGTAAGCATAAGGAAGGTCATCTGATACTCCTTGTGGGGCCTCTCTAGATGTGAGCCTAGAGAGATAGTCTGCTCTCAAATACATCTTGCCTTTCCTCACCACTACCTCAAAGTCATATTCCATTAGTAAGAGAAACCATCGTACTAATCTACTTGTATTGCATGGCTTGTTTACCAAGTACAACAATGCTTGATGATCAGTAAAAAATTTAAACTTATTTGCAAGCAAATAGTGCCTAAACTTTTTAACAGCATATACCATGCCTAATCCTTCTCGTTCGGTGGTCGTATAGTTTTGTTCAGCTGCATTCAACTGTCTACTAGCATAGGCAATGGGAAGATCCATATTACCTTCACCCGTAGGTTGTGCTAGCACACATCCAATAGCATAATTGGATGCATCTACGTGAACATGAAAGGGCTTATTCCAATCTAGTGTGGTAAGAATTGGTGCTGAACATAATCGCCATTTAAGCTCATTGAAGGAGTTCTCACATTCATCAGTCCACTCAAAATTGATCAAAAGTCTGTACAGAGGCTTTGTAATGATGGCATACATGTGTATAAAACGTCGATAATAACCACAATGCCCCATGAAAGCTTGCACTTCCTTGACATTGTTTGGCCTAGGTAGTTATGCGATCGATCTTACTTTCTCTTCGTCAGTGGATATGTCGTTCTTCGACACTATGTGTCCTAGAATCTTGCCTTGCTTGACCATGAAAACACACTTTTTTGGGTTCAGGTAGACTTGATATTCTCTACATTTGTCAAAGATTTGCCTGAGTTCAGGTATATGTGTCTGTCTAATGTTGGAATGTGCACAAAGATCGTCAACATAGACTTCTAAATTCTTCCACAAGAATTCTTTAAATACATGACACATCAGCCTCTGAAAAGTGGTTGGCCCATTGGTAAGACCAAATGGCATTACTTGAAACGCAAATATGCCCCACTCTGTGGCAAAAGCCATCCTATGCTGATTTGTTGGGGCAATGGCTACCTGATTGTCGCCAGAAAATCCATGAAGGAAGTTGTACACTTCCTTGCCTGCTACCCTTTCTAATAGATGCTCAGTGATAGGAAGTGGATAGTTATCTCGAATAGTAGCTGCATTAACCTTCTTCAAGTTAATGCATACATGTAGCTTTACATTCTTCTTGGGCACCACTACAATGGGGGATACCCACTCAGTGTGCTCAATTTCATAGATAAATCCAGCTTCAACCAAGCGATCTATCTCTTCTTTGATCTTGGCAGCATAATTATCATTATATGTGTATGGCTTTTGCTTAGAGGGTTTAGCATATGAGGTCAGGGGAACAGTGTGTGAGCATATGTCAGGGTCTACACCTTTCAAGTCCTTGTAGCTCCAACCAAATACATCTTTGTATTCTCTTAGCAAGGTTATCAACTCGTGCTCTTCTTCTTCCGTCAGGTCATGTCATATGTAAGTGCATCTCTCTTCTTCTTCTTCTTCTATGGCCACAAGGATTTTCTTAGTGGTTTCTTTGTTATCATAGGCCTCCCCTGATTGCACCTCACGTTTAGGCATTCTTAGATCCCTCATGACTCTCCTATCATCGATTTCATACTTCTTAAAGTTTTCAGGGACCTCAAACAAAGATTCTTCCTCCTCTGGTGTGACTTCTCTCTTCTTTCTTTTCTTCCCTGCATCCTTAGTGGTCACTTGCATGGTTAACCTTACATCATTTGTAAGCTCTTCATGTCTCTGAGGGTGAACTTCTACTTCATAGAAGTATTCTTCATTTGATGCAAAAGGTGGGTCCATAATGATTGACTCTAGATCAGAGTCACTTGCATCCTCAAATGCATCAGTGCTAGGTTCACATTCTTCAATAACCAAATCACACATGATTGGCTCTATTGAAAAGACTGAAATGTCATAGCCATCCTCATCACAGTGGGGTGTCCATTGTTCTTCATTGATGGCTACATCCATTGTTGCTAGAATTTTTGCCCAGCCATGAGGTTCAAATTACAGGTGCATATGCTGGGTCTTGAATTGATCTATGAGTTCCCTTCACACGTAGCTCTCTGGCTTTTTCTCTCTTCTCTTCTTCTACTGCTACTTTACACATCCATAAGTGGGTGTCTTCATGCATCCATGAGGATCCTGATCCTATGGAATGCACTGACTCAGTATCATCTTTGGCTCTATGGATGGGATTCCATTGGATGGGGGGTACATCTCTATGAGAATAATCCTTGAGATTAACTTTGGTTGTGACACCTAAGTGTTGCAAGTACAAGGAATCGGTTCCCCAATCCTGTACCACTTGCAACTGCCACATAAATGGTCTTCCCAAAATCATCTCATAGGCTTGATTTTTGCTAAAGTCGCATATACCAAAAGTATGCTCAAACTCAACACTGCATGTAGTGAGAGTTATTCCTTCCAGCAACCCTAAGGTTCTCTCAATGTGACCATCGGCCATTTGCAATTTCATTCTCGTTGGCCTGAGTGCTAGCTTACCCCAACGCTTCCATAGGGAAGTAGTAGCAATTGCAACTCCTACAGCTGAGTCCAAAATTGCCTTGGTTGTGTAACCTTGATGAGTGATAGGGAGATAGGTGTTTCCTTCTTCTCCTTCACTCATGTCTCCTATCTTGTCCAAGGGTGTTTCTGGCACTGTTCTATGAAATCCTACCTGGGAATGAGGGTTCGCTACTTGGGCACTCTCCTGCTCTCCATAAATATAAGAAATGCCTTGTGGGAATTGATCATGCAAGTCATCCACAAGTTCAATGGGGGGAGGAACTTCACTCTCTTTAGCCCATTTCTCCCCTTGAATCTCTCGTAGGAATTCTGGTGAGTACCGACTCATTGAAGAAGATGTGTCTGGTTCAGTGGAGTTAGGCACATAAGCTTCCTGGGCAGGAAGGCTTATCCTTTCACTTGCCTTGTCCTTACTGTGAGGGGTAGGGTCCTTTTCTGATTGTGCAATGAGCCTCTCCAATCTTTCTAGCAATCCATCAAAGTGCAACTACGTCTTTGCTTAACTAGAGAAGTTAAAGAGGCGACTCGCTTCAAACATGGTTTGAGCCAATTCCACCACCTTAGCACAAATTTTAGTTCGTTCAAGCTCTAGTTCAGCTCTAGGGTAACATTTTTCATGATTTGTTATGTTTGGCCCTTCTTGGATTCTAGCCTGATATGCTTTAAGCATCATGTCTATGTCTGGTGAGTGGGATCGGCTAAGATTGATCCTACTCTAGGGGGTGGTGGAATTGTATGAGGTGGGATGTAAGGTGGCGGATTAGGTGGTGATAGGAATGGTGGTGGTGGGCTAGTGTGAGAGGGAGTTTGAGATGTGAGTTCAATTATATTGGCTTTTGTTTCTCTTAGACTTTCCTCGAGTTCACTCATCTTCTTTGCCCATTGCTTTTTCATTCTTTTGCGGCTATCCCTCCAAGCTCTAGTCCTCTTCTTAGTCATGCTCTCAGTATCACTAACCTTGGAACTCTTTTCTTGGCCTAAACTCAGGTTTTGGTAAATTGTTGGGATTCTTAGGACAATCTCGCAAGAGGTGCTCTTTCCCCCAATGAGGACAAAAACCCTGAATTGTCACATATTGGGGTTGTGTAGGCACGGGCATAAGGCAATCACGAATGAAGTGATCTCTCTGACATCGATAGCATGGTCCTCTAGGAAATGGGGGTCTCACTTGCCTAGGTTGAGGTCTAGAGTTGGGGTTTGCATACATGACATTTGCATACTCTGGCTCCAAACTAGGTTCACCCGGGTCTTCATAATAGTATGACTCATTATGCTCAGGTGACTACATGTAGTAAGCCTATGGACTTTCAATGTGAGTAGAGTCAAAACTATGATCACGAGCGTCACTTTTTGAAAGCAATGGTGTCACTGGCACTATCGCTCTATTTAGATTCTCTTCTGTAGCTGTGTACTTCACTGGAATCACATTGGCTGGAGCAGGGGGTTGCTGCGCTAGAACTGGTTGAGGTCTCTGTTGCCCTTGATAGGGTGGTTGATAACGTTGTTGGGGCCTACCATACTGTTGTGGTGGGTACTGGTTCTGGTATCTTCCTTGTTGAGGGTATGGTTGTGGGTATGTTTGCCTAATTGCTTGCTTATTGTAGGGGCACTCTTGCACAATGTGATTAGTGTATCTCCGTTCTATGGTGCAGTACTAGCTACTAGGATTCACTTGGGGTTGAGCCATAATGGGACATACATTCGCCATATGGTCACCTCCACAAGTATAACGTCTTTTCACTAGGGTAAACCTTGGTATTTGTTTGCTTGAGACTCCTAACTTCTGAGCTACTTTCTCAGTGAGTTCCTCAATAGATGTGGATTGCGTGGAAGTGAGGCTAGTAGAACTATCCGAGTCTTTGTAGATTTTTGAAAGCTCTAATTCCTCCCCTAGGTTATCTTCAATGTCAATGCACATGCGTACACACTCTTCTATGGTTCTAGGGTCCTTCAAGTACACATATGATCTCAATTTGGTACTTAGCAGTCCATCCAAGAATAAAGCCACTTTGTTTGGTTGGGGTGGGTAACTCAGGAATAGGACATCTCTTAAGGTATTGCCTAAACCTTCTTCCTGCAAGTCTAACCGTCTCTTGAGGTGTCTGCTTGAAACTATGAATCAGTGAGGAAGTATTCTACCATATACCAGTCTTAGAGAATTCAGTAATGAAAGCCTCTAGCAGTTGGTCTATGTTCCTGAATTGTCACTCATGTAGTGGTTGAAACCATGTAAGGGATGTGTTCCTAAGGGTTAGACCAAAAGCATTGTATTGCGTGAATAGGTCCTCAACTTGTTCAGCTCTCAAGACTTGCCTAAACTCGGCCACGTGATCGTATGGGTCTCCAGTGCCATCAACGTAATTCTTCGTGGACTTAACCAGCTGAGTTGGCCTAAAAGTCCTAGTGTGTTCTCTAGACCCTTGGCAAAGGAAAATCATTAGCATTTATTTGGTTTCTTGGGTCCCTAGGTCTCTCAGTTTCCACTCTATCCATCTCTTTTCTCATCCTTTCTCTTCCTAAGGGGTTGGCAAAACTTACCTCTGGCTTGTCTCTACTTCTGTCCCTTTGAGCTCCATGAGCTTGGGATGTTCTAGCTCCTTGGTGGTCATAAGAGACATTAGATCTTGGTTGGGGAAAAATAAATTCACCCTTCCAAGTGTAGGCATGCCTACCATGCTCTGTGACCATAAAGATCCTTTCTGAAGTACTGTCTAGATAGGTCACTTTTCCTAGGCTATCAGGATCTTTGAACTCATAGATTGTGAGCATTCCTATTTCATTAGGCTGCTCAGGCTTATACCTCCAAAAGGCCTCATCAGTTTCTCGATTTAAGAGAAAATCTATGCTCTTATTGTCCTGGGGAATCCACTCTGGCGTGATGATTCTAGTGAGGACTGATTTGCCTCGAGGAGTTCTAGGCTCTCTTCCTAAGTTCCCTTGCTCTATGACTATGTTTGTTTCTGGGATCACATTACCAAATTCATATGTCCTATCCAGGTGGTTGGTGACTACGTACATCGTTCCTTCCTTATCTAGGTATGCACCATTTTTGAACTTGACGGTTAGATGTTCTAGTCCAATAGGCTGATCTGGGTTTTTAATTTGAACCATGGATCTTCTTAGGCCGTCCTCATAGATGCAAGCACCTAATCGGTTGGTCCTAAGGTATTCCAGCTGTGTCTTGTAAGGACCTTCGACCTTTTGTAAGTAATCCACACTTGAACTTCCTGTGGGTCTCTCCATACCATGAGACATCTCTGATTCGCCAGTCTTCGAGCTAGGGTAGTGTGAATAATTGCTCAAGTGACCTAGCAGTGTGATTGACACTAACCTTTGAAGACCTAAGACTTTGTCTATCTCTCCCTAGGTGTCGTCCTGATCTAAGGATATTTGAGTGATTTTCCGCACTTTAAGTTGATCACACCACGTTAAATTCTTTTCCTTTTTAAGTTATCGATCATAAAGAGATTATGTTTCAGCTTGAACTTGAGTGCTTAGGTAGTCTTCAACTTGATAGATGCCTATCATCACTCTGGCTTACTTCTAGCACCACTCGCACTTAGCCTAAGCTAGGAATTGACAGAGGGAGTTGAGAATAATCCAACCTCAAGTTGTTTATCCCTTGCCCTTGTAAGCCCACGAAGTGTGTTCCCAAGCTTGCACTCACTCTTGCCTTGAATGCCTTTCAATGCTCTTAGTGGACCTGTAAAAGTTCTGAAGTTAGCTCAAGAGTTAAATTCAATTGACACAATAGACCAGTTTCCTTCATGTAACTCACAGACCAAATTTCCCTTTGCCTTTATGGATAAAAATCCTAGAGTTCCCTCAATTTTCTTCCCCCTAGGTATGGTCAACTTCAAAATACCCTATCTATAACTCCCCGTTGCCTAAGATCACTCCAAACGTATTTCGTATGAGGAAGTTATGACTATTGAGGTTCTAGGGTTAAAACAGGATCGAAACAGGCTAACAGGCCCACATGATTTTTCTCAAAATACTTGTGTAAAGGCCTCACAATTGCTTTAAGTGCTTGACTTTTATGCCCACAATTTTCCCAAACTTGAAATAACAAACCCTAAAAATTTAGCCGAAAATGCCTTTCAATCGTGATCGATAGGTATGTCAATCGTGATTGACAAAGGTGTCTGTCGGGGCCTGTCAGTCACGATCAACACGTCAGTCACGATTAATGGTGTCAATCGCGATCGACAGCTCGATCGTGAGGTATATCAATCACGATCGATGATGTCAATCGTGATCGACACTTTTTGTGCAATTTCCATCGTAATTTCAGTCAATCGAGGTTGCGTCCATCGCGATGGACACGTGGGCACACAAATTTTAGTGTTAATCATGAAAATTCAATCAATCACCATCGACGATGTCAATCGTGATTGACTAACTCCTACGTGGCAGTTCGTTGTGGTCTGTCAGTTGCGATTGACACAGTCTGTCGGTCACAATTGACAGATTCTATCGATCGTGGCTGTCGATCGCGATTGACAGTGTCAATCCCGATTGACAAAGAATCACGGAATTTTTTGGTTTTAATTAGTGATTTGGAATGTGCTCATCATGTGTGTTATGGTGATGTACTTTGTTTTAGCAAAAATGTCCAAGTTTTCTATCGATCGTGATCGATAGAGGTCAACGTCTCGAGGACTGTGTAAAGTTTTCTCGTACTTGCGCAACCTGTTGGAGATGATGATACAGCCAAAACCTGCAAGAACACTCAAGAAACATGCAAAACAATGCACACAAATCGCTGTCTCTCTCACAAGTGAAATGAGGGAAATGGAAGGGGGAAGGTGATATGACCAAAAAATTGAAATTTTTGCGATGATGGAGATGGAGGTGGGAGATGGTGAGGATGATGATGGTGATTATGGTGAAGTAAGAAAGAGGAAAATAAGGAAAAGTAAAGAAGTTACCTATGATGCCAACGTCACAACTCTATGTCTTACCATCACACGTTCGTCCTCAAAGCTCGATCCTCGGCTACGGTGCCAAAATTTGGTGTAGCTCAGTGATGAGTTGCACCTCCTTTAATGTTCTATCCGGGAAGACATGAGGATGGTATGAAGACCTCGAACAAGTGATGGCACAAGTGTGTGAGTGAGAAGCACACAAACATGCACACACATACACACACGCGTGCACACAAGGCAAGAACAAAGAGAGAAACAATGTGTTAGTTGGCCGTCGGAGTGGGACAGATGTAACGGATGCCAGATGTAACGGAGTTTTTTGAAACGCGCGCGAAAAGTTGGTACGCGCATCTTGTAAAATCTATATAAAGAAATGTAAAGAGAATGGTCAAGAGAGACGTTTTTTTTTTGGAATTGCCAGAATGGTCGTCTGAATATCTGTGAGAATATTGTTTAACACTGTTGTGAAGTTCTGAGTACTATTAGTGTTGAGTATGTTCTGCATCGTCTGCTCATATTGTAGTTCACCGTAACGAGTGTTGAAGTGACGGATTGTGTGTCTGATTACTGTTAACGTGTTGCATTGTTGTGTGTTCTTCAGATTGTTTAAGTACTATAAGTCAGTATGAGTAGCGATATTACTATGTGAGTTTGAATAGGCATTTGAAATGTTGTTGTAGTGTGTTCTGTTTATTCTACCGGATTCATTGCATTCGGTGTTATTATCTATTTGACCCCGAATACGAGGAAGAACTAGTACTGTCAGTGAACGTGAACCTTCATCTGAAGATCACTGTAAAATCGAATGAATATGTCGGCTATAGTGTTCTCTCTGATTGATTTACTATATAGTGTTGAGTCTGTGTGAGTATGATGTTCTGCACCTAAGAACGTCGTGTAGGAGTTGTGCTAGTGTTGACTTGCACTAGTACAATATTCTATAACTTATTATTAATTGTGAGTATTGTCGTGGTAGAGATCGGACTACTGCTATGCTCCACTAGCAGGTTAGTCTGAAGAAGTTCGGTACCCAGGAACATAGAATTCGAGTACTGTTCAGTTGATATTAGTAATTGAGCTAAGACATGTATGAGTGCTTTTGTGTTGTGACGAAGATTTGGGAAATAAGTACAGGGCCTCTGTCTAACAGACCCCTACCACTCCCAAGAACCCACGTTGGTCTGGTGACAACTTTCAGATAGTCAAAGGTGTTACAATCTAAGAGATACGTTTAACACCCGTAACATTTTACAATTAACACTTGGCGCCGTCTGTGGGAAGGTGGCATCAAGATTGCCAGTTGTCTGTCAGAATCAAACATCCAGATTATCGTTCGATTGATTGGAAGTAGCAATAGAACCAGATTGTTGCAAATTGTTTCGATAGTAATACTAGGCAATTAGTACAAAAGATGATACATGCCGGTTACTCGATCCGGTGAAACGTATCCCAAGAACCATCAATCTGGAGTACTTAATGTACTAAAGACAACTCTGGGAGAAAAAGGTACAACTCGGTCTGACCTAGTTGTCAAGAAAGTCAAGAACGTTAGAATTGACTCCCGTCATATTCCGATGGAATGTGTTACGTCTCTGGTACATTCCAGTGCTATTTCGACACAGTCTATCGAAGATATAGTAATTCCAGAACCTACCAAGACGTAGTCGGAAACTAGTTTAACAATCCTGAATAAAGATTCAGATTTATCTACAATTAGAAGCATTCTAGTCAAAGAAATCAGCGAAAGCGAAAAAACACCGTGTTCTGGCATAATTTCGGTTCATTCCGGTGATATTTCGGTAACAGAATCACAATTTTTCGGTGACGGTTTGGCAATTTCTGCTGAATCCTCAGCCCAACCACCGCGCTTGGAAGCAAGTTCCCATACACTGGACATCAAGAAGGAAGGAAAGCTATTCAAAACAGAGATTCGAAGCATATTAAGCAAGATCATCGCACCGGAAAGTGCACCATCCGACGATACGATTTCCGATAGTTCAAACATTCAGCCTCGAGATACAGAAGGAAGGGATAATACACTCACGATGAACGGGCAACAACAACAACAACAACAGTTATGTCCACCCAGGCCGCCTCCAACAGGAGTGACGTACACGAAATTCGGTGGATTCCCAGGAGATGATCCGGATGCTCACGTACGCACTTTCGAGATAAGCTACACAGTTCTCAACCATCCACCGGTTCAGGCCTATAAGGCTATTGTCTTTCAAGCTACAATGGTCAATGAAGCAGCTAGATGGCTTACAGAATATGATATTAATCACTTCGGCACCTATGAAGCAGTACGAGATGCTTTTCTGCAGAGATTCAGGCTAAAAAAGAATCCAGCCAAAATTTTTGACTATCTACAGAACAA
This sequence comes from Ceratopteris richardii, assembly GCA_020310875.1. Classification (NCBI taxonomy): domain Eukaryota; kingdom Viridiplantae; phylum Streptophyta; class Polypodiopsida; order Polypodiales; family Pteridaceae; genus Ceratopteris; species Ceratopteris richardii. Next base: position 57,894,610 of record CM035436.1, on the reverse strand, counting down.
CAGACAGAAGGCAAATCAAACCGTACAGAAGTATGCTACCCTCTTCAGAACGCACTTAAGGCAGCTACCACCGGCCCATACTAACTTACCAGATGACGTTATCACTCAGTGGTTCATCAATGGCTTGACTCCACAACTTAAACAGATCATGATCATAAGATGTGTCGGAGCTATGACACTCGATGCAGTCATCGCAATGACTCTGCAATTGGAAAACAAAGTCGGCAGATTTACAGAAGATCTTGAGTGGTTAAAAACAAACAAAAATGTTACCGAAGATATGACCAAACAAGTATTCTGCATCACATGCAAAAATTCAGGACATACTAGTGCCAATTGTGCACTTAATCAGACATTCTGCACTATCTGCAACACTACCGGACATACCACCGAAAACTGCGCATACAACGCTAGAGTACAGGGAACAGCGACGGTCAATGCAATTATCCAGGAACAAGAGCAGCCAGCCAACCACTATGTGCCTCCGCAAATGAGAAACAACCAGCAGCAAGGATATCGAAATTACAGAGGACAGAGGAATAACAACTATAATACAAACCGCTAGCAGAACGGACCACCACCGGAAAATCCCAATTTACCACCACCACACTGCCATTTTTGTGGTGAGTATGGACATATTAGGAGATTTTGCAAGGATGCAACTGAGTATGATCAAAGGAAGAAGGAACGTCAAAATCCAATGGCCAACATGGTACAAATCACATCGGTGGAAACACAGGCTGCTACAGTCCAGACCCGATCCGGTAAACAACTGCAGCTAGCAGCAGAAATATTTGAACCAGGGATACATGAACAACACAGAATGTACAACAAGGCTAGGCAATGGACCACAGCAGAACCACCAGTCTTCCCAGAGCCTATTCCGGTAACCCAGCCCTCGTTAACAAAGGAAGGAACATAACAACGGGAGTCAGCAGCAGGAATATCATCAGCAGCAGACACATTACCAACAGTAGACATCTCCGCATCAGTAGAGGCATCAACTTCAACATTGGTGGAGCCTGTCAACCAATCTCCACAGGCCTGGGAAATCTTATCTAAGGCATCTATCACCCTGCCTCTGGGCCAACTACTGGCATTAGTACCGGGAATTCGACAACAGTTTCAACAACAGTTTCAACAACAGTTCAGTCCGGTGCCTTCTTGTATTCCAGCAACAGCAGCAGTTCAACTGGAAGCTGATTCTACGGTTGATCACTCAGTTCCCTTGATTACAGTATGATATAAGAATCATAAGATTACGCAGGTACTAATTGATGGAGGCTCTGGTGTTAACATTGCGACTGCGGCATTATGCAAAAGGTTAGGATGGACCGAAATCGAACCAGTTCAATTTTTTGTCAGAATGGCAGATCAATGAAGAGTCCATCCCTTAGGACTTGTGCGGAATGTACCCATCACTTTACAAGGTACGACCTTTAAGATGACCTTTGTTATACTAGATCTGCCGGAATCCACTTTTGATTACAACCTTCTTTTCGGCCGACCTTGGCTGAAGCATGCAAAGGTAATACAGGACTGGTCTGCACAAGAGCTCACGTTTAAAGATGCCAATCGTAGATATGTGGTAAAATTAGATGCTATACAACCTTGCGAGCTACACGCTAGACCGTATTTTGCTGAACCAGTCCATATGCTAGATGGATTGTCAGATGATGAAGAAGAAGAGTTTCTGAAGAGTAATGCTGACTTAATTTCCTTAGGAACTGTTGATCTACAGTCCGTTGTAGATAATTGGAACGCTTCAGTCTGTACAGTAATACCCATCACAGAAGAGGCTAAGAAGGAAGATACTGTTTCGACACATGACGATGAACTACAGCAACTTCTTAAACCAACAGACGACACAGAGAAATATCAATAGTTCTATGTCCCCGAAGATCAGCTGATCATTTACAATTTAGGAGATGAAGATCACCCGCACCCTGTAAAGATAAAGCAAAATTTACCGGAATTATTTGAAGCTGACCTAATCCAACTACTCTGCGAATTTTCCGATGTGTTTGCATGGGACTACAAGGACATGAAAGGATTGGACTCCCGCATCTACCAGCACAGGGTCATGCTGAAGCCAGAAGCAAGACCGATAAAGCAACCCAGCTACCGGATGAATCCCCATTATGCATCTCAGGTAAAGGTAGAACTTGACAGGTTATTAAAAGTCGGATTCATCGTGCCAGTAGAGCATGCTGAATGGATCTCTCCGATGTGTGATTGTGCCAAAGAAAAACAAGCAACTGCGAATCTGTGTAGATTACCGGAAATTAAACGTAGCAACCATACCGGATCCCTTTCCAATCCCCTTTTTAGATACTATGCTGGATAGAGTAGCAGGCCACGAGATGTATTCATTCCTTGATGGATACAGTGGCTATAACCAAGTTAGAATGGCTGAACAGGATATACCGAAAACTGCATTCATTACCAACTGGGGTGTATTTGCTTGTACTGTAATGTGGTTTGGATTGAGAAACGCACCAAGAACATTTCAAAGATGTATGTAGGAAATATTTTCTCCTTACCTCACCTCTTTTATGCAAGTTTACCTTGACGATTTCTCAATTTTTGGTAAGATGATAGCACACCTGTTCCATTTACGGTGCTCCTTTCAGAAATGCAGAGAGTATAGACTTTGTTTGAATCCAAACAAATCGGTGTTTGCGGTTTCATGTGGCAAGTTACTTGGCCACATTGTATCTGCACAAGGTATACAGGTGGATCCAGATAAAATTTCGGCAGTATTAGAAGCTTCGGTGCCCACTACACCAAAGGAGGTTATGCGCTTCATGGGCCAAGTACGGTGGCATGGAAGACACTTACGGTGGCTTGCTCATTTGGCAATACCACTAAACAAGCTAATCACCAAGACTCCTCGACAATTTGAATGGACCCAGGAATGCCAGATAGCATTTGATCGTTTAAAGAATTTATTAACACAAGTTCCTATATTACAGCCGCCAGACTGGGATCACCCATTTCATGTATTTGTTGATGCTTCAGATATAGCAATAGGAAGTGTGTTGATGCAACAAATTGATAAGTGGTTCAAACCAGTGTATTATGCAAGTCGAAGATTAGCCCCTGCTGAGAAGAATTACTCTGTAACAGAAAGAGAATGTCTAGGGCTAGTATATTCTGTCAAGAAATACAGACATTACTTGCTGGGCCGTAAATTCACATTTCATACAGATCATGCTGCACTTGTCTATCTGGTGCGGCAACAACATCTAGGTGGTCGATTAGCACGATGGGTCTTACTCTTGCAGGAATTCGACTATGAAGTCATTCACAGGCCAGGCAGTTCACATGCCTTAGCAGATTTCTTATCCCGCTTAGATTCCGGTGAAGCTCCGGTAGGTATAGATGACACAACTCCAACGATCTATAGCTCTGAACTAATGAATGATGATATTACAGACCCACATACACCATCTACATATTATGATCAGATCCTGACTTTTCTCACCGAAGGTTGTCTTCCATCTCAGACTTCTACGGCAGTACGCAAGAAAATTGCAGTCTTTAGCCGCCGATTTCGGTTAATTGCTGGGGAATTATACTATGTGGATCATACCGGAATTCTACTTCGATGTATTCCACCGCATGAAGTTAACTCAGTTATTACTTTGGCTCACTCGATTCCTTCCGGTGGCCATTTTGCAGCAGACTTAACACACCGAAAAATTCTGCAGAGTGGTCTCTGGTGGCCAACTATGTACAGAGATATATCACAGTTTGTCAAACAATGTGATACTTGTCAAAGATCCGGACAGCCCTTGCAACGTCATCTTTTTCCTCTGCAACCCATCTTACCATTGGAACCTTTCCAGAAGTGGGGTCTAGATTTTATCGGTCCAATTACACCTCGAGCAGTCTTCAGTAACAACCATTACATACTGACCTGTATAGACTATGCAACCAGATGGGCAGAAGCCTGGGCTTTACGGTCTGCTACAACAGTTGCGGTAGCAAAATGTCTGCTAACCGATGTCTTTCCACGTTTTGGGTTACCACTGGAACTTGTCTCAGATCAAGGCACTCATTTTGTAAACAATTTAATGAAGGCACTTACATAGTCATTCCAGGTCACACATAAATTTAGTTCTCCTTATTATCCTCGTGCTAATGGTTTTGCCGAAAGCACAAACAAATCTCTGCTGAATATGCTTCGAAAATTGATCATGGAAGCACCGAAAAGATGGGATCAACTGCTACCTGCAGTATTATGGGCATACCGGACTACCTACAAGGTAACAACAAGATTGACACCTTTCAAACTAGCTTATGGCTTAGAAGCAATATCACCAATGGAAGTAGTTATACCAAGTCTGTGTGTAGCCATTACCCAGAAACTGCTACCGGAAGACTCACTGTCATTTCGGTTGGACACACTCAGAGAGTTAGACGAGCACCGATGGCTCAGTTTTTTAACCATGCACGAAGTCCAACTACGATAGGCTAGGACGCACAATCGACACTTGAAGACTCCAGTTTTTTCGATGGGACAGCTTGTACTTTTCTATAATGCAAAGTCAAATAGATCCGCAGGCAAATTCAAACTACGGTGGTTCGGCCCTTACAAGATCTCAGAGCAAATCGGTCTAGCAACTTTTTGGTTGACTACGTTGACCGGAAACCCACTTCCAAAAGCAATCAACGGTTCGAAGCTGCGGCCGTATCAACACACTGTTAGCCTGCATTAAAACATTCGGCGGTGGACCGCGTTTTTTGGTTTTTACTTTACTTTTCCTTCTGTTCTTTCTTTTTCTTTTTGTAAATAGCCGCGTCTTTAAAGAACAAAAATATTTATGTCATAAGCCGCCCTCCTTACCAGTTACTTGAGCATGCACGCCAAATTGAAAGCAATATCATTCCAACGCCGCACAAGGTTAACCATCACTTCCTACCCCCCCCCCCACCGTAATGTCTCTACTTAATCTCTTCTGTTGCGCCAAAAATTGCTATTGTGTTTTTGTGTTTGTAATCCGTGCGCCCACTGTGTTCTGTGTATCCGTGTTCTGTGCTCTGTTTTCGTGTGCGCCATGGAAGCATTGGCGAATTATGCAGCCTTCCGTGATGGTATCCCTACCGAGGTAGGAGAATACCTGCGCACCCGGGGGTTGGCCAACTTCGCTGAGCTGCCTTGGCACTCAGTGGAAGCCCATCCCTTTTTCGCACAGATCATACCTGCCATCGCCCAATCCCCCATCACTGAGCGAAAATGGATCTTCCCCTCCCTGCCATCTCGAACAGTAGTAACCTTCCAAGCCTTTGCCGAATCCTTCCGCCTCACTACACAAGGCCGCGAGAATGGCCCAAGCATCCCCGTAGCCTGCATGATAGAACTCTTCCCCCGCTATTCATCGAACGAGTACGCCATCCTCTGCTGCCCTGAACCCGAAAGAGCTGCACTCCAGTTCTTAGTCGCCATCCTAAACCTCCAGAAACGCACCTACGGCATATCCCGCCCTTTCTACTCCGCCATCAACCTAGCTGCCCGAGAACCCGTTAACTTCGCCTCCTATTTCTTTCACCGGATCCATAAAGAATGTGTAGCCATAGCGAAACAGGTTAATAAAGGAGCTACCCCTCGGTCTCGATTACCCCACATCCTTTCCTTTCTCTTTCCGGCCATTCTAGCAGCTCAACCACCATCCAGAGGCCCCGTCCTACGACACGAAGAATCTGTCCAACCATTAGCAGACGACAAAGAAGAAGATGAAGAGGAGATCCAACGACTTTTTCCGACGAAAACGCATTAGAATCAGCTCCTCCGAAAGTGAAGTACAGAATCCGCCAGACAAGACAAGGAAGCCGAAGATGAAACTTTCCACGACACTGCCACGTCCATACAACACGACTCGACAGCGCAATCCACATCCTCTGGGCACCAGGAACAAGAACGACAAACGGAAACAGAACCCATCTCGATCGAAGAAGCCTCTCAGCAACATACCAAGCAAGAACAGCAAACTGAGGAACGGGAAGCTTTCGACAGACTGCTCAAAGCAGTAGAATCTGCCGTAGACAACGCCGAAGCAACGCAACAAAAGGTAATACAATCTGTCGCTACTACTCTCACTCCACCGCCGGAACCTCCCATAGTACCTGTTGAGCCCACCGCATCTTCCACCTCATCACCCAATTATTCTCCACCAACCTCCCAACAGATTCACACCACATCCTCTTCACAACCACGGCACCCTCTTCTCCTCCCATCAATACCAGTATTCTCTGAGCTTGCGTCAATGGGGCAATTGCTCATTAACCTCTCCTAGAAGCTCCCTGTCCAGATTCGCGAAGTCACAGACACTATTTGACATGACCTACAACATAAAGGAGATTTACTAGAAGCAGATATCACACCACTCCAGGAGGAGGTTGACGCCGTCAGGGCCGAAAACCACCAGCTCCAGGCATAGGTCTCCCAGCTCCAGGCTCAGTTGGCAGAACAGCAAATGTTAATCCAACAAAAAGACATAGCGCTGGAACAACTGGCTGCAAAGGACAGATTACTAACCGAAGCACAGACCGCAATCCAGCAAATGAAGACAGAGATACAAGACAAGGAGGATGCAAGGATTGCACTCGGCAATCTGTTAGAAGAGATAAGACAGCAGCTGGATGAAGTGGTCAAACAAGGACAAGAGCAACACGATTTAGCAATGAAGAGTATTGAAGAATTACAGAGATTCAAGATAGATTTTGACCAAGTCAATGACATATTACGAAGAAAGCTAGCACAAGAGGCTCAAACACAGAAATTAATCAAAGATATCAAAAGAGAACGCGATGCCTACTCAAGGACAATCCAGTATCAGAATCAGGAAATCGAACGAAGAGAGAACCAGTGCTCAAATCAAAAAGACCGATTGCTCAACATGCAGAAACAGTTAGAAGATCTAAAGATTTCACGGGATGCTTCCCTGTCCAACAATTTTTATTTACAGGAGGCCTTTTTGCAAACACAGGCCGAGATTTTATTAACCAAAGCAATAGCGTTAAGCTCGGCTAGAACCGATGCCCAATTAGTAGAGCCTAGTATCTTAGTACAGATGTTAGAAACACTTAAGAAGAAAATTACCTGAACATTTAGGCTAGCCCGTAACATGTACTTAGAACGATTAGTAGCCGAACAGTAGAAAACTTGCGGGTTCGAGTCCACCGTGCGTGCCAGTGTTAGTTGGCCGCCGGAGTGGGACAGATGTAACGGATGCCAGATGTAACGGAGTTTTTTGAAACGCGCGCGAAAAGTTGGTACGCGCATCTTGTAAAATCTATATAAAGCAATGTAAAGAGAATGGTCAAGAGAGACGTTTTTTTTTTGGAATTGCCAGACTGGTTGTCTGAATATCTGTGAGAATATTGTTTAATACTATTGTGAAGTTCTGAGTACTGTTAGTGTTGAGTATGTTCTGCATCATCTGCTCATATTGTAGTTCACCGTAACGAGTGTTGAAGTGACGGATTGTGTGTCTGATACACATACACACACGCGTGCACACAAGGCAAGAACAAAGAGAGAAACAATGGAGTTCTTTAGATTACTCAAAAAGTCTCATACAAGTTCAAATCTACAACAAGCTAACCTCAAAAATGAGCTCTCTATCTATTTTTATAGTTTTTTACTAGCTTTGGCCCTATCTAGACCTAGTGTCTGGCCTAGTTAAAAATTAGGTTCTAAGGCTATTTTGGGGGCTCAAACGAGCTCTGAAGATTATGAAAATTGGTGCATAAATATTACTAATACCCCTCAAGCTCAAGGACTCCTCGGCTTGTACAAAATGGAGTAGGAATAATAAAAAATGATATTTACAATGGTGTGAAGTGACTAAAATCACTATTTGGGAAAAATATTAATTCATGAAAAATGATAGGCCTATTTGCTAGATCTCCATTGACTGCTTTGCCTACTTGGCCCTTCTCTTTGCTCTGATTCTCTTCGTTGGCGTCCTTGTCTTGTAAGTCCTTGACTGCCCTGACCATTGCCAACACATGCCTCAGCCATGGTCTTCCAATCAAGAGGTGAAATCCCCCCTCTAGTTGGGGTAGTCTTAATATCACAAAATAAAAAATGAAGAGATTACCTTGTACTCCTAGTGGAACTTTTGGGATCACCCCCATTAACCTTAATTTGCTTTGATCTGCCAAAGTAACGGTGAAGTGGGCTGGTCTAGATGGATGTAGGCCAAGCTTCTCCATGGTATGCTCAGGCATCAAATTTATGTGAGACCCACCATCCACAATGACTCCTTGTACCTTTAATCCTTTAATTGTTATTGTTAGTCTGGGACTCTTATAGTCAGTGAGAGGTGCTTCTTATACACCCTTCCCTTGGCATAAGGCACTAGTCTTGGCCACCAAGGTGGATGAGGAAGCCTCATCAATAATCTGCAGTACTTCAGACCTAAATTTTGCATCCATGTTTATCAAATTAAGAATACTAACCTCTGTTTTAATTGACTTGAATAATCTTGAAGCTCTAGACTCCCTAATGTCAATTTTGATGTTTGATTTTTTAAGTTCCTTATGGGCACAGCTATGTGCATTCCCAATGAAATCATTAGTTTCTAAAAAATCTCCTTTTTGTGTTACCTCTTTACATTTTGTTGAACTTCCTTTCTCTTGTTTTGCATCTTCATATATATCTGATTTGCTTTGATGTGCCCTCTAATCTTTGTCACTTCCAAAAGAATTTGATTCGTAGTTTGGTTCTTCTAGAAATTTCCCTTTCCTTCTTGTTTGCATGACCATGGAGTCGAGTTCTTCTAATTGTACCACTCTAGTGGATGGTGATTGTACAATAGTGGCTCCTTCTACTGCTCCATGATTATTTACTAAGATCATTTGGAGGTGGGGCCCAGATGTAGATGCTTTGTTTTGTGGGCAACAAGTTGTATAATGATCCTTGGCATCTAGGCAATTCCTACAAGGGGGATCATTATCTGGCAGGGTGCATTTACTTTGATAATGTCCACACTCTCCACACATGAAACAGATAATTGGCCTTCTAGGCCCATTTCCATAATTACCTCTCGGTCTTTGATTGTAGTTGTTACCTTGGCTGGGGGCTGCGGCCATTACATTGGTTGAGAATTGAGCATCTCCTTGTGCCCAATAAGGTTGTGTAGGAATCCCTCTTGAGTATCATTCTCTTTGTGTGCTTCAATTTCTTCATCCATAGCTTCCTTCCATTCTGCCTTGGTCTTTGCCTCTTCATATGATGGCTCTTCAAGTGACAAATATTTGGCAAGATAAATAGAATGCTTAGTAACTAAAGAAGTGTCATACCCATATCTGATTGGCTTCTTGCTCTCCCTTTGTGATCTTCTGATTGCTTGGTTGGATGATTCAAGCATCTCCTTCATCTTTACTTTGCCTTTGTATTTCCATGCCTTGAATTCTTCTAGATTGATGATATCCTCATCATCTCATTTGATGTATTCAATCTTATTTGGCTCTTCCTTGGTAATGCTTGGAAACTCCTCTTCCAAGTCATAAGGCGATTTTACTTTCTTGCATTCACTTTCAAACCAAGAATCATTCTCATCAAACACAACATCTCTACTGACCACAAAACCTTTGTTGGATGGATTATAAAACCTAAACCCTTTCTGATTTAAATCATACCCTATGAGGATGCACTTCTCTGCCTTAGGGTCTAGCTTACCTCTAATTTGACATGGGATGTGTACATAAGCAACACATCCAAAGATTTTGCAATGATCAAGTGATGGCCTTCTACCATGCCATGCTTCATATGGGGTCATCCCATTAAGTGATTTGGATGGAAATCTGTTTACAAGATAAGTGGTAGTAGATACACTCTCTGTCCACAAATAATTAGGTAATTTTTTCTCATTGAGCATTGACCTAGTTGTTTCAACAATTAACCTATTTCTCCTCTCTGCCAACCCATTTTGCTCAGGGGTATACCTTGTTGTAATCTCCCTTTTGATTCCTCTATTCTGCAAGAATGCATCAAACTCATTTAAGTAGACATATGAACACCTCTTGTAAAAGAGTACATTTTATCTCTTGTAATTGTGTAAAGAAAAAAGAAAAAGAATGGTTTACATCATCCATGATGTAGAAAGAAAATTTGTGGATCTAACTACCTAAAACCACGAATTAGTGAGCTGAGGGAATGTGTCCTAACTTTGGGGAATCACTTTTAGGTGGAGCCATTCAAATTTGAATTCAAAACTCCCTCCAAAAGTAGCTATAAAAAGAGCAAGAAGGAAGCGGTGATTAGTAAGCCTTGTATGTGACCATTTCATGTCATTTTGTAGAGATTGAAGAGCTTACTCCATAGCTCTATCATTCTACTCCCATTGTGCAAATATTCATTGCCAATGTGGTTGTAATCATATGTTAATCTATACATTCATCATTCTCTACTTCTCTGTTTTGTTCTCTGCTATACTCACTCAAAGCAGTAACTTCAGAAGCTCATATCTCGAGCTCTACTCAACCTTTTTCAGATTTTTAAAGTTCGTTGGATTTTCTCTTATTCTAGTTTTTTAATACAAAATTTCATGGTCATTGAATTTATATTTTGGGAGAAATCTACATTTTACTGCTCACTAGTCTATCTCTATAGAGCCCCAAAAATGGAAGGAGTGTTCATGATGTTGATGAATCTTGTTCTCAACGCTCAATTGATCATTTGAAGTATTTGGCTGATATTTTGGTGGATTTAGGAAGCTCAAAGGGTCTACTAATCAACTCTGAAGACTTAGTTGGCTTGTGTGAAGCCGGTTGTAGCAGGACCAACTCATCTTCGGATTGCATCCACCATCTCTCTTCACAGTGGTATCAGAGCATAGTCAAGCAACATGGGAGATGGATTTCCATCAGCAATTGAAAAATTGGATTGAAAAAACTACTGAGCATGGTCTCTAAGGATGGAGGCTTACCTTCAAGGAAGGAATCGATATGGATTCATATCTAGAGATGAAGCCATGCCAACCATGGGGAACAAAGGGCAACCATCACATGAAGAAGTGGAAAGATGCACTTGCAAGGTCCTATATTCTAAACTCAATCTCTAATTTTCTTTTACCTCATGTCAAGGGATGCAAGACATCAAGCAAGGAAGAACCAATTGTGGATGGAGTTCACAACAATGAAGAAAAGCTCAAAGCAAAGTGTAAGTGATTATGTCACAAAGATGAAGGAGATTTTCGACCAACTTGGAAGCATTGGAGAGGAATTTGAAGAGGATCAAATCATTAGACAAATCATAAATGAAATCAAAGCAGATGACAAGTGGGAGTCATTCACAACAGCCATGGATTTATACATGGATATGCATGTACCCGACCTCAACACACTCATGGGCCAACTCTTCACTCATGAAGCAAAGATTAGCAAAGGTGGCGAGTCCTCAAGAGGTAATCAAGCTTCTACCTTATATTCTAATAAAGCTAAGGTTAAGGACAAGTCAAAGAATAGGAAGAATGAAGATGAAGGTAGCTCTTTCCAAGCAAACTTTGCAGGTAGAGGAAGAGCTAGAGGAAGAGGCAGAGGCAAAAAGCAAGGCAGGAGGAGATTCCAATCATCTCAACCTTGCAATATATGTGGCTTATCTAATCATATTACTAAAGAATGTTTCAAGAAACGGAGGAACTCAAGAGGAAGAGGATTCAATAGAGGTGGCTATGGATCAAATAGACGTAGATACAATGGAGGCTACAACAACAACTACTACAACAACAATTACAACAACAACAACTATCAAAGTGGCCATAGAGGGAGAAGAGATTACAATAATTATGCAGAGGACCAAACTCAAGAGGATTCATTATTGATTATGAATCTATCGGTGAAGAAGGGTAAGGATGGTGATCACATCTTTTACACCGATTCAGGATGCTCAAATCATGTAGCGTGAGATGTGGCTTTACTTTTTGATTTGGAAGATCCTCATAACAAGCATGAAGTGCAAACAAGAGATGACACAAAGCACTGAGGGGAGAAGATAGGTAATGTGAAGACATCAGATGGGAATATGAACCTCTTAAGCAAAGTCTTGTATGTCCCTACAATTACCAAAAGTTTAATAAGTGTTGGATAGATTGTTGAATAAGGATTGCAGGTTAGATTCAACAGATGTGGAGCATATGTTGAAGACCCAAGGCAAGGCTTTAGAAGGATTGCCAAAGAAGAAAAGACAACAAGGCTTTTCACTTTTTAAGTGGAAGATACAAAGAACATAGCTTTGTTTAGCTATGGATCTCAAACTCTCACAGAGTTGGAGATATGGCACAAAAGGCTTGCTCACATTGGTGAGAGGACACTTAAACAAATTTGCAGGGACCAAAGTATACTCGGATTGCCTAATATCACAAGGCAACACATGATTTATAAGTGTGAAGCTTGTCAATTTGGTAAGTCTCATAGAAACCTTTCAATAGGAAAGGATATATGTATCAAAATCTTTTGGATCTAGTGCATACAGATTTGTGGGGTCTTAGTAAGGAGCCATCTATATCAGGCTCAAGATATTATGTGTCTTTCATAGATGATTGTAGCAGGTGGACCATTTTTCATGAAGCACAAGGATGAAGTGTTTAATTGCTTTAAGAAGTAAATTGCTCTTGTTGAAAACCAAACAGGTAGGACTTTGAAAAGACTCAGATCAAATGGTGGAGGAGAATATTTCTCTTCTAAATTTGATGTCTACTTGCATGAAAGAGGCATTAAAAGGGAAGTCATTACAAGGTATACACCCTAACTCAATGGTGTAGCAGAGAGGAAAAACAGAGCTATAGTTGAAGGTGCAAGGTCCATGCTCAATGAAAAGGTAATGCCAAACTACCTATGGTCAGAGGCTGTGTCTACAGCCACATATCTCATAAATAGACTTCCGTCTAAGTCACTAGATGGGACTACACGATATCACATAGTATGAGGAGAATGGAAGAAGACCTAGTCTAGAGTATTGTAAAATCTTTGGATGTTTAGCCTATGCTCACATTCCTTCTCAAGTAAGAGGGAAATTGGATCCCAAAGTAGAGAAGTGCATATTCATTGGTTATGACCAAAACCAAAAAGGATATAGATTATACAATCCAACTAATAAAGGATTTTTTGTGAGTAGAGATGTAATTTTTTTATGAGAACAAATCATGGTTTGATGATGGCAGGAAAGTGAAGCTGCCTTATGACTTGGATGAAGATTTTCCATCAATTCAACCAAAGGATCCAAAGCAAATGGAAGAAAGTGATTTTGAGATTGACCTAGAAGACTTGGAAAGACTAAAGCTATGGAAGACCAAAGGTAAAGCAAAGATGCAAGATGCTACATATGGACCCGAGAGCTCACATCAACCACTTAGAAGGTCTTCAAGGGAGAAGAAGAATCCAGAGTGGTTTGGTTATGATACTTCTTTGGTCACCAAGCACTCAATCTACATTGCAAAGGATTCAACCAATGAAGAACCTACCACATTCGAAGAAGCACAAAGCAAGAAAGCTTGGAGAGATGCAATGGATGAAGAAATGGAAGCCTTGAAGGAGAATGATACTTGGGAGCTTGTACCTAACAAGCCATCTATGAAGGTAATTGGATCTCGATGGATATACAAAATCAAGAGGAATCCAGATGGAAGCTTAAACAGACATAAAGCAAGGTTAGTTGCTAAAGGGTTTGCTCAAATCCACGGCTTAAATGGATGGATTTCTGAGGAGTTATATATGGCACAACCTCCTGGATATGAGGATGCACATCATCCTAACTATGTATGCAAATTAAAGAAAGCCTTGTATGGATTGAAGCAAGCTCCAAGAGTTTGGAATTTCAGATTGGTGACTTACTTGCAGGACGAAGGATTCAAAGCTAGCAAGGTGGATACCAATTTGTTCATAAAGAGGAATGGATATGAAGTGATCTATCTATGCGTACTACCCGAATCAATTAGAAATATGACTCTATGCATAGAAATCATACCCGAAATCATAATTACAAAATCCTTTGTGAAAGAACTACCCAGCATGCAATGTAAAGTAGAGTTAGGGCACTTACCTTCATCATCTACTTTCTCAATTGGTGTACCTTCCTCAATGATCTTTATGGCTTTTGATTGTGCAGGCCAAAAGATTGCCTTGTTCAGGCACTCATATGTGCAATGCCCTTGCTCCCCGCAATGAAAACACAAACCAAGTCTTTTTGCTTGCTCAATAAAACACGATCTTCTTGCCAATGGATGGGTTGATGCCTTCTTTGATTTTCCACCTGAGTAGGATTCTTACCTTGATTATTAGAATATGAAGTCTTCTTTGAATTGTTCATGTTTGTTGTGCTCAGTCTCTGTGGCCTATGTCCCATCACAATGAATCTAGCTCTATTTTTCTTCTGCAAATTGAACTTCTCCTTCTTCTCAAAATTCTTAGCCATCACAACAACGTCCAAAAATTCAACACATCTAGATCCCTTCACTTGATAGTGAAGCTCCTCACAAAGGCCTTCAATAAACTTGCTCTTCAAAACATCACCACTAACCTCCAATGAGTATTTGTGAAGTTGTAGGAACGTCTCTTTGTACTCATCAAGAGACAAGCTATGATTGTCACTTTTGTGTTGTCAAAAATTGTGGAACTCCATCTTCTTCTCCATATGGTAGTGTGGAGAACAATAGCATTTTCTACTTGCTCTTTAAGTTCCTTCCATAAAACCTCACCAATCTGCATTTGAGTATGCATATAGGACTTCCACCATAGTTTTGTGATGCCACATAGGTGCACGATCCCAACTTCTGCCTTAGACTCCTCATTAAATTATCAAGGATCAAAGAAATCCTCAAGCGCTTGAATCCATGCCTCCAGATCTTTGCCACTCCTCTTCTCACCATCAAAATCATTCAATTTTGCCTTCCTAACAACTTGGTTAAGGGAAAACTCGCTTGGCTCCCTATCTTCGTAATTGTGTTTTTGTCTTCCTCTAGGGAGACTAGATGTTCCAGCACCTTCATCCACTTCATCATTCAATTCCACGAACAAATTTGTTGCACCTTCTGGCTGCCTTCCTCCTCGTTCTTTGCATAATTCTCCAAGAAGCTTCTAAATAGGCTCCTCTTGCTCATAGAAGTTTTGCATCAAACCTTTCATCATTCTCGACCTTGCTCTAATACCACTTGTAGGGTCTCCTCAATCACAATATATTTCTAATGAGAAGGACTTGGTCACTCAAGAATAGTAGAGGAGAGAATAAAATGCAAAACTTGCACAAGATAAGAGAAAATTGGACACAGAAGAGTAGATAAGATATGACTTAAAGAAAGAGAAATTATGATATTATAGATGTGAATCAATCAATACAATAGCTTTGGAAAATACCTTCTTGACAAATCCCTTACCTCTCGGCCACCCCCAAGCTATCACAATCTCATTCACACTCACACACTCTATCACACCCTCATGGATTCCAATATAAATAGAGAAGTCCTCCTTTTTTTTAAGTACCTAAACAATCGGTAATTTTCCAAGCCCTATAACTAAAAACCAATGAGGAATCAGCTTAAGGTTTTGAGAGTCACTTTTATTCAGTTTTTTTTTATTTGCACAATATTGTTAGAGATGACCTAGGTCCAAATCTGCCTCCAAGTATCACTTTTGAGCCCTACAAGTTTACAAATTTTAGAGAGAGAATAAAATCAAGGTATTTTCTTAAGGTTAACTAAATGTAGAGCCCTAAATGAGGTACTTAAAACATGATTCATAAATAATTCACAAAGATACTTTTATTCTCTTATGCATGTTCTACCTTTCTCTCATACAAAATTTCTCTTAATTTTTTCAGCTTCATGTTCAATTTTCAACCAAAAAACATGATGCTGATAAAGTCTAGAGAGAGAATATAAAACTTGTTATCCCAAATTTTTTCTTGCATGGATAAAATAACCTGATTGTTCATTTTGAGATTTATCCCCACAATGTAATTTGGAAAGTTTGAAATGAATTATTTCACTAGCGAAAGGCCTATTACTATTCTTCCCACCTTTTTGGAGCTCTCTCCTTAGAGTTGGAAAGAACGATAATGTGCTAGAAAATCATCTAAATTCATCCATGTTGAATCTTCTACTAGACATGTGTGATATTTTACCAAAATCTCTACTATAGCTCTGTTTCTAAGTAATCTTTCCTTCCTATCTGATATTATTTCAAGTTGAAGCTCAAAAGAGCCATCATCTTTTAGCTTATAGTTGACCTACAAAACATGAGCAACATTAGGTACATATCTTTTAAGTAAGCTAAAATGAAATACAAGATGTTCACGTACTTCCAACA
This sequence comes from Ceratopteris richardii, assembly GCA_020310875.1. Taxonomy (NCBI): domain Eukaryota; kingdom Viridiplantae; phylum Streptophyta; class Polypodiopsida; order Polypodiales; family Pteridaceae; genus Ceratopteris; species Ceratopteris richardii. The sequence goes on along the minus strand of CM035436.1, from coordinate 57,878,299 downwards.
AATAAGCAAGAGATTCAATCTTTTTCAAAACTTTAAAAGGACCTACGTATCATGGAGAAAGCATATGATCCTTTCCTAGCAACAAGTTAGATTTGTGAGGATTGACTTTAAGAAATACCATGTCCTCTCTTTGAAATTCAAGTGTTCTTCTCTTCAAATCATAGAATTTCTTTTGTCCTTTTTTATCTTCTTCTATGTGTTGCTTAAATTTTCCAAGTTCTTCATCCATCTTCTCAAGAATTTCTTTAGATACTTCTACTTTATTTGGAAAAACCAAAAAAGGAAGGTGGGTTCAAACAGTTATAATCATATATAGCATCAAACGGAGTCATTTTTATAGATGCATGTCATGCACTATTGTATACAAACTCAACTAAGGCAAAATATTCACCCCAATTATCCTCCTTCTCATTAACATACATATGCAATATATCTTCAAGTACCCAATTAACCCTCTCGATTTCCCCATCACTCTCTGGACGAAAAGTTGTACTTATACAAAGTTGAATTCCAATCAATTCAAATGTTGCTCACCAGAAGTTTAATGTGAACCTAGAGTCTCTATAAAAAAGAATTCTTTTAGACATTCCATGCAATTGGAAAATTTCTTTTACAAATAGTCTTGCAACATTCAAGGTAATATCAACCTTCTTCATAGGGAAGAAATATGCCATCATGGTAAGTCAATCAACTACCACAAATGTGGTATCATGTTTAATGTTGTTCATAGGTAATTTAGTGATAAAGTCCATAGAGATAGACTCCCACTTTTGATTTGGAACATCCAAAGGTTGAAGCATTCTAGGCATTCTCTTAAACTTAAATTTTACCTATTGGCACTTTAAACATTCACTAACATATTTTCTAATATCCCGCTTCATACATGACCAGAAGTTAGAACACTTTGTTTTAAAATAGGTCCTTGAATAACCTAGATGTGCAAAAAAAGGTGCATCATGGCAATCATGCTATATTTTAACTTTTAATGGAGACTTAGAAGATATGCATAATCGATTGTTACAATACAAAGATCCATTCCAAAAATGAAATTTTTATTTATACATCGATCCCTTGTTTGCATGCAAAAAAATCAAAATAGGTGCATAAAAAGAATCATGTTTCAATTCTTCTTGAATTTGATTGAGAAAATCAGAATTTATTACAGAAAGGAGATTACATAAAAGTCTGCGACTCAATGCATCATCAATCTTATTTTCCTTACCAGCCAAATATTTAATGTCAAAATCATAATCCACTTAATAATTCAATCCAATGCTTTTGCTTATTGTTAAGCCATGGTTGTGTGAAAATGTACTTTAGACTCTGATGATCTATTTTCAATTCAAAATTAACGCCTAACAATAAATGTCTGCAATTTTTAAGTGCATGTAACTTTTAAGTGTAGTTCTAGATCATGAATAGCATAACTAAGTTCATGTTTTCTTAATTTCCTGGATTCATATGCAACCACCCTACGATCTGTGGAAGAACATATCCTATCTAACTACCACTTGCATCACATGCAACCACAAAAGGTTTTCCCATTCCTGGTATTTTCAAAAAACAAATTTCAATCACTTTTTGTTTCAATGATTCAAATGTTTTCTGACAAGCACCACTACACACAAATCTTGCATTCTTTTTATTCAACTCTCTGAGGGGATTAGCTATCTTAAAGAAATTTTAAATATATGCTATTTCATATTGCATCAATCCTAAAAAACATCTAACATCCCTTACAATTTTAGGAACTGGTTAATCAACTATTGGCTTCACTTTACCTTGGTCTATATGAATTCCCTGTTTAGATATGGCTCTTCCATATACACAAGTTTATCCTTAGCAAAGAAAAAAATACTCTTTTTTCCATACAATTTGTGTTGTGTAAGAGTTTCGAAAGTTCTCTTGAGATGTACAACATGTTCAGGATCATCTTTAGAGTATACAAATATATCATCAAGAAATACTAAGATGAATTCTTCTAGGTAATCATGAAAAACATTTTTCATCAAGCACATCACATCAATGTGGCAAGAGAATTTGATAATCAAAAAGGTAAAACTATAAACTCGTAGTGGCCATAACCAGTTTGAAAAGTTGTCTTAGGTATATCTTCTAGTTTGATCCTGATTTAATGATATCCAAATCTTAAATCAATCTTAGTCACTCCAATTAATTGACCTAATAAGTCATCTATGTGAGGGAGTGGGTACCTTTTTTAAATTGTTCTTTTATTTAACCCCCTATAGTCAATACATAATCTATAAGATCCATCCTTCTTCCGCTGAACTAGAATAGGTGCACCCCAAGGTGAAACACTTAGTCTTATCAAGCCTTTCTTCAAAAGATCATGTAAGTGAATCTTAATCTCCTTTAACTCATTTATGTTCAATCTATAGGATGCTCTAGAATATGGTCGGCTCCTCGGATATAGATCAATGGCATGGTCAATCTGCCTAGGTGGAGGTATACTAGGAAAGTCTTTAGGAAATACATCTGCATATACATTCAAAAGGTTTTCTAGATAATTTGGAAATTTTTCATCATTATCTTCCTCATGAAGATTGTTCACATACACTAAAAATGTTCTACACCCATCACGTATACCTGTAATTATCTGCATGGAAAAAATGAGAATAAGTTTCGGATTATGCACATCACCTAGAATGTGGATAGATTCACCATCTAAGCTTAAAGTGATTGTTCTTTGTTTGCAATCCATTGTTGCATAATCTTGAACTAACGAGTCCATGCCTATGATTGCATCACTTTATTTGATCTCAATCACATGAAAACTTCCAAAAAGATACCTATCAGAAAAAGTAAATTCAAGGTTTTCAATGTATCCTTTCGTATAGTGTAGTTGTCCATAGGCCATCTCTAGAGGTCTTGTTATGTGCATATTTAGGGATATCTCCAAATTTTGTACCAATTTAAAGGATAGAAAACAATGTGTAGTACTCAAATCGATAAAAATTTTGAGTACATGCATAGAAATCATATCAAAATCATAATTATCAATGCCTTTGGGAAAGAACTAGCCATCATGCAATGTAAAGTAGATTTAGGGAACTTACCTTCATCATCTCCTTTCTCAATGGTTGTAACTTCCTCAATGATGTATATCATGTTTGATTGTGTAGGCCAAAAGATTCCCTATTGGGGCACTCATATGTCGAATGCCCTTGCTCCCCATAATGAAACCATGGACCAAGTCTCTTTGTTTGCTCAATAAAATCAGGGTCTTGCTTCTAATGGATGGGTTGATGCATCCTTTCATTTACCACCTAAGTAGGATTCTTATCTTGATTATTAGAAGATGAAGCATTCTTTGAATTGTTCATGTTTGTTGTGGTAGTTCTCTGTGGCCTATGTCCTGTTGCAATAAATCTTTTTATATTCACCTTCTCCAAATTGAACTTCTCCATCTTCTCAAAATTTGTGGCCATCCCAATAGCATCTAGAAAATCAACACATCGAAATCCCTTCACTTCATAAGGAAGCTCCTCATGAAGTCCTTCAATAAAATTGCTCTTCAGAGCATCACCACTAACCTCCAATGCATATTTGTGAAGACATAGGAACTTCTCTTTGTACTCATCAACAAAAAAGCTATGCTTGTCACTTTCCTGTTGTCAAAAATTGTAGGACTCCATCTTCTTCTCCATATGGTAGTGTGGAAAACTATAGCATTTTTCTCCTTGTTCTCTAAAATCCTTCCATAGAACCAGACCAAAACACGTCCCAGTCTGCATATAGGGTTTCTATTGGAACATCAAGCTTACACTATGCTTGAGGTGGATTTGATCTACATCAAAGGCTATCGCATCGAAAGAATATCCGTTGGAGAGTTCTTTTTCATATGCTGATTTATTGTTTTTTTTTTTTGAGAGATTTTAGATGGTTCATTTATTGTTGTAAAAGCCTTGAGATTTACTATGTAAAGGTAGAAATATAGAGCCAAAATCCCACAAATTTGTGGTGGTTGAAGTTGCATTCAATCAAGCAATCAAATCACCTAAAAGTAGATCAAACTAGATCTTCACTTTTCCTAGATTGTAGGAAAGTGAATTGATTCCCTCCAACAACCATTCCCACCTTCATTTGAATTCAAATTCCACTTGTTGAAGTTGTGGAACACTCCTATAGTCTATATAAAGACTTGGAATTACTTGTACAATACATGGAAGCAATATACATACACTTGTGACCATCATTGTCTTGCTCCTTCAATTCTCTGCATCATCTTCTTCGCAAACAATAATCTTGCAGAGGATGTTGCTCTCTCTCTCTCTCTAGAGCTTCAAATTGAGTGCAAGATGGCTCATTGGAAAGGTATTAGTGTCTAGTTTATTCCTATAATTTTTCATAGCATTTGGTTCAGTAGATTGGGAGAAATCTAAGTTTGTCTGTCTTGGGGTCAATCTCTGCATATTCCTAAAAAATAGGAAGTACCACTAGTGAATGTCCCATTCATTCCTATAGCATATTTTGCTTATTCCTTATAATTTTGTGCATTATATACACTCAAACCTATGTTTATCACTCCCATAAAAGGATTTTTTCTAATTGTAATCACGCTGGTCGCTACGGGCATTTGAAGTTCATTGTCTCTTCCATAGATAGTAAGTTTTTTGAGCTAGTTGACCCGCGAACTTATCTGTTTTGTATCGACTCATTCTCCTTGATGCTCCAAAGTACATAGTGTGTTTCTTTGCACTTGTCACATGCTTATAAGGTCTATTTGAGTCTCCATAAGCTCAAGGGTTGTTCTTGTGCCGGTTGGCTTAACCAAACTTCGTCGCTTCGAAACGCAATTTTCTACCTTCTACAAGCTTCTCCAAGTTCTTTCAGTGGTATTAGAGCTAGATCAAGATGGGTGACGGCTTTCCCTCAATGATCGAGAAGCTTGATTGACACAACTATGCGGCTTGGCAAATCAGAATGGAGGCCTATTTTCAAGGTAGAAATCTTTATGGAATTGTAGCAGATGATGAAGCTATGCCTATTCCAAGATCCAAAGGAGGACCTACACAAGAGGAGACAGATAAGCTCACACTTTGGTGCACAAGGGATGCTCAAGCAAGGTCGTACATACTAAACTCTATCTCTAACTTTCTATTACCACATATTAGAGGATGCAAGACATCTCAAGAGACTTGGGATGCCCTCGAGACTTTCTTTTCTGCTAGTACCAAAGCAAGAAAGAATCATCTTTGGAACGAGTTCAACCAAATGAAGAAGACACCTAAACAAACCATCACAGAGTTTGTTACCAAGGTCAAGGAGGTTGCACATCAGTTAGCATCCATTTGAGAGCTGATTGAAGAAGAGGTCATCATGAGGCAAATTCTCAATGGCATTCGAAGTGATAAGCAATGGCAATCCTTCACGACGGCTTATGATCTCATCATGGATGTGCAAACTCCAGACTTCAACATCTTTCTTGGACAACTCTTCAATCAAGAAGCCAACAATAGCATAACGGAAGGTAACTCTTATCATGGTAATTCAACTAGTGCTCTATATGCAGATAAGAAGGATAAGAAGCAGAAAGGCAAGAAGAAGGAAGAAGATGAAGAAGAGACTTCTCAAGCCAACTTTGCAAGCAAGAGCAAGTGGAAAGGGAAGAAGAAAGGACCAAAGCAAGACAAAACCAAAGGTCAGAATATTCAACCTTGTGCCATATGCAATAAGACCAACCACACCACTCAGAATTGCTGGTTCAATGGGAAGACCCAGAAAGGAAGTGGAAGAGGTGGATATGGCAGCAATAGAGGCAGAGGTGGACACAACTTCAACAATAACAATAGAAGGTATAATATAAGGGACTACAAAAATTATTTAGAAGATCAACCATATGAAGACTCATTGCTTCTTATGAATCTAAGCCACAAAGAAGGTAAAGAAGATGATAATTTGTTCTACATAGATTCAGGATGTTCGAATCATGTTGCAGGCAACATTGCTCTTCTATCTGATTTGGAAAGTCCAAAGCATAGACATGAAGTGCAAACAAGGGATGACACAAAGCACAATGTGGAGAAGATTGGTAATGTCAAAGCTTCCAATGGCAGGACAAACATTCTGAGTAAGGTTCTCTATGTACCCACTATCACTAAAAACCTAATAAGTGTAGGCCAAATATTTGAAAAAGGCTTGCAAGTTAGGTTCACCCAACATGGAGCTTTTGTGGAAGATCCATGTCAAGGCTTCAAAAAGATAGCCCGAGGTGAGAAGCATGGTAGGCTCTTTACTTTTGAAGTAGGAGAAACCTGGAACATAGCTCTATTCAACTTTGGGACTCAAACCCTAAGTGAGCTTTAAGTGTGGCATAAGAGATTTGCTCATGTGAGTGAAAGAACCTTGAAGGATATATGCAGGGATCAAAGTGTTCTAGGACTACCGAACATATCAAAGCAACACATGATCAACAGGTGTGATGTGTGTCAGATTGGGAAGGCACAAAGACAACCATTCAACCACAAAGGCTACATCCACAATAACTTATTGAACTTAGTACATACAGATGTATGGGGACCAAGTCAAGAACCTTCATTGGCAGGATCAAGGTATTATGTCTCATTTATTGACGACCATAGTAGATGGACTGTTCTATACTTTATCAAGAGTAAGAATGAAGTGTTTGATTACTTCAAGAATTATCTTGCACATGTGGAGAATCATACAGGTAGATCACTAAAGAAGTTCATATCTGATGGAGGGGGAGAATACTTCTCCAAAGAGTTTGATGAGTTCTTGCAGGAAAAAGTTATCAAAAGGGAAGTGACTACTAGGTACTCTCCTCAACTAAATGGAATTGCAGAGAGGAGAAACAAGACATTGGTTGGATCAGCCCGAACAATGCTTGAAGAAAAGAAGTTGCCACATTATCTATGGGCAGAAGCTATTTCAACTGATGTGTACCTTGTCAATAGAATACCATCCAAATCACTTCAAGGTATGACTCCTTATGAAGCATGGCATGGAAGAAAACGTAGTCTTGGACATTGCAAGGTTTTTGGTTGTTTAGCTTATGTTCATGTACCATCATAAATAAGAGGTAAGCTAGATGAAAGGGCAGCAAAGGGAGTGTTTATTGGATATGATTCAACTCAGATGGGTTATAGGTTCTTCAATCCTTCAACCAAGCAACTCATTACAAGTAGAGATGTTGTGTTTGAAGAACACAGGTCTTGGTATGATGAAGACAAACAAAAGGTAACACTACCATATGATCTTGATTCTAACTCTCATCAATTAGGAAGCAAGCATGATACACAGGTCCAGGATCCAAGAAGTGATACAGAAAATGACCAAGATGAAAGAGAAAAGGAACACAAGCTATGGAAGTCAAGAGGCAAAGCAAAGATGCAAGGGATTGGAGAATGCTCCAAACAAGCACCTAGAAGATCAGCAAGAGAGAAGAAACAACCAGAAAGGTATGGATATGATTCCACATTTGTTACGAAGCATTCAATCTACTTGGCAAAAGACTCTATTTCAAAGGAACCCTCAACCTATGAAGAGGCAAAGGGAAACCCTAATTGGGAAAAGGCCATGAACGAAGAGATAGATGCATTGAAGGAGATGGACACTTGGGATTTGGTTCCAATGTCGTCGAATCAAAAGGTAATTGGTTGCAGATGGGTATATAAAGTTAAAAGAAACTCAAATGGATCAGTTTGTAGGTACAAGGCAAGATTAGTTGCCAAAGGATGCTCACAAACTCATGGTATAGACTATGAGGAAACATTCTCACCAGTTGCAAAGATGACTACAATCAGGACCTTGATAAGTGTAGCTGCTACAAGGAATTGGAGACTCCTCCAACTTGATGTGAAAAATGCATTCTTAAATGGTTGGATAAGTGAAGAAGTATACATGTCACAACCACCAGGTTTTGAAAACCCTAATCATCCATCTTATGTTTGCAGACTTAAGAAAGCATTGTATGGATTGAAACAAGCTCCAAGAGCTTGGAATTACAGGTTGGTTACATATCTTCAAGATCAAGGGTTCAAAGCTAACAACTCAGATCCTTCTCTATTCATCAAAAGGGATGACAATGAGGTTATCTATCTATGTGTATATGTAGATGATATTATTGTGACGGTTGATGATCTAAATGGCATTCAAAGGATCAAGAGACACATGCAAGAGGAGTTCAAAATCAGTGACTTAGGTGAGCTCACATATTTCCTAGGTATGTAGGTGATATATACAGATGAAGGAATGTATTTGACTCAAAGAAGATACATTCAGGATCTTCTTCTCAAGTTCAAAATGGAGAACACTAAACCTGTAGGTACACCTTTGGAGATGAATCATAAACTTAGTGTTTATGAAGGTGAGAAAATTGAAGACATTAAAGAATATCAAAGCTTGGTAGGTAGCTTGATATATGCTACTCATACAAGGGCAAACATCTCATATAGTGTGGGAGTGCTTAGTCAGTTCATGCACTCACCGAGCATACCACACATGGATGCAGCTAAGAGAGTACTTAAGTATCTCAAAGGTACAATCAACGAAGGTATATTCTATCCTTACTCTTCTCATTTGGATATCAAAATCTATTCAGATGCAGATTGGGCAAGAGTTAAGGATGATAGAAAAAGTACATCTGGTTACTTAGGATTTGCAGGTTCAAAGCTAGTGTCATGGAGTTCCAAGAAGCAACCAACAGTTGCTTTATCCTCAATTGAAGCAGAGTACAGAGGCTTGACCATAGCAACTCAAGAGTCAATATGGTGCAATCAAATCACCTAAAAGTAGATCAAACTAGATCTTCACTTTTCCTAGATTGTAGGAAAATAAATTGATTCCCTCCAATAACCATTCCCACCTACATTTGAATTCAAATTCCACTTTTAGAAGTCGTGGAACACTCCTAGAGTCTATATAAAGACTTGGAATTACTTGTACAATACATGGAAGCAATATACATACACTTGTGACCATCATTGTCTTTAATTCTCTGCATCATCTTCTTCGCCAACAGTAATCTTTGAGAGGAAGTTGTTCTCTCTTTAGAGCTTCAAATTCAGTGCAAGATGGCTCATTGGAAAGCTATTAGTGTCTAGTTTATTCCTATAAATTTTCATGGTATTTTGTTTCGTAGATTGGGAGAAATCTGAGTTTTTCTGTATCGGGGTCAATCTCTATGTATTCTTGAAAGATAGGAAGTACCACCGGTGAATGTCGCATTCATTCCTATAGCATATTTTTCTTATTCCTTATACTTTTGTGCATTATATACACTCAACCCTATTTTTATCACTCCCATAAAAGGATTTTTTCTAATTGTAATCACGCTGGTCGCTACGGGCATTTGAAGTTCATTGTCTCTTCCATAGATAGTAAGTTTTTTGAGCTAGTTGACCCGCGAACCTATCTGTTTTGTATCGACTCATTCTCCTTGATGCTCCAAAGTACATAGTGTGTTTCTTTGCACTATCACATGCTTATAAGGTCTATTTGAGTCTCCATAAGCTCAAGGGCTGGTCTTGTGCCGGTTGGCTTGACCAAACTTCATTGCTTTGAAATGCACTTTTCTACCTTCTACAAACTTCTCCAAGTTCTTTCAGTTTCCACCATAGTTTTGCGATGCAATGCAGGTGTAGGTTCCCAACTTTTTCCTTGGCATCCTCACTAAATTATTGAAGATAAGAGAAATCCTAGAGCCCTTCAATCCATGCCTTTAGATCTTTGCCACTCTTCTTCTCACCATCAAACCATTCAATTTTGCCTTCTTGAAGACTTGATTAAGAGCAAACACACCTGGCTCCATATCTTCATAAATTGCATTTTTGTCTTCCTCTAGGCACACTAGATGTTCTTGCACCTTCATCCACTTCACCATTCAGATTGCATGAACAAATTTGTTGCACCTTCTTGTTGCTTTCCACCTCATTCTTTGCATAATTCTCCAAGAAGCTTGTGAATAAGCTCCTCTTGCTCACATACCTCTTGTGTCAAACCCTCCATCATTCCCATTGATCAATTTTGCTCTGATATGACTTGTAGCATCTCCTCGATCACAAGAGATCCTCAATCAAAATCTTTTGATCACTCAAGAGTAGCAGAAGATAGAAAAAAAATGCAAAACTTGCACAAGATAAGAGAAAATACGACATTGTATAGTAGATAAGATATGACTCAAAGAAAGAGAAATTATTATATTATAGATGTGAATCAATTGATACAATAGCTTTGGAAAATATTTTCTTGTTGAAGCCTCTACCTCCCGACTACTTGCAAGCTATAACAATCTCATTCACACTCGCACTCTCAACCACACTCTCACTCTCACTCTCACTCTCACTCTCAATCAGAAGGTAATTCTTTGATTTTTGGCTTCTTCTCTTTAATGTGCAAGTTGTTGGCCTACAAGTAAGGAATAGACAAAGCAGTCAAGTACAATCCGGCATAGAAGAGGCCCAATCATTTTTTCATAACATATTTTTCATTAAAAGTGATTTTCATCACTACACATACATTGTAAATCTTGTTTTTGGTAGGAAAGACACCATTTTGTCCAAGCCAAGGATTCCTTGAACTTGAGGAGTAGTAGAAGTACCTGCAAACCAATTTTCATAATTTTTAGACTCTGTTTGAGCCCTCAAATAAGCGCTAGAACCTAATTTTTAACTAGGCCGGACACTAAGTCTGGACAGAGCCAAAAGCTAGTAGAAAACTATAAAAAGAGCTAGAGAGCTCATCTTTGGGGTAGTTTGTTAGAGTTTTGAGCTATTGTAAGAGACCTTTTGACTAATACAAAGAACTACATTGTTCCTCTCTTTCTTCTTGCCTTGTGTGCACGTGTGTGTGTATGTGTGTGCATGCTAGTGTCCTTCTCACTCATGCACCTGTGCCATCACTTGCTCACGATCGTCATACTAGTCCTCATGTCTCCGTGGATTGACATTTATGAGGTGGATCTCCTCACATTGGTACTTTCCATTGTGCTAGACTGACACCAAATTTGGCAGTGTTGCCGGGGAGAGAGCTTCGAGGATGAGCATGTGATGGTAAGACGTTGTCGTAGAGGGGTGTGAAGGGAGGCTGACGTTCATCTACAAGAATCGCGCTAACCTAACCGTGTGACTGCATGCAAGGTGCTTCTAAGTATGCCTAGGGCCTTCGGTTGCTTTTTTTCAGTTTAGGTGTGATAAAAACTATAGATTTCTAATTTATGGGAGTGCAAATTAAGAAGTATTTTTTTTTAGACTAAGAGCCGTAAGGACGAGCGTTTCTATATCTTTCTATAGCTTCTAATTGATAAGACAAAACTAAATTCTCGCTTGTAATTTTATCTTTAACAAAGTCAACTTCTTCCTTTTTAATTTGATTTGAGTTAGGTTTTCTAACTAAATTAGGTGGGAATAAGTCTTTCTTGTCCTCTGGTTCTGGCAAACCTATGGTAATTAAAGGTAAAATTCTAGAAATAAGACGATCGTAATCTAACGTGTGTAAAGTTTCGTTAACTACTTTATCTTTAATAATTTCAATTATTATATTTTCTTTATTATTCGAACTATCAATTGAAGTCGGAAGTAGTGTACCTATAATTAAGTTTTCTAATTCTTGATTCTTAATATCAGAATCGTTTGTAGATACTAGTTTAGAACTACTTGTAGATCCTATCTCTTTAGACATACGAAATAAAAAGGTAAAGATCTCAATTAATTTTTAGAGAAACAGTATGAAGAATTTCAAAATCAATCTTTTTTAAGCCTATACAAATCTTAATTATATCGAAAAGTGGAAGTGCTAGAAATCTTTAGGATTTTAAGCCTATACAAAAGTTTATCATAAGTGCTAATACAATTCTCTTAATAGATAATCCTATACAACTTAATAAACAATCTTCAAATATCGTAATTTCGTGATCTTGAAATCTCGTATGCTTGTGTTCTCGTATTCTCCTTTGTCAATGATCTGCAGATGATTCATTACCAAAAAACATAAGTATGTTTTTAATTAGCATAAAACACTCATTAATTTAGCATTCATAACTTAAACCTATACTAATAAATGTATTTAAAAACTTCTAACTACCTAACTTTCATGCATTTAAAGACATCTATGCAAACACACATTTGTTATATGCAAACATGCATCAATTAACTTATATTTAATATGTATTCACTAACTTACGTTTAACATTCATTAGCATATACATGCATTATTTTACATTCTTACATAAATGCTTACCTACCTTAACATACACATGCATACATAAACTCATACTAACATGCATACACTCATGCAAACATGCATACATACTTGCATTCAAGAATTAATTCATAGCAGTATACTTAATGTAGTCGAACATGAGTAGTTCATTCATCAGATAAACATGAATGTGTTATGGTTCGAACTTATTCACCTCAACGTCAAACATCTCCTATATATTACCTAACAGCCAGCGTCATGTAGATTATCCTCTTTTGATGATTATATCTAAGTCTTCAACATGATAACACAGAAATCCATGTTCCATCCGCCTAACTTATACTTGCAAACTCCAAAACTCTCTCTCTCTCTCTCTCTCATAAATCCTCCTAAAGCGGACTGAGAAGAAGAAGGAACTCTCTGCACACACTTGTATATGACTCCAAACAAACATGTATGCTCTCATTCTAAACTAAGGATGGTTATCGTTTGTATGAACTCGTAGGAAAAACAGAGCATTCAGTTTTCAGCACATGCAGTAACATCGAACTGACTGATGAGATCACCATCCATAAAGGGAAGCTGATTTCTCCCCTTTGGCTATCCTTCTGAATCCATGTTTTGGGTCCTCCACATATGCTCCATGTTGTGTGAATCTGACCTGCAAACCTTTCTCCACAATCTGACCAACACTCATTAGATTCTTGGTGATGGTTGGTACATAGAGTACCCTGCTCAATAGATTCTGGTTACCATCACATGTCTTCACATTTCCAATTTTGACAACAGAGTGTTTAGTGTCATCACCTGTTTGTACTTGATGTTTGCCTTTGGGTTCTTCCAAATCAGAAAGTAGTGCCACATTGCCAGCTACATGGTTAGAACATCCTGAATCAATATAAAATAAATGATCATCATTTGTACCTATCTTGGAGGTCATATTCATGATCAATAGGGAGTCATCCTGCTCCTCTGTGTAATTGTTGTAGTCTCTTCTATTTCTGAATCCACCTTGGTAGTTACCATTATGGTTGTTGTTGTAGTTGTTGTTGTATTGATTGTTGTATCCATTGTAGCTTTGATGTTGGTTGAATCTACCTCTCCCTTGAGAGTATCCACCTCTTGAGTAGCCTCTTCCTCTCTGATTCTTGTAGTTCTTGTAGCATTCATCTGTGGTATGATTGGACAATCCACAAATGTTGCATGGTGATGAGTTGTAGGGTCTCCCCCTACCTGACTTACCTCCTCTGCCTCTTCCTCTAGATGATCTACCTCTCCCTGCATAATTGGCTTGAGAGGTAGAGCCTTCTTCATCCTGTTTCTTCCCTTTTCCTTTATCTTTAACTTTCTTATCAGTATAGAGAGCAGAGGGGTTATTACCTTTTGATTGATCTCCTGCCTTTGTAAACTTTGCTTCATGTGTAAATAGTTGGCCCATGAGTGTTGTGAGATCAGGGGTATGCATGTCCATATAGAGGTCCATTGCAGTGGTGAAACTTTCCCACTTATCATCTGCCTTGAGTCCATTTGTTACTTGCCTGACTATTTGTTCCTCTTCAATCTCCTCTCCAATGCTTGCTAGTTGGTCTGCCACATCTTTGATCTTTGTCACATACTCTGAGACTGATTGCTTGGGCTGCTTCCTAAGGGTTGTGAACTCAATCCATAATTGATTCTTCCTAGCCCTTGTGTTGGAAGAAAAGTAATTTGACAAGGTTTCCCAAGTTTCTTGGGAAGTCTTACAATTCCTTACATGAGGTAAAAGAAAGTCAGATATAGAGTTTAAGAGATAAGACCTTGCCAAAGCATCCTTTGCACATCATTGGTTGAGCCTTTCATGTTCATCCTTTGTGGGTAGTCCTCTAGTCTTGAATGAGGGCAATTCCTCATCTCCTGATATGTATCCAAATAAGCTTCTCCCTTGTAGATAGGTTTTCATTCTCAATGACCAAGCCTGATAATTGTTTCTGTCCAATTTGTCAATGAAGGAAGGGAAACCATCACCCATGTTTACCTTCTTTGCTCTGATACCACTGTTGGGAGTGATGGTTGGATGCACTCAAGAAATGAGTTGATGCTGCAAAACCTGCTTCACACCTGCCCTCCTTTGACTCCAGATATGCTTATTACACTTGCTTAGCTTCCAAATGACACAAAGAAATCATATATGTACTTTGGAAATGGTTTGTGTAATGATCAAACCAAAACAGATAACTTGGTTTCTTCACAAACCCAAAAAACTTACTATTTATGTAATGATACCTACTCAGTGTTATGCTCAGTGTGATGAGCACACTTAAAATTGGAACAATTCCTTTTGGGAGTATCAAAGTAACTTAACAAGCTACCAATCACAAGTGGAATCACTTAAATTGATAAACTATACACTGAGAAATAAGTTTAGCAAAATTCTGATTACCCTCCGACTTTTTAGGAACTCTGCAGACACAGACCAATGTGCACTTCGAAGCGGATTTCTCCCAGATGGCTGGATGAAATCTTCTGAGATTTTGTATGCTTGTAGTAGACCTTAAGCTGGTTCCAATGAGCTATAGATCTCTTGATTTGGTTCAGTGAGCACTGAGAAATGCTCCTTGGAAGTTGACAGACTTGGAGTAGGAAACTCAGACAAAACAGAGATGATGAATGTAACTATTTGTATTATACCATATGAATGTACATTCCCATTGGCATGATAACCATAGCACAATGGTACTCAGAGGTGTAGGCTATGGAGTAGGCCTTACACACTCAAGAATGGTACAGAATAGCCTCGGGATTTGAACTGAAGTAACCGCGACTTTTTGATTGCATCTTTTATAGAGAATGAGTTGAGATTTGAATTTGAATTCAAATTCAAATCTCCTATATTCTCTACTCTAAAAATAAGGAGATATTCTCTCCAATCATACCATCCAATTTCCACGACTCTAGTCAATTAAGTGTGTATACATAATGCCAAGTCATTTAGACTTTTACAAAGGAGTAAATGGGAAGAACATCTAAGCATATGTTCATATGAACCTTGCTTCAAGTGAAGCCCTGATAAAACACTTTGTCCAAGCTAGTCTTCCATGGTTCCAAAGTTCCAAGCCAATGTGTGAAGGCTTGTCTTGCACCAACAGTTTCTGACAATACATGAGTTCAGCTAGCATAAAACCAGTTGTTCTCGTGTACGTCATGCGATCAGCCCAAAGAGCAAATGGGAGATATTTTGGCCATTGACCAATATCTCCATGGCAAGCTTTTGAAATAGCCTTCACTATGGAAGGATGCCCTCGTTCAATTTTACCATTTGCTTCTGGGTTATGAGCAGTCGTAAGAGACAATCAAATCCCATGTTGTGCAAAGAATTCTCTTGCCTCTTTCGCATCTAACTCACCTCTATCTGCTACTACTTTTTCTATATATCCAAATCTGGATAATACTTCTTCCAAAAGAAATACGCATACATTATAAGTAGTATTAGAACGAAGCGCTCTACCTTCGACGTGGTTTGTCAAATCCTCTCGTGCAAGAACAATATATCTCATGCCATCATTGCTTTTAGGCATGGTCACAAGGTCAACTACCCATTTGTAATGAATACAAGGTGGATAGGTCGGGTGAAGGGAATCTCCATGCTTGATAGAGGAGTGTAACTGGCACGTACTACAAGTGCTCAAAAATTCTTTAACAGTTACATACATCCTCGGCCACCAGTAGCTTTCCCTAATCTTTTCATATGTAGCTACAAAGCCTTTATGACCAGCCCAAAGGCTTTTGTGCATCTCATGCATAACTTGCACTTGAAAAACCTTCAAACCTAGTACTCTTTGAGGGTTTCGAACCTTACCTCTAGCATGTCTCCAAAGATATCCATCTTTCAAGAAGAAGTTAAAAGACTTCTTCCTGATGTTCCGGAATCGATTTGAAGACCAGCTTGGGGAAGGCTGAAATGAACTCAGATAGTTTCCTATATCTCGCCACTCTCCTTCATAATCGCATTCTCTAAATCTCTCATACACATAGGTAGATGTTTCATAATTTATTAAATTAATATGATTATTTAATGCTTCACTATCATTATCGAACTTTGCTCTTGAAAGCATATCAGCAACGGTGTTATGTTTACCGGCTATATGTACAAAAGCAGGATTAATGAATTTAATAAAAGCTATCCATCGTAGCATAGCTATATTTGGAGAGGAACAATTAGCTATTAAGCCTATTAACGGAAGACAATCGGTCTCTACTATTACATTAGCTCCTATAAAGTATTCTTTATCTGTTTTTAAAGTTGTAACTAATCCCCATAATTCTCTCTTAATTTGAGGGTAATTCTTTTGAGTATCATGAAGAATCTTCACTCCAAAGCAAACTGCATACCTTTGCTCCTCCTCATCATCCTGTCCAATGACCCAACCTATACCAATAGGACTAGTGTCAACGGTTAGGATTACAGGCTTATTTCCTGTATAGTCAATACGTTTCAAAACAGGAGCATTGATAAGCAATTGCTTTAGACACCTTATTGTTCTAGAATGCACATCAGTCCAAAAGAATTTCTTCCTTTTTCTCAATAAATCATAAAGCGGATTCGCTACATGAGCAAAGTGAGGGATCCAGATGACATAGAAAACACATGCACCTAGGAATCTCCTTACTTCACTTACATTGCGACATCTCTCAGAAATCCTACTAATGGCATCAACTTTTGTTGGATAGGGTCTACGACCATAATGGCCACATAAATGCCCAACTATTAGCACTTCATTAACACCAAAAGTTGATTTCTCTAGGGAGAAAGTTAGTCCAACCTCTTCAAATCTTTCAAATATCTTTTCACAATCTGAAATATGGCTGGAAACAAACTTTCTGCAACCAGATGAATCTAAACTTTCATCCTTTTCTTTTTCCACACACCCCTTTATTGGAATATCATCAATAAAAGGCATCGTCACTTTTGGGATAAAGTCATGTAGGACCAGATTCATAGCATTCATCATGTGTGCCACATAATTCGTGGCTCCTTGTAGTAAAGTACACATACGTACTAAACCCAAAGGAGTCTTCATCGTGGTCACATCTCGACTCTCAATTGCTAATTGAAACTGATCATACCCTGAATACAGGTCTCCCATTGAATAGATGGAGTGACCAGCAAATGCCTCGGCAAACTCATCTACGATGGGTCCCGTTCCTACATTTCTAATAGTGACTCTATTCACATTTTTCTCTTCTCCTCTTGAGATAAATTTGATTCATCAAACTGAACTTTTTTATCAGTTTTCTTTTCATCTTCTCTCGTTTTCCTCCTAGTTACTCTCCTATCACCTTCTTCTACATCATCCTGTTGATCTTCTCGTCTCTGTTTTTCCTCAACATTAGCAATGTGAGAAAAGACGGAGGATTGATCTACAGGAGATTTCCATGCGGTCTTGTACATTATCTCGTCTCTAGCTCGTACCAGTGCCTCTATTGAATATGGATTTTGGCTAGGCATTGAAGATGGCCTATCCTTGATCGGCTCTAGTCTTGCAGCCGAAGTACTGGCAGTTGCATCTGAGACTGTTAAATTTTCGTAAAGCTTTTTCATTCCACCTTTGCCCCAATTGACGGACAAAGGAAGACGTGACCTAAAGTCACATAGTCTTCTATCTATTTCTACGACTAATTGATTCGCCTTAGCACTTTTTAATTCTTCACAAGCAATTGATGCGTGCTCCTGACTATCGCACCAAACACAACGCTTCACACCAGTCCATCTTCTCTCATTATTTCTTTGAAAGGGTGGTTGTACAGCAAACTGAGGAGCTTGTTGAGAAGCAAACTGAGGAACTGCTGTGGTACTGGTTGAAAGACTGGTTGAGGTGGAACATACTGAGCATAACTTGTTAATTAGGCAGAGCTTGCCCTGCACCACTACTGCTAGCCCCTGGATCATTAAAGCTCATGGAGTAAACTTGTTTATTTAAATTAGCAACCTCTTTTGAAAGAGATGCCTGCATGTTCATGACATTCTCCATCTGTTTACATAGAATATCTAATTGAAATTCTATGGGAGCTTTAGTAGCAGTTGCATTATTAGTCGTAGCCGTAGTAGCAGGCATTGGCATGTCAACTTGCCTTATAGCAGGAGTTTCCCTTGGCTGAGAAGCATTAGGTCTAGAATATAAAATCGTTTGCCTTTGCTTCATTTGAGCAACAGCCTCTATCTCTTTTTTAACATTTTCCCAGTCATCAGTTAGCCCATACCTTTTTCCTGGCTCCTCTATTCGTCTTTCAATTTCAGCCCTATCTTCAGGATTAAGTATCTCAAGAAAATATATAATTAAATCTGGATTAATAGCATTTCTATCATCTTCCGGAAGTTGAGCCAGACGTCTCATAAACTCACCGTGAAGATGAGTTAAAGATTCATTACTCTTAACAGTGTTTAACCATCGCAGAAAACCTTCTCGACTGTGCTGGCTAAAATCCTCGAGGTAGAACATTTTATGAAGTTCCTTTCTAAATTCCTCCCAAGTTTTTTCAACGTGTTCTTGTATAGATTCGAGAATTGAACTAGAAACAACACGTCCAAAATATTTAACTAGCACATCTTCAGGTAATCCTTGGATTTGCACTTGCTCCTCAAATGCATCCAGGTATTCTGTAATGTTTAATCCAGTAAATTTTCCTTTTTCTTTTAGAATAGCTTGGACTGTACGTGTCCCTTGCTTTTCTATCATCATGTTCTTGAACATCTCCTCCATCTTGCGTACTTGATAATGTTTCGAATGGAGAAGAAGCTCCCTAATAGCCAGATCTAATTGCTCTCTAAATTGCCTAAATCTATCACTAGTTGATAAAGCCAGGGATGGCTTTACCCTAGTCCTAGGCTTTACTAATTCTAAATTCTCTTTTCTAAAAACTTTTTTGATTTCTAAACCCTAAATTTTTACTTTTCTCTTATATTTACTCTTTTTAAATTTACGTTTTTAGAGATTTAAAATTTTTTAACTTTTTCAATTTTAAAGGGTTTTTAATAAGATATTTTTTATAAAATAGTTTTTCTTGAGTTAAGTCTTTTAATTTTCTATTAATTTCTTTTAAAAAATAATTTCTTTGAAAAAATAAAAGCATTAACTATAAGTCAAAAGAAACCTAAATTTAAACTATTTTTATACTAAAAGCTTTCTTTTTATACAATGAAAATAAAACAAACTATCTTTCTTTTTCAAAACTTAAAATCTTTTCTTTTTGATGATGCAAAAATAATGGCTTTTCCTAAAATATAGATATTTAAATGCTTTAAGTAAAAATTATATTTCCTAGATACAAAAGAAAGATTCAAATACTCTTTTAATGCTAATATGAAAGTGCTTAGATCCTAGTGTAGATGAAAACAACTTTTCTTTTTAAGTGATGTGTGTAAACTAAAAATAAAGAACTTAAAATAAACACCTTAATTGATGATATCTTTGCTAAAGAGGTTCAAAAGTGAACGTTAAAACAATCTCAAACACAAAACTAAAATGACTATGACTATGTCTTGATTCTCTTGAACGTTGAGGGGGGGGTTTGAAACGACAAAGCTCCACCAGTTGGAAATCCTTCTTCTCATGGAGGTGCTCACCAAGGGAAAAAAGGAAATAGCAAACTCTTCATGTTTTGTCACAGCTTCAATCTTCAATTTTCCTGCATACAAGAAGAAGATAAAATTAAATTAAAACTGAAAATGCAACGTAAGTCCTAGGCATACTATCGTCACGCTTCACGTTGGGTTCACCAAATGTTGTCGTAGAGGGGTGTGAAGGGAGGCTGACGTTCATCTACAAGAATCACACTAACCTAACCGTGTGACTGCACGTAGGGTGCTTCTAAGTATGCCTAGGGCCTTCAGTTGCTTTTTTTCAGTTTAGGTGTGATAAAAACTATAGATTTCTAATTTATGGGAGTGCAGATTAAGAACTATTTTTTTTTAGACTAAAAGCCGTAAGGACGAGTGTTTCTATATCTTTCTATAGCTTCTAATTGATAAGACAAAACTAAATTCTCGCTTGTAATTTTATCTTTAACAAAGTCAACTTCTTCGTTTTTAATTTGATTTGAGTTAGGTTTTCTAACTAAATTAGGTGGGAATAAGTCTTTCTTGCCTCCGGTTCTGGCAAAACTATGGTAATTAAAGGTAAAATTCTAGAAATAAGACGATCGTAATCTAACGTGTGTAAAGTTTCGTTAACTACTTTATCTTTAATAATTTCAATTATTATATTTTCGTTATTATTCGAACTATCAATTGAAGTCGGAAGTAGTGTACCTATAATTAAGTTTTCTAATTCTTGATTCTTAATATCAGAATCGTTTGTAGATACTAGTTTAGAACTACTTGTAGATCCTATCTCTTTAGACATACGAAATAAAAAGGTAAAGATCTCAATCAATTTTCAGAGAACAGTATGAAGAATTTCAAAATCAATCTTTTTTAAACCTATACAAATCTTAATTATATCGAAAAGTGGAAGTGCTAGAAATCTTTAGGATTTTAAGCCTATACAAAAGTTTATCATAAGTGCTAATACAATTCTCTTAATAGATAATCCTATACAACTTAATAAACAATCTTCAAATATCGTAATTTCGTGATCTTGAAATCTCGTATGCTTGTGTTCTCGTATTCTCCTTTGTAATCTCTTCAATGATCTGCAGATGATTCATTACCAAAAAACATAAGAATGTTTTTAATTAGCATAAAACACTCATTAATTTAGCATTCATAACTTAAACCTATACTAATACATGTATATAAAAACTTCTAACTACCTAACTTTCATGCATTTAAAGACATCTATGCAAACACACATTTGTTTATATGCAAACATGCATCAATTAACTTATATTTAATATGTATTCACTAACTTACGTTTAACATTCATTAGCATATACATGCATTATTTTACATTCTTACATAAATGCTTACCTACCTTAACATACACATGCATACATAAACTCATACTAACATGCATACATACTTGCATTCAAGAATTAATTCATAGCAGTATACTTAATGTAGTCGAACATGAGTAGTTCATTCATCAGATAAAAATGAATGTGTTATGGTTCAAACTTATTCACCTCAACGTCAAACATCTCCTATATATTACCTAACAGACAGCGTCATGTAGATTATCCTCTTTTGATGATTATATCTAAGTCTTCAACATGATAACACAGAAATCCATGTTCCATCCGCCTAACTTATACTTGCAAAATCCAAAACTCTCTCTCTCTCTCATAAATCCTCCTAAAGCGAACTGAGAAGAAGAAGGAACTCTCTGCACACACTTGTATATGACTCCAAACAAACATGTATGCTCTCATTATAAGGATTGTTATCGTTTGTATGAACTCGTAGGAAAAACAGAGCATTCAGTTTTCAGCACATGCAGTAACATCAAACTGACTGATGAGATCACCATCCATAAAGGGAAGCTCTTTCTCTCTCTCTCTATCTGTCAAAAGGTAAGGACAGAGCATGATGGCATATGCCTATGTACGCATGGAGAAAAATGTGCATAACCTCATAGCCTCCTTCTCTTTGATCCTTGCACAAACACCTGCAATAGAGATTTGCCATGAGCGATCAAAAAGAGGTATCGCTCTACACTGAAGATCCTTTAGGCCCATGGGCACTCAACATAGACAACACATTGCTGCTCTTGGCAAGTAAAAGACAAACCATTGTATTAGAAACGCAAAGCCTCATCTTCGTAACACATAGATGAAACCCAAAAAGTGCATAACTCAGTTATGTAACTCATAAGCCACGTAAACTACGACTTTCATAATCTGTAACAATCGTCACACCAGCAGACACCATAGAAAACAACATACATTGATATTATTGTAATCAGAGAAAAACTTCGCACGCATAGGAGCTAGGAAGTCACATGGCGGCATTTCTCAATGAAACAAGAGATTTCCAATGCCTTAATTGTCTCTGTCATGAATCGTGGACTAACTCATATTTCATCATCTCTCTATCTCTACATAACTCTCTTCTTTCCACCTTGTTCTAATGCGCGTAGCCAGACAGATGGAAATGTCAATCCGCTTGCGCCAAATACTTAATTTCTCCTCTCTATACATGATCTCTTATCTAAAATAGCTTCAATCTACAATAACCAGATGGGAAAAGAGAATTTGAAGCTTCTCTATCTCTGTCTCTCACGAGCTCTTTGCTTGTCGTAGTACAGAATACAGTGAGGTATTTCTCTCTGTTGTGAATTCTTTTACTATATACGTAGATCCTGGAGACAAACGACTCTCCCACTCTACATGTAAGCAAACAGACTAATTTCCTAAGGATTTACCTTTCTACCTCCATGACACAGTAGCTAACAGTGTTCTCTCTAGGCTCACGCGTCTATATCTGCTCATTTCTCTCTATAACATGCACGGACCGCCTCTTTCTTTCTAGCACATCAGAAGCCAATTATAACAGTCCAAGAAGGAGGGGAAAACCCAATCTCTCTCTCTCTCCCTCTTGTCGCGATGCATAAACATGATCGCTATCTCTCTCTCAACAGATCCTTGCATAGGCTTCCATTATCACCTACTCTTTGTATCGCCTCTCCACTGTTTCTATCTCTCCGAGAATTCATAGGTGTCAATCTCCTTTCAAACTACGAAAGAGACTCTGAATCTCAGAGAGTCTGTAAGAAAGGCCTCCATCAAACCTAGCGGCGTTGATTTTTGCACAGAACTAAAAACTTCTCTCTCTAGATCGTCTACCAAAACCAAGGTGCACGTAAATCTCTCTCTTTACAGAGGCAGCATCGGAATTCTCCAACAACACCATATTTTCTATCATCACTTGTTTACACTTTTCTATGCAATTCCTCAGAATACTCTCTTTGTCAATTGATCACTTTTAGCTACTCCATCGCCGGTCTCTCTCTCTCTCTCCACGTTGAGGCGAGGCCAATCTCTCTTGGTGGTCTTTGTCTGCAACATGCACAAGCAACGAGGCATCTACAATCTCTCTCTCTCTCAGAAGAACCCGTACCTGTAGATGATTCATTAACCAAAAACGTACTCACCCAATCATTTAAATAGACAAATGCACACACAGATATGCACTAACTCACAATCAGTTAACTCTCACACTTCACCAGCTTTCTCATGCACACTCATACATACTTTCACCTCATCATACACACGATTCTTAGTTAACTCACTCATACACATTTATCTAAATTTACGTATGCACAGTTTTCCTCTTATTTATAAAAATGATATAATCATTAATCTATTGAATTAAATATATTAGGTTATTTTAAACTTAGTTTTAAATATAAATTTTATATATGATTAAACATTAAAGCTTGAAAATTAGTGTTTTTAGGAATTAAATTATATAATAAAACAATATTATTTCTTGTTTATTACCCACATATATATATGTTTATACTAATGTTTAGACAAACAAAAAACACATACTCATAAGGACATCAGTGCATACAAATATATCTTTTTAGGTATACATATGTAAATACACATATATGACAAAAACTATTCTCATTCACTCTCATAGATATATAACTTCATATCTCCATTAAGTGCGTTTCACATAAACATATAGGTTCACAACCCTATAATCATAGGAACATATAACTATCTTTTAATAGTTAACCTCATATGATCCTAAACACACACAAACTCACACATTTGGGTAAATAGGTATAGATGTTCTCATTTACATGATTATTCATGAACTTACATGGGTACAAACTCAGAGTTAATCCCACTTATCATATACAATAGAAGTTCTCATAACATATGTAAATAAGTACTTAGAGTGAATCATACTCAACACATTTAGAAGTTTCTAGAATTTATGAATAAGTAAACATATAGGGTTTAACCCACATATATCGTAGGGTGCTAGAACTTTTCTTAAGGAATACATTCACATAAATGAATTCAACTCTTGAAGCATATCTAAAGCTAAGATATATTCTCAACAACATGAAAGTTCATATGCATAAATATAAACATTAGAATTAACAAACATTATCATACATTTTTACCTATTCTCTTGCATCTACATACATACACATATATGTTTTTATTATCTTTAACTAATAGAAATGAGGTCTTCTCTTAATTCAGCTCTTCTTGTTTTTGTTATCTGCAGGTACTCAAGAGAAAATTAGTCAATTTAAATTAAAACATTAAAAGAAATACGAGAGAGAGATATCATTTAACCGACTTTAAAGCAAATTATTTTTATTTTTCCATATGACAATTCGAGTGAGGAAATCCTTCCGACAACGTAGAGATGTGATATTGGATTCATAGGTAAATTTTCTTAATTTCTTTTATTTTTTCTTATTTTCTTCATCATCACCATCATCATCCTCATCATCTCCCACCTCCATCTCGACCTTCACAAAAATTTTAGTTTTTTGGACATATTCCCCTCCCCACCTCATTTGCCTCATTTCAATTGTGAGAGAGAGCTTGTGTGCAATCTATTTCTGTGTGTTTTTGAGCGTTTGTTGTAGGTTCCAACTGTATCACCATCTCCAGCAGCTCGTGTAGGTACAAAAAACCTCTGCAAAGGTCTTGAAATGACAACCTTTGTTTGTCGTGACATACAGAGAAAGTTAGCATTTTGTGTTTGCATGCATAGCACGCTAAACTAGAGCATTCCAAATCATTAGAAAGATCCAAAAAGTTTGCATTTTTTATATCTATCATGATAGACCAAAATCATGACAGACGACAGAAAGCATCTGTGGCAACAGAAACCCTCTATTGCAGCAGACAGCCTCATGACAAACGATAGATCCTGTCTATCACAACAGACATTGTCTATTGCAATAGGCAGAGCCCATGACAGACATCGTCTATTATGACAGACACCCATATATCACGATAGACACCCATCTATCGTGATGGAAAGGACCCCACGATAGACACTGTCTATCGCGATAGACAAGACCCCACGATAGACACCGTCTATCACGACAGACAGAGCCCATGATAGACACCGTCTATCGCAATAGACACCCATATATCGCGATAGACAAGACCCCATGATAGACACCGTCTATCATGACAGACACCTTCTATCGTGATAGACAGAGCCCACGATAGACACCTTCTATCGCGATAGACAGACATTTTTGGCAAAAATTGAAGGGGTAATTTTTTGAAAATTTTGTGCTAAAAAATTAGCATTTTTTAAGCTCATCTATTTACACAATTCCCAAAGGCATAAGCAAAATTCACTAAATACCTGAGAGGTCTTGTTTGGCCATTTCAACCCCCAGAACCCTGAATCGACATAATGTTTTCATATAAAATCCGTTTTTTGAGCTCTAGAGTTGGTTGGAAAGCTCGTGGTGAATCCTACAGGACCTCAACTGTTTTTCTTAAGAATACTGCATTGATTTTTAGATAGGTTAATTTGAAGTTGAACCTTTGATGGGGTAGGTACACCAAGGGAACTCTATAAATTTTTAGGCAATACAAAAGGGGGAAAAAGGGTTTTTAAAAGATTCTGAATCAAACTACCTGTCAATTAAAGGTAAACTCTTGAGCTAAACTTGGAGCTTTTACAGGATCATTGAGAGCTCTTGGAGAGACCAAAGCAATTGCCAATGTGTGCGGGCTTGGGAACGCGCTTCTTGGGCAGAAGATTCCAGCAAGGAGAAGTGACTAGAGGTTGGAAGATCTCTCAACCCCCTCAGTCCATTCCTAGCATAGGCTAAGTGCAAATAGATGTTTTTTATTAACTAGGGGTATGATAGGAACACTCAAGTTCTAAGAGCCTCTAATTTCTCAAGTCTAAGAATAGGTTAAATTGTAGTCAAAGGAAAACCTAAGGGAAAAGAACTTAAGCCAAATGAAAAAAGAATATCAAGTACGACACACTTAAGTGCTCCTGATGATGCTTAACTAAAGGCAAGGAAACACATACAAAGGACATTAAAAGGAACAAGTGATTGGTATCAAAGAATCAACAACGTGGTTGTACACGGATCATTGGGTTAATTAGTAGGGCATATAAACCTGAGATCAGGAAGACACCTAGGGAGAGACTGGCGAAGTGTCAGATCATCTGAGGCTAGTGTCAACCATACCACTAGGTCTTGGGTCCAACGGTTGAACGACTACCCTTACATTCTAAGTTCAAAAATGAGTGAGTCTGAGATGTCTTATACCATGGGGAGACCCGTAGGTAGCTCAAGAGTGGCATACCTAGAAAAAATAGAGGGTCCTTACAAGACTCAACTGGAATATATCAAGACCAACCCATTAGGTGCTCGCATCTATAAGGAGAGTCTCAGAAGATCTGTTATTCAGATTAAAAACTCGAATCAACCCCTTGGACTAGAACATCTAGTCGTCAAGTTTGAAAATGGTTCATACATAGATAAAGAAGGAACAATGTATGTGGTCACCAGCCAACCAGATAGGACAAATGAATTTGGAAACTTAATCTCAGGAAGAAAAATAGATGACATAGAGCAAGGAACCTTAAGAAGAGAGTCAAGAATCCCTCAAGGAAAATCTGCCCTGAATAGAGTGATCAGTCCAGAGTGGGTTCCCCAAGACAATAAGAGCATAGATTTTCTCTTAAATCGAAAGAAAAATGAGGCCTTCTAGAGGTATAAGCCTGAACAGTGTAATGAAGTGGGAGTGCTTACCATATAGAATTCAAAGATCCTAATAGCCTAGGTAAAATGACTTACTTAGACCATACTTCATAGAGGATCTTTGTGGTCTCACAGCATGGTAGGCATGCCTACTTGGAAGGGTGAATTTGTTTTTCCTCAACCAAGATCCAATGTCTCTTATGGTCACCAAGGAGCTGGAACATCTTAAGCTCATGGAACTCAGAGAGATAGGAGTAGAGATAGACCCGACGTGAGCTTTGCTAACCCACTGGGAAGAGAAAGAACGAGAACAGAGATGGATAGAATGGAAAACAAGAGATATAGAGACCCAAGGAATCAAAGAAATGCAGATGAATTCCCTCATCCAAGGCCTAGGGAACACACTAGGACCTTGCGACCTACACAAGTGGTTAAGTCCATGAAGAATTGCTTCGATGGCACAAGAGACCCATACGATCATGTGGCAGAGTTTAGGCAAGTCTTGAGGGCTGAGCAAGTTGATGAATTGTTCTCTCAGTACAATGCTTTTGGTCTAACACTGAAGAACACTACCCTTACATGGTTTCAACCAGTACAATAGAGGCAATTTAGAAACATAGGCCAACTGCTAGAATCCTTCATCATAGAATTTTCTAAGAGTGGCATAAGGCAAAACACTTCATCATTGATCCACAGTTTCAAACAAACACCTAAAGAGACAGTAAGACTTGTAGAAAGAAGGTTCAGACAATACCTAGAGAGATGCCCTACTCTAAAGTTACCCACACCAACCAAATAAGTGGCTTTATTCTTAGACAGATTCTTAAGTACCAAATTGTGATCTTATGTGTACTTGAAGGAGCCTAGATCCATAGAACAGTGTGTATGCATGTGCACAGACATTGAGGATAATCTAGGAGAGGAATTAGAGCTTTCAAAGATCTATAAAGATTCAGATAGCTCTGTTAGCCTCACCTCGAGACAATCCACATCTATTGAGGAGCTTGCAGAGAAGGTAGCTCAGAAGCTAGGAGTCTATAGCAAACAGATACCGAGATTTGTCCCAATGAAAGGGGTCTATACTTGTGGAGGAGACCACATGGCTAATGTGTGCCCTATCATGGCTCAACCCTAAGTGAACCCTAATAGCCAATACTGTACCATAGAAAGGAGATATATCAACCACACTGAACAAGATTGCCCATATAATAAACAAGTTGTTAGACAAAATTATCCTTAGTTGTATCCACAACAAGAAAAATACCAGAACCAGTACCCACCACAGTAGTATGGTAGGCCCCAACAACCCTATCAACCATCCTATCAAGGGCAGCAAAGACCTCAACTAGTTTTAGCATAGCAACCTCCTCCTCAAGCCAATGTAATCCCAGTGAAATATGCAGTTTCCAAAGAAAATCTGAATAGAGCCTTAGTGTCGGTATCCCTATTGCTTTTAGAAAGTTATCCAAATGATCATAGATTTGACTTGACACATATTGATAGTCCACAGGCTTACTATATGCAATCACTTGAGCATGATGGGTCATAGTATTATGAAGACCCGACTGAACCTAGTTGGGAGCCAGAATATGCGAATGTCATGTACGCAAATCCTAACTCTAGGCCACAACCTAGGCAGATAAGACCCCCATTTCCTAGATGGCCATGCTACCGATGTCAGGGAGATCACCTCATTCATGATTGCCCTATGCCTACACCTACACAAACCCAATCTGTGACAATTCAAGGTTTTTTCCTAGATTGTGGGAAGGAGCACCTGTTATGAGATTGTCCTAAGAACCCCACCAATATGCCAAAAATCACTCCTATCAGTGTCATTGGGTTAGTGGTAGACTCTATGGGAAGTGTGACTTCCACTACCCTAGTGCAATTCGTCACGAGAGCTCAGGCACTTAAGCAAGACCAAGACTTAGTCCAGGAAAAGAGTTGTGAGCTTAATGAGAGTGAGAGTCAGAATAAGAAGAGGACAAGAGCTTGGAGAGAAACTCATGAACGAATGAAAAGGCAATGGCCAAAGAAGATGAGCGAACTTGAGGAAATCTTGAGAGAAAAAAAGGCCAAGATAATTGAACTCACATCTCAAATGCACTCTCACACATCCCTACCACCACCATCTCTCTCACCTTCTAATCCACCACCATCTAACACACCTCATCCAATTCCACCACCACCTAGAGTAGGATTAATCCTAGTTGATCCCACTCTAGAAGACCTAGACATGATGTTTAAAGCATATCAAGCTAGAGATCCAAGAAGGGCCAAATGTGATAGATTATGAAAAGTGTTACCCTAGAGCTGATCTAGAGCTTGAATGAACTAAGCTTTGCGCTAAGATGGTAGAATTGGATCAAACCATGTTTGAGGCTAGTCAGCTCTTCAATTGCTCTAGTTCAGCTAGGACTCAATTGCATTTTGATGGACAATTAGATAGATTGGAGAGTTTAATTGCAAAATCTGGAAATGAAGCCACCTCCTAGAGTAAGGACAAGGCAAGCAAAAGAATAAGCATTCCTCCCCAAGAAGCTTATGTGCCTAATTCTACTGATCCAGACACCTCTTCTCCTATGAATCAATATTCCCAAGAGTTTCTAAGAGAGATTCAAGAGGAAAAATGGGCTAAAGAAAGTGAGAATCCTCCTTCCATTGAAATTTTGGACGATCTACATGATCAATTCCCACAAGATATTCCCTCTATTTATGGAGGGCAAGAGGATGCCCAGTCTAGTGAATGGTTAGACTTCGAGTCTAACTCCTTACAAGAGTTACCTCACTTCACAGACCCTTGGGAAGCAAAGTCCACTTGTATGAGAGCACCCATAGTCATGGTAAGAAATGAAGACTCAATCATACCTAGGAATACGGAGGTAGTGAAGAATACTAAAGTGAAGTGCAATCTCACTTTAGAAGAGCTGCTCAAAGTTAAACCAGAATTGTGGAAACATGTAGCCAATCAAGTAACAAAAGTAGCCAAACCACACTCCACAGTAGGATCTCATAGAACAGTTCTAGAGATGCCTTTGGATAAGATAGGAGACATGAGCAAAGGAGAAGAAGGAAACACCTATCTTCTAATCGCTTACCAAGGTTACACCACCAAAGATATCTTGGACTTAGGCACAAAAGTTACAATTGCAACAACTTCCCTATGAAAGCATTGGGGCAAGCCAGCACTCAAGCCCACGAGAATGAAATTACAAATGGCTGATGGTCACATCGAAAGACCCTTAGGGCTACTAGAAAGGATAACTCTCACTACTTGTGGTGTAGAGTTTGAGCATACTTTTGCTATATGTGACTTTAACAAGAATCGGGCCTATGAGATGATTTTAGGAAGACCATTCCTAAGACAATTGCAAGTATTACAGGATTGGGGAACCAATTCCTTGTATTTTCAACACTTAGGTGTCACAACCAAAGTCAATCTCGAGGATTACTCTCATAGAGATGTGCCTCCTATACAATGGAATCCCATCCATAGAACCACGAATGATACAGAGTCAATGCATTCCATAGGATCAGGATCCTCATGGATGCATGAAGACACTCGCTTGTGGATGTGCAAAGTGGCAGTAGAAGAAGAGAAAATAGAAAAGGCTAGAGGTAGGTGTGAAGGAAAATCATAGATCAATATGAGACCCAACCTATGCACCTGTAGTTTTCCCTGACAAAGAATTTGAACCTCATGGTTGGGCAGAAATTCTAGCAACAATGGATGTAGCCATCAAGGAAGAACAATGGACACCACACTGTGATGAAGATGGCTATGACATTTTAGTTTTTGCAATAGAATCAATTATGTGTGATTTGGTTCTAGAAGAGTGCGAGGATAGTATGCATGAGATCGATCAAGTAGGTGATTCAGATTTAGAATCCATCCATATGGACCCATGTTTGTGCATCAAAAGAATAATTCCTACATGAAGTAGAAGCTCACCCTCAAGGACAAGAAGAGCATTCGAATGACTTGAGATCAGCTACACAAGTAACTGCCAAGAGTGAGGGTAAGAAAAGAAGGAAGAGAGAAGTCTCACCAGATGAGGAAGAATCTTTGTTTGAGGTCCCTAAAAACTTTAAGAAGTATGAGATAGAAGATAGAAAAGTCATGATAAGAATGCCTAAATGAGAAGCACTAGCAAGAGAGTCCTATGATAACAAAGAGAAAACTAAGAAAATCATTGTGACCATAGAAGATGGTGAAGTATGATGCACATAAATAGGACATGATTTGACAGACTCTGAGGATGAGGAGTAGGATTTGATAGCCTTGCTAAAAGAATATAGAGATGTTTTTGCATGGAGTTATAAGGACCTAAAAGGATTAGACCCTGACATATGCTCATATACGATTCCCATGGCCTCAGATGCCAAACTCTCTAAGCAGAAGTTGTACACCTATAATGATAATTATGTTGCCAAGATCAAGGAGGAGATAGATTGGTTACTAGAAGGAGGATTTATCTATAAAATTGAGCACACTGAATGGGTGTCTCCCATTGTAGTGGTGCCCAAAAAGAATGGCAACTTACGTGTATGCATTAACTTGAAGAAGGTTAATGCAGCCACTATCACAGATAGTTATCCGCTTCCTATCATTGAGCATCTATTAGAAAGAGTGGCAGGCAAGGAAGTGTTAAAAGAACTTCTGCAAGTCGCTTTTAATCTCTTTTCGGGTTCTTGGGGATGGTAGGGGTCTGACAGTGCAGAGGCCCTTTATATGATTTTCCCAAATTAAATAACTTCTTACACAGTACTTATCCCACAAAGACAACAGCCTATGCGATGCAGTTACTAATACTGCAATTCAACGAACAAATATACTCAAAATATCTGCAAACTCTGCACACAGCATCTCCGACGTCGTCGCCTAGATAGACAGTCTAGCGAACCTGTCTCTCTACGTCGAGAGTCACCGTAATGCCCTTTCATTAATGGATAAAAGGTTACAACTAATCGCTTTCGGTGCATGCGATATATGAAAAATAAGATTACATTATTGTTGGGACACATGGATGGATGATCCAGGAAAATGAGTAGGTACTGCTAAACTTGCTTTGTACCAGCCCTCTCTTGCTTTAGACTTGATTAGTAGACTTCCTTAGCTTTCCAATGACACCAAGAAATGTTCTATGTTCTTTGGAAATGATGTGTGCAATGATTGAATCAAAACACATAACTTTGGAAGTCACAAACTCAAGAAAACCTTCTATTTTGGTCTAGACACCTGCTGGATGTTTTGCTCAGTGTGACCAGCACAGTAGCAGTTGATAAAATTCCTTCTAGGGGTATTCAATTAACTTAGTAAGCTACCATTTGCAAGTCGAATTATGTAAAATGAAAAACTATACTCAGAGAAATTAATTTAGCAAAATTAACTATACCCTCGACTTTTTAGGACTGTAGCAGAGATAGACCAGTGAGCACCTCGACAACGATTTCTCTGAATCTGCTGAATGGAATGTCTTCAATTTTTGATAGCATGTAGAAAACTTCTACCTAAATTCAACAAGCTTTGATTCACTGATTTTGGAGAAGTATTGACCAAGATATGCCCTTGACAAGTTGACAGACTTTTGAGTAGACTAGTAGAGAACAGAGAGATGAATGATGTAAATGTATCTATTAGTTAACACTTGTGTACAATCCCATTGGCATAGATAGCATTGCCTAATGGTGTAGGGAGGTGTAGGCTATGGTATAGTCCTCACACACACTCAATTACAGAAGAATGAAGCTCGAGAGTGAAGTGATCTGCCCGCGACTTTTCCAAGTACATTTTTATAGGATATGTGCAAAAATTTGAATTCAAATTCAAATTTTGGCTTCCTATGATCAAGGTCCTAAAAGCTTGGAGATATTCTCTCAATCAAATAGACTAATTTTTCCACGACTCACTTTGGTAGGTGATTACAAAAGATTCCAAGTCATTTTGACTTTTACAAATCAGATAAAGTGGTAATTAACCACTAGCATATGTTCCTATGGTTCTTCATGTATGTAGAGTCTTCATGATAACTTTCAAGCCAAATGCGTAGGCTTGTGATTTACACCAACAGCTCCCCCTCAAGCCAAACATTATGGCTTAAGTCTTCATCTTCATCTTCAATCTTCTGTGTAGTTGTTGTAGTCCCTTCTAGTTTTGAATCCTCCTTGGTAGTTGCCATTGTAATTGTTGTTGTAGTTGTTGTTGTAATTGTTGTTGTGGCCTTGGTGTTGGTTGAACCTTCCTCTAGACTGTGAGTATCCACCTCTTTGGTAGCCTCTTCCTCTCTGATTTTTGTAATTCCTGCAGCACTCATCTGTGGTGTGATTTGATAAACCACAAATGTTGCATGGTGATGAGTTATAGGGTCTCCCCCTACCTTGCTTACCTCCTTTGCCCCTTCCTCTTGAAGATCTACCTCTCCCTGCATAGTTGGCTTGGGAGGTAGAGCCTTCATCTTCCACCTTCTTACTCTTGCCTTTATCCTTAGATTTCTTATCAGTGTATAGGGCAAAAGAGTTGTTACCTTTGGATGTATCTCCACTCTTGGTGAGCTTTGCTTCATGTGTAAATAGTTGTCCCATGAGAGTTGTAAGATCTGGAGTGTGCATGTCCATGTAGAGATCCATTGCAGTGGTGAAGCTTTCCCACTTGTCATCAGCCTTGATTCCATTGATTACCTGCCTTACAATTTGTTCTTCTTCAATCTCTTCTCCTATGCTTGCTAACTGATCTGCAACATCTTTGATCTTGGTCACAAACTCTGAAACAGCTTGCTTAGGTTGCTTCCTTAGTGTTGTGAATTCAATCCACAACTGATTTTTCCTAGCCCTTGTATTGGAGGAAAAATATGATGACAAGGTTTCCCAAGTCTCTTGGGAAGTCTTAAAATTTTTGATACGAGGTAAAATAAAGTCAGATATAGAGTTGAGTAAATAAGACCTTACCAATGCATCCCTTGCACACCATGTATTGAGTTTTTCTTGTTCCTCCTTGGTTGGCAAACCTCTTGCTTTGAATGAGGGCAATTCCTCATCTCCTGAGATGTATCCATAGAGACTCCTTCCTTGTAAGTAGGTCTTCATCCTTAGAGACCAAGTTTGATAATTGTTCCTGTCCAATTTGTCAATAAATGAAGGAAAACCATCTCCCATTTTACCTTATTTGCTCTGATACCACTGTTGGGACAGATGGATGGATGATCCAGGAAAATGAGTAGGTACTGCTAAACTTGCTTTGTACCAGCCCTCTCTTGCTTTAGACTTGATTAGTAGATTTCCTTAGCTTTCCAATGACACCAAGAAATGGTCTATGTTCTTTGGAAATGATGTGTGCAATGATTGAATCAAAACACATAACTTTGGAAGTCACAAACTCAAGAAAACCTTCTATTTTGGTCTAGACACCTGCTGGATGTTTTGCTCAGTGTGACCAGCACAGTAGCAATTGATAAAATTACTTCTAGGGGTATTCAATTAACTTAGTAAGCTACCATTTGCAAGTGGAATGATGTAAAATGACAAACTATACTCAGAGAAATTAATTTAGCGAAATTAACTATACCCTCGACTTTTTAGGACTGTAGCAGAGATAGACTAGTGAGCACCTCGACAACGATTTCTCTGAATCGGCTGAATGGAATATCTTCAATTTTTGACACCATGTAGAAGACGTCAAGATGAATCCAACAAGCTTTGATTCACTGAATTTGGAGTAGTATTGACCAAGATATGCCCTTGACAAGTTGACAGACTTTTGAGTAGACTAGTAGAGAACACAGAGATGAATGATGTAAATGTATCTATTAGTTAACACTTGTGTACAATCCCATTGGCATAGATAGCATTGCCTAATGGTGTAGGGAGGTGTAGGCTATGGTATAGTCCTCACACACACTCAATTACAGAAGAATGAAGCTCGCGAGTGAAGTGATCTGCCCGCGACTTTTCCAAGTACATTTTTATAGGATATGTGCAAAAATTTGAATTCAAATTCAAAAATTGGCTTCCTATGATCAAGGTCCTAAAAGCTTGGAGATATTCTCTCAATCAAATAGACTACTTTTTCCACGACTCACTTTGGTAGGTGATTACAAAAGATTCCAAGTCATTTTGACTTTTACAAATGAGATAAAGTGGTAATTAACCACTAGCATATGTTCCTATGGTTCTTCATGTATGTAGAGTCTTCATGATAACTTTCAAGACAAATGTGTAGGCTTGTGATTTACACCAACAATTATTCCCATCCGGCGGCCTAACACTGGCACGCACGGTGGACTCGAACCCGCAAAGAAAATAAAATTAAGGCTCATCAACTATGCCTTGTATATACATAGTTCTAGCTAATTTAAATGTGCGGGTGATCTTTTGTTTCAGGGAATCAAGCATGATCTTCAAGTTATCTGGCTCCACCAGTTGTGCGTCTGTTCTGACTGAACAATAACTTGACTGATCAGTGCATCAGACTACGTCTGCAAAAATGCTTCTTGTAAATAAAATTCATTGGCTAATGCAACATCTCTGCTGACCTTTATATCAGCAATTTGGGCATCAACTCTAGACAATCTTTCTGCTTGAGCGCCTAACTACTTTTCTTTGCATTCCAGCTCCTAAGCTTGATATTGAATTGTTTTATAATATGCATCCCTTGCTTTCATGATTCCTGCTAATTCTTTCTTAGTTGAATTGTCAGACCCGTTTGTGCTTTTAAGTTACAATTCGCCTGAAAAATATCGGCAAATGCGGTCTTTAATTCTACAGTAGTCTGCTTGGCCAAGTCAACCATTTCTTGTCCTTTCTGCACTACCTCATCAAGCTCGGCGCGAGTTTCTTCCAGCAAATTGCCGAGAGCAACCCGAGAATCTTCCTTGTCCTGCACCAATTGTTTTAATTGGTTGATCTATTCATCGCGAGCAGATAAAAGGACATTCTGTTCATTTAACTCAGCAAGTGCTGCATCGTGTTGGGCAATCAGGTTGTCCTGCTCAGCGATCCGGGCTTGAAGTTATTGAAGTTGAACCTGCAGGGCATGGTTCTCTATCTTGACTACATTTGCTTCTTCCTGCAACGGAGCGATGTCAGCTTCTAGCAAGTCAACTTTACCTTGCAATTCCTGCCTGATATTCTCGGTTGCGAGTTTCAATTGAATAGGTAACTGCTGGGAAAATTGGATCAGTAGGCGACCCATAGATTCTAGTTCATTAAACATCGGAGTCGGAGGAGGAAGAGCAGGAAGTGGTTGGGATGAAGAGGCTGAGAACAGATGAGGAGAGGGTGGTGGAGAGTAGTCGGGAGAAGAGGATGGAGGAGTAGGTGCTTCAGGAATGTCATTGGCGATGGCACTAGTAGGCACTGCAACGGGCTCAACAGAGTTAAGGGGCGGAGGAAGGGGAATGAGAGGATTCTGCACCAGGTCTAGTCCGATTGTATTCTGATTTGGCGCCTCAGCTTTGTCAAGCAGGACCTCAGCATTGGCAATCACTTTTGTGATGATTTTGGCGACAATTTCTTTCATAGTGGTCTCATCCTGCTGATGAGAATCTGCCCGAGAAGAGACCTCTTCGGATTCGTCTAGGGGTGCACCATGTTCCTGCTGGTTGAGGGGAGAAGAGGGAACGGATGATTCAACATGAAGAGATGTTGTAGTGTCATGGAAGACTTCTGTTTCATGACCGGTAGTTGATCCTTGCACCTAACTTCCAGAGGGGCTAACACATCTGCGTTTTTGGCGAAATAGCTGGAACAGCTCTTCATCGTCGTCATCCTCGTCCTCGATCATTTGAGTAGATTCTTCATGTAACAAGAAGGGAGCGGTTGGAGGAGGTTGCACGGCTTGGATCACCAGAAAGAGGAAGGTGAGAATATGGGGTAGCCGAGAACGAGGAAGGTCACCCTTAGTGACTTGTTTGATAACCGCTACACATTCACGGTGAATGCGTCGGAAATAGAAGGAGGCGAAATTGACAGACTCATGGGAAGTTGGTATCTATCATCGAATAGAATGTGCGGGCAATACCATATGTGCGTTTTTGTAAATTTAGGGTGGCTACCAAAAATTGCAAAGTTGTACGCTTTGGTTCAGGTCTACACAAAATGGCATACTCATTAGATGAGTGCCAGGGAAACAATTCTTGCATGATGGCCACGGAAATAAGGGGACCATTCTCCAATCCTTCCCGAGGAAGTCAAAAAGCTTCAGCAAATGTAGCTAAAGTAATAACGACACGAGATGGTAAACACGCAATGGGCCAACACTGCTCATTAGCAGGTGTGGCGGCGATGACAGAAATGATCTGTGCATGGAATGGTTGACACTCCACTGAATGCCAAGGCAATTCCGCGAAGGCCAGCAGACCACGAGTCCGCAAAATACTCACTCACTTCTAGAGTGAGGCATGCACGGAAGGTGGCGACATTCACGAGAGCTTCCATGGTGCACAAGTAAACACGAGAATACAGAATACACAAAGCACACAATCACACAGACACAATAGCAATTATCAGTGGAAAGAACACGATTCAGTAAGAGCACGAACACCATTAGGCGACAATGCATGCGCATCAACAGTAACACCAAGCGGCGATTAATCATAGTTAGATACCAAAACGAGGAAATTACGGTGAGTGTTCAACCGAAATACGGGGATTAAAAAAAAACAAGTGACACGCGAAAAAGACTAAGTACACGTCAGCGGTTATCAGACGGCTGGTGATATGGGCGAAGCTTAGAACCATTAATCACTTTTGGCAAGAGAACACCTGTTAAGGTCGCCAATCGAAAAGTTGTTGGTCCCACTTGTTCAGCAATCGGGTATGGACCGAACCACCGTAATTTAAATTTTCCGGCAGTGCGGTTGGCTTTGGCATTATAAAATAAAACAAGTTCATCAACCATAAAGACAGGGGTTTTTAGGAAGCGTTCATGAGTACAGGCTTGACGAAGCTGAACTTCCTGGAGAGTCATGAAGCTTTCCCAGCGGTGTTCATCCAATGATCTAAGCGTATCCAACCGAAATGGCAAAGATTCTTCCAGCAACAATTTATGAGCTAATGCAACACGCAGGCTCGGTATCACTACTTCCATTAGTGCAATAGCTTCTATACCGTAAGCAAGTTTAAACGGAGTTGTTCCGGTTGCCACTTTGTACGTGGTCCGGTATGCCCCTAATACTGCAGGTAGTAGTTGATCCCAACGTTTCGGACATTCCAAAATCAATTTGCGGAGCATATTCAACAGAGTCTTATTGGTACTCTCAACCAGACCATTAGCACGTGGATAGTACGATGAGCTGAATTTATGCATAATCTGAAAAGTCTGAGTCAGTACTTGCATTAAGTTGTTTGCAAAATGTGTTCCTTGGTCCGTCACTATTTCCAGAGGTAGTCCATACCGAGGGAAGACATCCTTCATTAAACACTTAGCCACCGAAACAACTGTGGCAGAACGTAAAGCCCAAGCTTCCACCCACCTGGTGGCATAATCTGTACATGTCAATATATATCGATTGTTGGTGAGGGTCGCTGGTGATGTTATGGGGCCAATAAAATCTAGATACCACTTCTGAAAGGGATCCAAAGGTAAGACAGGTTTGCAGGGGAAAGAAGTGTCGCTGCAAGGGTTGTCTCGTCCATTGACAGATATCACACTGCTGCACAAATTTAACCACATCTCTATACATTGTAGGCCACCATAGCCCACTTTGTAGAATTTTCCCGTGAGTAAGATCAGTTGCGAAGTGTCCTCCAGAGGGTAATGAGTGAGCCATAGTAATAACTGATTCTGCTTCATGTGGAGGAATGCATCTAAGTAAAACACCAGTATGATCTAGGTAATATAGTTGACCCACAATCAACCAGAATCATCGACTGTAGACCGCAATTTTCCAACGTAGAACAGTGGGAGTATTAGAAGGAAGATAGCCATCCGTGAGGAAAGTTAGTAATGTATCACAGTATGTAGTAGCAACAGAGGGTTCTACAGAGTCTTCAGAAGTTGTCTCGGTAACGTAAATGGCCGGTGTAGTGTCATCAACCCCTATCGGAGACTCATTGGAATCCAGGTGAGATAAAAAATCTGCCAAGGCATGTGCTGTACCGGGTCAATGAATAACTTCATAATCGAACTCCTGTAATAGTAAAATCCATCTGGTCAATCGACCACCTAAATGTTGTTGCCGAACCAAGTACACCAGAGCAGCATGATCCACATGGAAAGTAAATTTACGGCCCAGCAAGTAATGTTGAAATTTCTTAACAGAGTATACCAATCCCAGGCATTCTCGTTCTATCACAGACTAATTTTTCTCTACAGGAGCTAAGCGACGGCTCGCATAGTACATAGGCCAAAACCATTTATCAATTTGTTGCATGAGGACACTACCATCGCAATATCTGACGCATCCACGAATACATGGAACGGTCGTTCCCAATCAGGTGGTTGCAGGATCGGTGCCTGTGTCAATAAGTCCTTCAACCGATCAAATGCACTTTGGCACTCTGGAGTCCAATCGTACTTCCGCAGAGCTCTGGCCATAAGCCGATTAAGTGGTGTCGCTAAATGAGCTAGCCACCGTAAATGTCTGCCATGCCACCGTATTTGGCCAAGAAAACGCATAACTTCTTTCGGCGTCTTTGGGACTGGTTCCTCCAACACAGCGGCTACAATATCCGGATCCACCTGTATTTTGTGTTTAGAAATGATATGACCAAGCAGTTTACCAGAGGAGACCGCAAAAACTGATTTGGTAGGACTCAAACATAATTGATACTCTCGGCATTTTTCAAAGCAGCACCATAAATGATATAGGTGCGTTGAAGTGGCTCCAAATAAGGAAAAATCATCCAAATATACTTGCATAAACGTGGTCAAGTCGGGTGAAAAGACTTCCTGCATACATCCTTGGAATGTACTCGGGGCATTCTGTAAACCGAACCACATTATGGTGCAAGCATAGACACCCCAATTAGTCATGAATGCTATCTTCGATATATCTTATTCTACCATCCTCACTTCATTATATCCACTGTAGCCATCCAAAAAAGAATACATTTCATGTCCTGCTACCCTGTCGAGCATTGTATCTAGAAAGGGGAGAGGGAATGGATCCGGGACAGTGGCTGTGTTAAGTTTCCGGTAGTCGACACAGATACACAAATGTTTATTTTTCTTCGGGACGATTACTATTGGAGATATCCACTCAGCATGCTCAATTGGCACAATAAATCCCACCTTCAATAAACGATCTTTTTATAGGCCTTGGGTTAAGCGTGTCTCCCAAGTTGTACGTTACCGATTGATCTTCCGGTACATAAAACTGTCGGGGCTTCACCAAATCATCAGCTGGCTGCAATAGTTGTTGTAAGGTCAGTTCATCCATTGCTATCCCATCATCTGCTTCTACTTCTCCGATCATTGGTACGACCGTACAAACTGCTGGACTCTAATTGTCTGCGACCGATTGTAAATCCACAGTATCTAATGGGAACAGATCCTTATCGGTCTTGAGGAAAGCCTCTTCCTCATCATTAGATAGCCCATCCATCATATGGACTAGCTCTGCTACATATGGTCGTGCGTGCAGATCACAGGGTTGCATGGCATCCAGTGCAACTACATATTTCCAGTGATTGTTCTTAAAGATTAACTCTTGAGCTGACCAATCCTGCACAACTTTGGCTTGCTTGAGCCATGGGCGATCGAAAAGTAAGTTGTAGTCGAGGCTAGATTCAGGTAAATGTGGTTCCCTGCAGGGTGATCGGGATGTTACGTACTAATCCCACCGGATGGACTCGTGATTGGTCTGCCATTCGCACAAAAAAATGCATGGGTTCAATTAAAACTTGGGTAATCTTCTGGTTTTTATACCAGACAGTGATTAATGGGACTGAATGATCCACCATAGAATCCATCTCCGGTTGTATGGTCGTAGTCGCCGGAGTACATGAAGGTCCGGGACTAACCTGCTATTGAAATTGTTGTCATACTCCTGGAACTAAGGCGAGCAACTGTCCCAAAGGGAGTGTGATTGATGCCTTAGATAAGACGTCCCATGCCAAGTCGGTTTACGCTATGGTGATCACCGATTCTGATGATGATTCTAATATTGTTGGGACAGAATTCTGTTCACTCGATCTTGCTTGTGGCAGAGGGAGCTGTGTTATCGGAATTGGATCAGGCAACACAGTTGGTTCCTTAGCTGTCCATTGACTAGCCTTTGCAAACATCCCCTGCTGCTCACGAATTCTAGGCTCGAAAACTTCAGCTGCTGGTTGCAATTGTTTACAAGATCTCCTCTGAACTACGGCTGCTTGTGACTCAACTGGGGAAATATAAACCATGTTGGTCATCAGACTTTGTCATTCCTTCTTCCTTTTATCGTACTCTACTACTTCCTTGCAAAATCTACGGATATGACCAACCTCGCCACAAAAATGGCACCGAGGAGGTGGGAGGGAAGTACCTTCTGCCGATGTA
The DNA here is from genome assembly GCA_020310875.1 of Ceratopteris richardii. Taxonomy (NCBI): domain Eukaryota; kingdom Viridiplantae; phylum Streptophyta; class Polypodiopsida; order Polypodiales; family Pteridaceae; genus Ceratopteris; species Ceratopteris richardii. The sequence continues at coordinate 57,837,010 of CM035436.1, read as the reverse complement.
CCTGCTTGCCATCGATTTTGATTAAACTTGTTACTTCGCGGTCCTCGATAGTTCCTGTATCCCTCTTGCTGGTTGGGTCACAATTGTGGTGGCACATAATGGATGGCTGGCTGACCCGGTTCCTGTATTATAGCGTTTATGGCCGCTCTACCCTGCACCTTTGCATTATATGCATAGGTTTCCGTTGAGTGTCCTGTTGTATTACATATGGCATAATATATCTGGTTGAGGGCACATGTAGAACTGGTGTGACCTGGATTCTTGCACTTGGTACAATACACCTGTTTGGACAGATCCTCTGCCCCATTCTTACTTGCTTTCAGCCATTCCAGATCTTCTGTAAAGCCTCCAACTTTATGCTCCAACTACAAGGCCATCGCAATTACTACATCCAATGTCATGCCACCCACACAGCGAATGATCATTATTTGTTTTAACTGTGGATTCAGGCCGTTAATGAACCATTGTGTGATGACATCATTTAGCAGGTTAGCATGTGCAGGAGGCAGCTGTCGCAAATGGGTTCTGAACAGTGTCGCATACTCCTGGACACTCTGGTGTAGATTCTGTCGATTGTTCTGCAAATAGTCAAAGATTTCGGCAGGGTTCTTCTTCAAACGGAACCTCTGTAAAAATGCATCTCTCACATCATCATAGTTAGCGAAATGATGAATATCATATTCAGTCAACCACCTTGCTGCTTCATTAACCAATGTGGCTTGAAATACAATGGCCTTGTACGTCGGATCCGGTGGATGATTCAACACGGCATAACTAATCTCGAATGTGCGAACATGTGCGTCGGGGTCATCTCCTGGAAATCCACCGAATTTTGTATATGTCACCCCAGTCGGAACCGGTCGAGGTGGGATGATTGGATGTGGCTACTGCTGTTGCTGCTGCTGGAACTGCAGTTGCGGCTATGGGGGTGTTTGTTGCTGTGACTGTGAACCACTCATAGTGCTATTGTGGGTAGTATTGTTGTTATCTATATGTTGAGGGGGTGTCTCTTGGCCTTCAGAATCTGTATTATCAGCCTGCTCACTTTCCGGTTCAAAAATATAATTGAATCTCTTACTTATCTCCAAATCAAATATCCTATCCTCAGCTTTGGTATCGAAGTTAGGTAAACTTGTACCGAAAAGGGGTGAACGCAATAAGTGTCTACCAAGCAGCACTGCAGTGTCACCGAAAAATTTCAAATTCCCACCAAATGGTACCGAACTTCCACCGGAACTTGTCGAACTTTCACCGAACCAGGTTATCCCTTCATTTGAAACGGTCTCACTTGGTAACACAACTTTATCACCGAAAATGGTCGAATTCTGACCAGATAGTGTCGGACTAACTCTGCACTCTGTCTCTGTACACCTCGAAGTCACTGCACCTTCTTCAAGAAGTACCGGATTCACCGCAATCTCATCATGTGTCACCGAACTAGCACCGGAATCACTACTGACTGGCTCCGATCCTTCTACAACTGGGCTTAATTTCCCTGCACTTCTACCACCCAAGGGTGTTCCTAATAAATTTGGAACTGCCCAAGGATGTTGATCTCTCCTATACTTTGGATAGGACTCACCGGAACGAGTAACTGGCATATATCACTTTTTCAACTAACGGGTACTATTCTCCACTGCTTGCCTTGCATACTGCTCTTCCCTTACTGATTATTCCATATTCCCACAAACGGCACCAGTGTTAAAAGGACTTTTGTCAAGTTGCTTTTAATCTCTTTTCGGGTTCTTAGGGATGGTAGGGGTCTGACAGTGTAGAGGCCCTTTATCTGATTTTCCCAAATTAAATAACTTCTTACATAGTACTTATCCCACAAAGACAATAGCCTACGCGATGCAGTTACTAATACTGCAATTCAACGAACAAATATACTCAAAATATCTGCAAACTCTGCACACAGCATCTCCGGCGTCGTCATCCAGACAAACAGTCTGGCAAACCCGTCTCTCTATGCCGAGAGTCATTGTCATGCACTTTCAATAATGGATAAAAGGTTACAACTAATCGCTACGCCCTTTTGGTGCATGCGATATATGAAAAATAAGATTACATTATTCCCATCCAGCGGCCTAACAGAAGTATATAGCTTCCTTGATGGGTTCCCTAGATACAATTAGCTGGCCATTGCCCTAGAAGATTAGCATAAGATGGCTTTTTCTACAGAGTGGGGCATATTTTCTTTTCGAGTAATGCCATTTGGGCTTACCAATGCACCAAATACCTTCCAGAGGATGATGTGCCATGTTTTCCAAGAGTTCTTGAGGAAGAGCTTGGAAGTCTATGTGGATGACCTCTGTGCTCATTCCAACATAAGACAAACACATATCCCTGAGTTGAGAGCTATCTTTGACAAATGTAGAGAATATCAGGTCTGCTTGAACCTAAAAAAGTGTATTTTCCTGTTCAGGCAAGGAAAGATTCTAGGACACATAGTGTCAGAGAATGGCATATCCACAGATGAGGAGAAGGTTAGAGCTATTGCAGAGCTACCTAGGCCAAAGAATGTCAAGGAAGGCATTGTGGCTATTATCGTTGATTCGTTCATATGTATGCAATCATTGCAAAGCCTCTATACTCCCTCTTGACTAACTTTGAGTGGACCGAAGAATGTGAGAACTCCTTTAACAAGCACAAGAGAAGACTCTGTTTAGCACCAACCTTGACTACACCGAATTGGAACAAGCCATTTCATGTTCACGTAGATGCATCTAATTATACTATCGGGTGTGTACTAGCACAACTTGCTAGAGAAGGCAATATGGATCTCCCAATAGCCTATACAAGTAAACAATTGAATGCAGCTGAACAAAACTATACCACTACCGAACGAGAAGGATTAGGCATGGTATATGCGGTCAAAAAGTTTAGACCCTATTTGCTTGCAAATAAGTTTAAATTTTTTACTGACCATCAAACATTACTATATCTAGTGAACAAACCCTGTAATACTAGCAGATTAATAAGATGGTTTCTCTTATTAATGGAATATGACTTTGAAGTTGTGGTTAGGAAAGGTAGGACTCACCTTAGGGCAGATCACCTTTCCAGGCTAACTTCAAGAGAGTCCCCTCAAGGAGTGTCAAATGACCTTCTTGATGCTTACTTGTTCAATCTAGAGGTAGTGTCTGAATGGGCCAAGAAGATAGTGTCAGTTCTCACCTTTGGACCTAAACATCTTGTATTGAAAACTAAAGACAAGGAAATAGTCAGATCTCAGTACCACATAATGGCAGGAAGCATGTATAAGCACACCAACGAAGGCATACTAGCTTGTTGTGTAGATGACCATGAGCATGCAAAATGGTTGCAACTAGCACATGTAGGTGCACTACAGCAACACCATTCAAAACATAAAACCCTTCAGACTCTACAAAGGTTAGGGGTGTATTGGCCAACTATGGAGGTAGATGTCCATAATTGGTGCAAGGATTTCCGAAGTTGTACTACTAAACCACTTGTGGAACATGCTACACTATATCGAGTGTGTTTGGTGCTAGGTTGGAGCGAACCATTAGTAGCCTTTTTGAGGATGAAAACATTCCCTCAAGAGATGACTATAGCTAGAAAAAGGAGCTTAGAATAGGAGGCGCTAAACTACTCATTCATTGGAAATAATTTATACAAGTGCGGTAAAGATGGTTACCTAAGCGTGTGCATCCATGAGAGTGAATATCTCAAGATCTTGGAAACTTCTCACCAAGATGTAGTAGGGGGACATTTTGGACTAGATTATGTGATCAAAGCAATTCTATTCACAGGTCTTTGGTGGCCAACTCTTCACATGGATGCACATACCTATGTGAGGCGGTGTGACATTTGTTAGTGAACTCAATATCCGATATGTAAGGATGAGATGCCACTGAAACCCATGATGGGAGAACATGCATTCTCTAAGTGGGGAATCGACTTTGTTCGTCCTATTAATCCCCAGCTAAGGGTTCACATGCTGAATACATTATTGTGGCCACAAACTATCTAATCAAATGGGTGGAAGTGAAGGCTACAACAAAGAATGATGCTCAGGTGATGGCTAACTTCTTAGTTGAGAATGTGTTCACCAATACGAGCTACCAATTGAGCGAGTAAGTGATAGAGGCACACACATCTTGAATGAAGTCATTGAAAATATTCTTCAAGAATTCTTGGAGATACATAAGAAATCCGCCCCCTATCATCCCCAAGCTAATGGACAAGCTGATAGCACAAACAAGATTCTATGCAATGTATTGATAAAATTGGTGAATAATAAACACTCTAACTTGGACAAACAACTACACCATGTTGTTTGGCCATACAAGTTGCCTATAAAATGATGCTCCAAGCCACACCCTTTCAGATGGTCTTTAGTAAAAATGCAGTGCTCCCATTAGACTTCTTGATACCCACACTAAAAGTGGCACAGGAGCATGAGTGGACAGGTCATGAACTCTCTTTGAGGATCTTTGATCTTGAACAGTTAGGTGAAAGAAGACTAAGAGCAACGGCACGAATATATGTGACCAAGAAAAGACAGGAGGCATACTTTGATGCCCATGTGAAGGACAAAGGCTTGAGGCTAAGAGATTTAGTCCTAGTGTACACCTTGAAGCAACATGCAAGAAAATTGGAAAAGTGAGGCTATGGACCCATGATTATCAACAGGATCTCAACAAGTGGAGCGTTCCAACTAGCCACTCTAGAGGGCAATATCCTACCTAGCTACATCAGTGGACGCAGAGTCAAATTATATCAAGAAACCCTCACAGAGGAAATGCTTAGTCAACTCAACACTGTAAAGAAACGAAAGGAAGAGGAAAAATGAGTCTGAGAAGAAGCACAGAAAGAAGCCTTAGAACGCATCCGATGAATGAAATTGAGGAGACAAGGTAGAGATGAGCTTAGATCAAAAACCTATGGAGCTCCAAGATACCATCTGGCCATGTGCAAAGCATCAAGTGTACGTTTCCATAGAATAATTGATCGACGTCCTTTTGTGGCGCTAGAGATAGGACAAGGAAATGGTGCAAGGATTGTAAGAGCATTGATTGACTCAGGCATAGCCACTAGTGCAGTTAGACTTTCCTATTGTCAAGAATTGAAACTGAGTATCAATCCTAAAGAAGCGTATCTCATAGGATTGGAAGGTGTGGAAACCCCTTGCATGGGCGAGGTGGACCTTCCCATCTACATTCAAGATGTCATAATGACAATTAAGGTGCTAGTGTGTCAAGACGAGGATCTCACCGAGCCTCGTGTCTTGGGCCAAGATTGGATATATGATCATGCAATCAACCTGAACCTAAGAAGTGAACTTCTTCAAGTCTGGGTAAAACATAATCGCATCACAGTTAATTTAGAAAATCAAGCACTCATACAACTAGGAACAACACCCACTCCTTGTCCCTCCAAGAGCACAAATGAAGATAATGATGTTTATCTTGTCCAAAGTTCCATGGTGCAGAAGAAGGTCACTCAGGAAGGCGTCGCAGAAGCCAATGTGGAACTCCCTTCTTTTCCAAAGAGGGTCCCATGAAAATAAGCAAGGCAACACAAGACACAAAGGAAGATGATAATCAGGAAGCATGAGCACTGACCAGTGCAATATAAAGTTACTCAGGGCACGAAGCAAATCTAGATACGCAAGGTTGAACAACCCTCTGCTCTAGAGACAAGACCCCAAAGAGACACCAAACAAGCTACTCCACTGAGGACTACAATGAAAGAGTATCCTAGGCATCACTCTAGACAGACCATTTCTATTTGGGTCCCCCAAGCAGTCAATGAAGGCAGACCCCAACGCTAGAGAGATTTGGGTGCCCAAGACCTGCTTATGAGCTCAGATAGCTTCCCCTCAGCTCCCAAGCTTAAATAGCCACTCACAGATACTCACGCCACAACCTTGAAGGCACATAATTGCACTAAACACCTTCACATCTCTAGTCACACTTAGAATTATCTAGAAATGGGTACTAGAAAGTCCCAAATCCAAGATTATCAAATCCTTTACATGTCACCTCTACCAAACGCTATAATTCCATAATAAGAGTTGGAGAATTAAACCCAATTTTTTAAATCAATTTGCATCAAAGTAGATACATTTTGAGTACAATGCACATCCAAAATATGCATCTAGGGGAATCACTAACGTACTAACCAACATTCACACACATCACGAACACTCCACCCACTAACTCCTAACCACTTTGGGTATCATGTTAGTATTGTGGAGGGAACACAGTAATATCATGCTTCCTATGCAATGCTAATATGCTTCTCTTCTTCTAGCATATAAGCATCAAGAACTACAAGCAATATCATGGCAGAGATAGTAGGCCCCAGCTCATAGGCAGGAGTGAGTCAAGCAGGTGTTAATATGGAAAATCTACCTATTGAAGTGCCACCAACTACACGACCTGTAGAGCTGCGACACTTACAACAAAATACCCATACTAGACCCTCCCACAGGAATAATGGAGAGAGTTCATGCAAACTCTCACTCGTTCAATGGCATGCTGGGGCCCTTAGGAGAAGCGAACTACATATGGGAGTCCAAGTGTGAGTATGAAATTCTTTTCCAAAGAGTTTGAGACCCTCCAAAACACGCCAGAACTTCAAAGCATATGGCAATGCATAGGGAGGGCGGAATACTCTGAGGCACCCTTACCAAAACCAGATTTTTTGCATTGTTACTACTTGGTATCAACATTACATGCAAGTGAAGTAAAGGATCGACAAGGAACCTTCGTCATTCCTTCCTTATTGGGCAACAATGAGTTGAAAAAGTTCAAACTTAACCTAAAATTGGTAAGTGCTACTCTAAACATGCATGACACGCATGTGCCCTCTGAGAAGGATGCTTTGATACCTGATAACATGAAGAATCAGAAACTGCAAAAGTTAAAAGATATGGTGGCACTCACACCAAATGTTTCCATCCCTCTCTACATGTGCATGCAACATTTTGCATTTCCTGGCCAAGATAGATTCACTCAGCCCCACAAATGGATTTGGTTTAGTCTTTACTTCGTGAAGATAGGCACACTAACTATTAAGCTTCCTGTATGGATTATAGAGTAGTTGTATGGAGCTAATAAAAGGTCCTCTAGGAAGCTTGTGGTGAATGGATGTTGCGCAATAATGTGCATCATTTACAAATGCTTATCATATGATGCACCCATCAAATGCGCATTGACCTGGTCACAACTATAGTTGTTTAAAGGACGCAAAGCTTCCACACATCAATCCAAGTGAATGAGGGGCTCTATTCCTTGTGTCCAGACATGAGAAGTTCTTATGACTCTGGAAGTCTCACCACGAGGGGATGCCACAAAGCCTCCCTTCATGATCCAAATTCCTAGATCAAGATCTGAAGGCACCTCATGAGCTGACCCATCTGCTCCTCCTATTCCATTGAAATTTGAATTTGCTACCACGGGAGACGTTGAAGGGATGAGCACCTTCGACTTTGAACCCTTTTTGCAGAATACACTATCTGATGTAGAATTCTTTTCAGATATAGAAGAACCTAGCACATCCTCCCAAAGATGGAAGAAATCAACAGAAGGCTGCCATGTACACTAGGATGACAACCAACAGAGGACCCTATCCCAACAACTAGAACAACCAGAGGGTGAAGAGGAGTGGAAGAAGTAGGAGAAGAAGAAGAAATGTCTGAAGCCCCTGCCTACAATACAGAACTCTGTAGACTATACCAGGTCATGGAAAGGGTGTGAGCACAACAATTACTCTCTGAGCAGAATAGCAGAATGCTCATGGCACAACTCTTGGAAGAGGCTGATGTAGACTCTGAATACAGTGAAACTCTACTCTTGCTAGTAGAAACATATGGCATAGTGGAAGTCGTCCAATCCACATTGCAGACAGGAAGAAAACTGATGACTCCAAACACAAAATCAAGAACATCTAGTTGTAGCCATAGAGAATACACCTAGGGCACCCATCAGCCCGTCAAAATTTCAAGTTGTACCCTGGGAGAACATCAAAGTTATACTCGAAAACTATGCTAACTTGTTTGACGCCCATGATAAATTAGCAGAAGAGTTAGATCAATTACAACAACAACAAATGTTCAATACTACAACTATCCCCCCAGCCACTATATCAACCTCTTCCACCATTACTGACTCAGAAGCACTACAGGAACTCAAACAACAAGTCAAAGAATTACAAGCATGACTCCTACAGTATGAAAGGCTGCCATCCGCACCAGAGGTCCTAGCAGAAGAGGAAATAACATCCATTCCAGTACAACAAACTTTTGAAGACAACTACGAACCGCAGCCAACTCCTAGTGGAAGAGTAACTGACGAAGTGAAGATATGTTTGAAGCCCCATGACCACCATGGATAAAACAAGTTGAAGACATGGGATGCACACATGAAGATTGAACTATGGTGTAGAATCAGGCAATGAGGGTAATAGAAGAAACGGTACTACAATCGGCATTCTTCTAGTACCTGGCACCCAAGCGATTGATTACGACCTCTAAACTATAATGCAGGCCCTATTAATTTTTGTAATTTTGGTTGATTATAATGCAAAAATTTAGAGAGTAACGATACACACCAACATTTGCTACACAGTTCCAACCAAAGGACTTACCACTAGTAGCATGTAAGGGAAACATTTTTCAACCAAACTGGTAGAAGACTAGATTGAGCAATCAAGTACAATCCCGCATAGAACAGGCCCAATCATTTTTTCATAACATATTTTTCATTAAAAGTGATTTTCATCACTACACATACATTGTAAATCTTTTTTTGGTAGATTAGAGTTTTGAGCTATTGTAAGAGACCTTTTGAGTAATACAAAGAAATCCATTGTTCCTCTCTTTGTTCTTGCCTTGTGGGCGCATGTGTGTGTATGTGTGTGCATGCTAGTGTGCTTCTCACTCACGCACTTGTGCCATCACTTGCTCACAGTCATCATACTAGTCCTCACGTCTCCGCGAACTGACATTTATGAGGTGGATCTCCTCACGTTGGTACTTGCCATTGTGCTAGAGTGACACAAGTCTTCTTATAACAAAGTTTATCACTACTCAAAGAAGGTGTGCATAATTCCACAAAAATTTTGGAGGCACTTTTATTCTCTTTTGCATGCTCTACCTTTCTCTCATACAACATTTCTCTTAATTTTTTCATCTTCATGTTCAATTTTCAACCAGAAAACATGATGCAAATAAGGTCTAGAGAGAGAATATAAAACTTGTCATCCCAAAATTTTTCCTGCATGCATAAAATGACCTAATTGTTCATTCTAAGGATTATCCCCACAAATGTAATTTGGAAAGTTCAAAATGAATTATTTCACCAGGAAAGGCCTATTACAATTCTTCCCCCATTTTAGGAACTTTGTCCTCAAAGTTGGAAAGAAGGATAATGTGCTAGAAAATTATCTAAGTTCACCCAAGTCGAATCTTCTATTGGATATGTGTTTCATTTTACCAAAATCTCTACTATAGATCTATTTCCAAGTAATCTTTCTCTTTCTCTCCTATCTAATACTATTTCAAGTAAGAGCTTAAAAGAGCCATCATCTTTTAGCTTATCATTGTCATGCAAAACATGAGCAACATTAGGTATATATCTATTTAGTAAGCTAACATGAAATGCAAGATGTACATTTAAATGTTCAAGTAATTCCAACAAATAAGCAAGAGATCCAATCTATTTCAAAACTTTAAAAGGACCCGCGTATCATGGAGAAAGTCTATGATCCTTTCCTAGCAACAAGTTAGATTGGTGAGGATTGAATTTAAGGAATACCATGTCATCTGTCTGTAATTCAAGTGGTCTTCTCTTCAAATCATAGAATTGTTTTTGCTTTTTTTGAGCTTCTTATATGTGCTGCTTAATTTTTCCAAGTTCTTCATCCATCTTCTTAAGCATTTCTTTCGATACTTCTACTTTATTTGGAAAACTAGAAAACAAAGGTTGATCCAAACAATTATAAAACATACATAGCCTAAAATAGAGTCATTTTTATAGATGCATGCCATGCACTATTGTATGCAAAATTGACTAAGGGAAAATATTGACTCCAATTATCCTACTCTCATTCACATTCATACACAAAATATCTTCATGTAATTGATTAAGCCTCTCAATTTCCCCATTAATTTGTGGATGGAAAGATGTACTCATACAAATCTGAGTTCCAATCGATTCAAATGTTGCTCTCCAAAACTTTGATGTGAACCTAAAGTCTCTCATAAAATCAAGCTTTTAGGCATTCCATGCAATCGGAAAATTTCTTTTACAAATAGTCTTGCAACATTCAAGGGAGTATGAGTCTTTTTCATAGGGAAGAAATGTGCCATCTTGGTAAGTGGATGAACGACCACTAATATGGTATCATGCTTACTACTAGTTGTAGGTAATTTAGTGATAAAAGTCCATAGAGATAGAATCCCACTTCTCATTTGGAACATCCAAAGGTTGAAGCATTCTAGGCATTCTCTTAAACTCAGATCTCACTTGTTGGCACTTAAAACATTCACTAACACATTTTCTATTATTCCATTTCATACATGGATAGAAGTAAGAACATTTCATTTTAACATAGGTCCTTGAATAACCTTGATGTGCAAAAGAATGTGCATCATGAAAATCATGCAATATTTTACTTTTTAATTGAGACTCAAAAAATATGCATAATGGATTGCTATAATACAAAGATCCATTTTGCAGATGAACTTTGTCTTGATACATTGATCCCCTATTTGCATGTGAGAAAATCAAACTAGGTGCATAAAAAGAGTCTTGTTTTAGTTCTTCTTGAATTTGATTGAAAAAATCAGAATTTATTACAGAAAAGCTAATATATAAAGTTGTCGAACTCCATGCCTCAAGGACCTTATTTTGCGTACCAACCAAATACTTAATGTCAAAATCATACTCGCTTAATAATTCAATCCCATAACACTGAGTCACAACAAAGGAGAACAAAGACACGTTCTCCATTTATTTGTACCTAAAGACCAGGATATCAAGCAATAAAGTGTCCATCTCAAAATATCTAGTAAGAATCACTTGTTCTTGCTTGTAAATATTGAGTAGAAGCTTGATTCTATAACCCAAGTAGTCGGTGATAGATATGTCAAAATGCTTGGTGCCATGAAAATTAATTGTTCAGCATGATCAAGAACCCCACATCATGACCTTTGACATAAGAGATCATAGTTAAAGGTACAAATAATATTTGGTGAAACCCCTTCATTACATCTAGAACCTCAGCAAGCACAGATTATAGGTGATTAAAAGCTACTCGAAATTTGTAGTACATGTGTTGCAAAAGTCCAATCTTTTAATAAGGCAATTCAGATCATCGCTTTGTACAGTTAAGAGCCTCATTGAATGTTGGCCATATTCATAGCATATCAAATGAATATACAAAAGCATTCCCAAGAGAAGACCATAAACAACCAAATTATATTAAACAACATCCACACATTCATCAAAGAAATGCTCAAGAAAAGTATAGCTTTGCACAAAATGGAAGCAGAACTTGGCATTATATTTCTATTAAAATGGTGTTCACATTTCATGTATGTTTTACAAGAATAATAAGCCTCTACAATAGAAGCTGGTAATAGGTTTTCTTAGGCTCATGCAAAATGGCATCCTCTGGAACCCTAGAACTCATCTCCTACTTCTCTTGCTCTAAGATTGGCTCTTCAAGGTCAGCCATGTCTCCCGGTTCATCTGCAAGTGGGGGAACAGGCTCCCTTGAAGTAGGTTGGAATCTCTCCGTGTCTGCAATGTGCTTCCTTCCAACCTCTTGGTCCTCATCTGGGCATTCACTCAACCCATTGATTCTCATTCTTATGAAGCTCACTTGAGCATCATCCTTCTCCACAGCTATGCAGTGCCTGAACATCTTTAAGGAGCAAGTGAGAGTCATTCATGAAACAAAAGAAAACCAATTAGAGGCCGATCAATATCATGGCTAATGAGAAATGTTGCAACTGAAATTACCTGTGCTAGAAAAAAGTTCTAGGACCCAATCATCATCATTGGAGAACAGTTGAATCAATCTCATTATAAGCTTTTGTGGCTTCTGATATGGGTTAACCAATGTCCTGTCCCTAGCTACATGAGGAAGTTTCTTGGTAACTACTGGGAACATGGGCACATTGGAGATCCCATTCTCATTGCAATGCTCTCTGACTCTTCTTTTGATTACTTCATCATAATAGCCAACTGTAATGCATTTGGTGGAGCTCACAAATCTATGCAAAGGAGTATGATTCATGTTTGTCTTCACCCTGCCAACGAGAACTATAAGTGAGAGAGAGCATCATTTAAGCTAGGGAGATAGAAAGAAGATCACATACCATGTGAGGCACTCCACAACATGACATCTCAACTTCAAAGTGGTTGAAACAAAGAAAGACTGGTCTTTGCTATGGAAAATTACTATCCTCCAAAGAGGAGACATAGTCAAATCCGCAAAATCAGTGACCATTTTTCGAATCTAAGGGCGCTTGAAAGGATCGTCGTCATTCATTGATCCCAACATTCTAAATCCATAGGGTATGTCTGCTATAAGAAGCAAGAAATGCTTTCTAGGCACAACAGTACAAATATTATTTACATCACTATAGAATACATTGTAATATACATGTCTAAGTGGGTTCTAAGGGATTCAAGAAGCACTTCAGATCAGATTCCTCATTAAAATCTATCTCCTTGGCTTTCAGTCTGGATTTCTCATGCCTTGCCCTTTGAATGTGAGCCAGGAATGCAGGGGGGACAATCATCATTTGCCTTTGTAGACTTAATTTTCTTTGGTTCTTGTAGAAGCAAGTGGAAAGGAAATTAAACAAGCTCTATGATAAAAAAGTGGAAACATGAGGAATCGATGCCTAGCATTGACTTCTTGCTTGGCATCGACTTTCTGCTGAAAGTCGATGCATGACATCGACCTCTCCCATAAGTCAATGCCTGGCATCGACATATGCCATTAAGTCGATGCCAGGCATCGAGTTTTAATAGTAAATCGATGACAGGCATCGAATTTCAGTAGTAAGTTGATGCCAGGCATCGACCTGTGCCACAAGTCCATGCCAAACATCGAGTTAGTACTAAAACTTGATGCTTGGCATCGACTTAGTGGCATAGGTTGATGACAGGCATCAACCGAGACAAAAAACTAGGCATCCTCTCTCATAATAGAACCTACCCAGTCACATAACATAATAAAATACTCTGATAAAGCTTTGTATGATGAGGTGGTTGGATACTCTACTTGGACCTCTATCCAAGAGAAGCATCCAAGCCTCTTCATCATCACCTCTTGAATCTTCATGTATAGTTTATGACTACAATCACAAACATGAAAAGGAGAGTAGGTTAGAGTAGGGAAAAAGGATCTGAGAATAAAATACATACTTATTAAGCTCAGTCACCATCTCTTCTAGGCTTAAATCCTTGGAGATTACCCTTCACAAAGTTAATATAACCACAATATCATCCTTATTCCTTGAAGGGCTCTCCATGGTTTCAGCTTCATGTCCTCAGGAGCCTCTTCAATGGAAAGGTCAACTTTTCTTCCCTTTCCCCTCAAATCAACCTGAGGGTTTGGCCTTGACTTCCTTTGTTTCTAGCCCTTGACCTCCTTGTTCTCCCACATTGTGAATATCTTATCGTGCAGATTCCATATCTCACCTGTTTTGAATGCAAGCTGAAAGCATGGATCGTACTTTCTCAGAGCATCAGACTTCTTGTTTTCATCAAGTGCAATGCCAACCTCAATAAGGCATTGGTTTTGTAGATTGGGATGTATTCTATCAGCCTCCTTCTTTAGGCAATCTTCGTATTCATGGTGGAAGAACTGAATCCTCTCTATGGAGGCTGCATGTAGTCATTATCATTGTTGTGATCCCAAGAAAGAAGCTTGGCTTCCTTAGTTGTAAGCCCAACATAGATTTTTCACTCTACATACCTAAAGAAGAATGTGGCGGGGTGCTCCTTCACTAGCTATCTACAGGCCCTTGCAGAGTGTGAACCACCAATAACATAATATGTGTAATCTTCAAATAGGCCCTCGTTGAAATCCTCCACAGAGTTGTACTCATTTGGATCCACCATGACGAGGAATGGCACAACAGTAGCATGAGGATTTATCTTCATTTTCTTCTTAAGATTCTCCACATGCAAATTATGTGGCTCCCCTATCTCAAGGGGCCTCCTCCTTGTGACTAGATCAAGTGGTGGCCTATGGATGATATTGATTAGTAGGTGGAACAACGGCCCGTTCTTGACAAGCTTTCTCTGAGCTATGTCCTCCCTCATCTTGTCCTGCTCAGTACTCTGAATTCCTGATGCAAGCTCACCACTAGGTGCAACAATAATATCCTAAGAGGTAGAGCTTGACTCAGAAGACTCCCCATCAGCCACTCTCTTCATTTTCTTCAATGGCTTCTTTTGCATGCACTGCTTACCCTTTGCCTTTATTGGGGTTGTCTTCTTCTACTGTGTTGGCATAATGTTGCCTTGGATCCATGGCATCAAGTCTTTGATCAGGTTCATTGAGTCCCTATAGATCTCTGCAAGCCTCTCTGGCACACAACACTCTGGGCACAAGAGATCCATCTTGTAGATTGCATTTCATAAGCCCTTCAATGTCTCTACCAAGAAAAGGAGGTTGTCAGAATCCTCATCCTCATAGTCCACTTTGAACACAAGGCCATACTGAAAGGTCTATTATTTCGTGATCTTGCCTCTCCCATTAGCCCCTACAAACACAAGGAGGACTGCATTCTTCTCTTCAACATACTGAAGGCACCACTCTAGGTTTGTCATGTCCCGGAATGGATTATCTTTCCTTATGACCTCTATCTCCTTTGAGCTCTCCTTCCTAGTTGCATCATCCTCAGCTATTGCGATGCTTCTCTGTCCACCAGATGACATGCCAACTGGGTAGCTTGCCCTCTCAGAGGATAAGGATGCAAGGCTTTTCTTGGATTTTGTCTTGTCACCGATGCCTCTGCCACGCTGCTAATCCACTGAGCTCACTGTCACTTTGAGCTTCTTGACAGACTTCTCATCTCTTCCCTCAGCATCCCTGAAATGGCCTCAATAGCATTGGTTCTTTATATAAATCCACTTTTCAAGCTGAAGGGTTGATGCCAAGCATCGACAACAGGATGCAAGTCGATGCTTGGCATCGACTTTAGGGCACAAGTCGATGCCAGGCATTGACTTCAGGGTGCAAGTTGATGCTTGTTGGAGTGCAAGTTGATGTCAGGCATCGACTTTAGGGTGCAAGTCCATGCCAGGCATCGACTTTAGGATGCAAGTCGATGCCAAGCATCGACTTTGGGGTACAAATCGATGCCAAGCATCGAGTTTAGGGTAGAAGTCGATGCCAGGCATTGACTTTAGGGTGCAACTTGATGCTTGGCATTGAGTTGCACAAAAAGTCAATGTCTGGCATCGACTTGCATCCTGAAATCGATGCTTGACATCAACTTTAGGCCTCAAGTCCATGCATGCACACAAAGTCGATGTTTGGCATCGACTTGCACCCTAAAGTCGATGCCTGGCATTGACTTGCATGCTAAAGTCAATGCCTAGCATCGACTTGTACCCTAAAGTCGATGCTTGGCATCGACTTGTGCCCCAAATTTGATGCCAAGCATCGATTTGCACTCTAAAGTTGATGCCACACATCGACTTGCACCCTAAAGTCGATGCTAGACATTGACTTTAGGCTCCAAGCCAATGCGTGGCATCGAGTTTCAGGCCAAATTCAATGCCAGGCATCAACTTTTTGGTTCAGAGCAGGTCGATTCCTGGCATCGATTTTGGGGTCAAAGTCGATGTCAGGCATCGACTTGTAGCCCAAAGTGGATGCCTAGCATTGACTTATGTAGAGAATTCAATGCGTGGCATCGAATTGCCCCCCAGTTTGATGTCTCGCATCGAATCTGATCATCATGGATCGAGATTTCACGAACACATAAAATAAAGATCGCTAGAAGAGCTACTATTTCCTAGAAAATAAAAAGGAATGTTTTAGGAATCTTTTTTTGTGGTGTGATTTTCTCTACCTATGGGCACTCTTGGCAACATTCTTCTTCTCCATTAGAGTTTCCTTGCTGATTTGCTGAGCTCTATGCACCTTTGCTCTCTGTGCTTGATTGCTCTCTCTCGCTCGTGGATTTTGGAAATGAGAATGATCTCCTCCTATTCTATTTATAGGCACTTGGGTTGCTTGAAACCAGAGACTAACTGAATCTAACTGAATGAATCCAATTTCTAACTAGATCAGCCAACTAATCTAACCAAGATCTGACATTGGATGCATCACTTCATCAGAACCGGTTTTAATCTAACTAGGAGTAAACAATCAAGCCGAGTGTATTAGCCATAGTCAACCATCTCCATTGAGAAACTATTTCATTGTTGGGTCGATGTAACTACAAGGTCTTCGAAGGCTACCAGTCATTCAGACGAATGAAAAGAAATTTGGCTTGCGGTTGTCTATGTCAGTACAAGGTATCCACAACAGTTAGTGCTATATCTTAAAGCTCACATTGGTAGAGTGGATGCATGCTACACAAGCTTTCTCATTTTGGCACCCTACAAGATGTTAAGAATTGGGATTTGTATGCGAAAGTATGGTGAACCCACAACCCAAGGTATTTGAATCTAGATTATACACTACCAAATTATCACTTAATTCATTTGTACTTGTAGATCCTTGGCTGCAAACAACTATAATCATATTTTTATCCTCAGGGCTGCAAACAACTATAATCATATTTTTATCCTCAGGGCTCATACATAATCCACATGGGCAATACATTCACTTAACAGTCATACATAAACAGCAAGGGTAATACATTAACTTACCACAAGAAGTCATTACATCAACACCTCAATGTACTCAAAATATCTTTACTCACTCAGCTTGAGAACTTATTTCAAACATGTTCATTATCATTTCTCACAGAGCATGACATTTGAGAGTAAATCTATGTCAATATTATGTCAAGACAATGGTCATTATATAACGGAAAGCATGTGAACCTCTTCAATCTTATATAATACAAAATCATAGCTTCCATAAGAGTGCAAACATATGATCCTTACATACAAATCCATAACTTTTATAGGGATGCAAACATGTGGTTCTCCAATGTCAAAAAAAAGTATGCACATGTATTAGTCAAAACCTATATGAAACTTTATGCCGATATTGTAAATAGCTTTAAAATAATTATTCTTACATATCTTTCATCTCATAGTGATATATGAGGCCCTCCTCATAAAATGCATACCGTATATGAATTTTTGTGTACCTCTCACTTCATAAGACACTCTTATATAGCCATGTCTACATGTACAAAACTTATCTAGAACCTGGAAATTCTCCAAGAAGCTTAGATCATTCTGGATTTTATACATACATACATACACATATATATATATATATATATATATATATATATATATATATATATATATATATATATATATATATATATATATATATATATATATATATATATATATATATATATATATATATATATATATATATATACACACTCGCTTTTTCTTATACATAACGTGGATCTAACATATAGAACCTATCCAAAATATCACCATATATTCATATCCTAATTTGTAATGACTTGCATCTATGTATCTGCACATGGATCTTTCTCTATACATAAATGTAGACCATATCACATCAAAGAATTTGTGCACAAAGGTTCATGGTCATATTCAAACCCACAACTTGAATACATTTATTGTTTGATTTAATGTTTCATATGAAAATGTGAATCAAGCAAGTAGCACCTTATCTTTGTAGGCACTGTCACATCAATCATGTATATTTGAGTAATTTAAGTACTTTTTAATGTTAGGCTTTAAGTAATTTAATGTAATTTGATGTTTAATGCACTTTTGATTTTCAATTAGCGACGGATGTGATTTTCGATTATGGCTGGCTTTATTGGTTGCTTTTGGTGAGCTTTTCAAGTGTAAACAATTTCTATATAAGAGGACCATGGCTCATTATCAAGCATCCTTCACCTAGTGTTCAACACAAGATTTGGAGAGCTTGGACCTCAATAGAGGTGGTGTTTCTTCTAGCACATGGGGTTGCCATGGTGCTAACTTGAAGCATGTTGAGAAGCAGCTATGGAAAGAGGACTTGGTCATTAGCAGCCATGGAAAGAGGACTTGGTCATTAGCAGCTTGATGGTGAGGATCGGCCATCTACATGGTGTATTTGAAGATTGTCTTCTACATGAAGATTTCAGGTTACTTCAAAGACATTGGATGGTGGTTAACATAAGATTTGCATCTTATGTTAAGTATTCAGGTACATATTTTCTTTATGCACACAGGTACTACTTGAAGTTTATGGAGGCAGTAACATCCATAAGGAGTCCTATTCGACATAGGTACAAGAGAATCAGTACATATATGCTTTATGCATATTTGGATGAGGTGTTTGAGAAGGTGTCTTCACATGAGTTTGAGGATTTCTAGCAGCAAACTTGTTAGCATCCTTTGCTACTTTTTAAGTATGTGATCTTTTCACACACGTATCTGACTTAGGGTCTTCCATAACCTAAGGTTAGATGAGGGTTTGTTGATTATCAGTTTCACACTGATCCTTCCTCTTTCAGTCACTCATATACACTCTTCTATAACATATAAGGTCACACATCTCATGTATATTCAGATTTCTGTCCATATATCTGAATATGTTTGTTACATCTGTACATTCACTCATCCATCTATTTCTCATCACGTAGAGTGGTTGAGAGTTTTGCTCCCACATTGTACATTGAACATTGGTATATATGATAGTGTGAGTAAGCAGTGGCTTACGTAACACTTTACAGATGTTTTCTAGTCTCTCTCTATCTTTGTCTCATCATTTGTATGATTAAGTGTGGTATGTTCATGTTTTGTCAATATTGAAGATTGCTAGATTCTGTGTTGTATATGTTGGACCTATGGAACCATGGACCTGTGATATGAGCTATGGGCCTACCTCATTTCCAACAAATAGGTCAGCCCGAATTGGACCTGATAATTCAGCCTGAATTGGACCCGATGGTGGACCATGCAGTACCCTTGATTATGCTCTGGTATAAGAATCATAAAATAACACAAGTATTAATTGATGGAGGATCTGGAGTAAACATTGCAACAACAGCACTTTGTCAACGGATGGGATGGACGCAAATCGAACTTGTCCAATTTTTTGTCCGCATGGCTGATCAATCTCGAGTTCATCTGGTTGGATTGGTGCGAGATATTCTTATTACTCTTCAAGGAGTTGTTTTTAAAATGACCTTTGTTGTTCTAGAATTACCCCAATCCAGCCTTGACTATACCTACTCTTTGGACGACCATGGTTAAAGCAAGCTAAGGTAGTTCAGGATTGGTCAGTGCATGAATTGATTTTTAAGTATAACCACCGGAAATATGTCGTTCCACTGGACGACATGAGGCCTTGTGACTTGCATGCACGACCATATGTTGCAGAACCTGTACACATGCTGGATGGTCTTTCAGATGATGAACAGAAAGGTTTTCTTAAAGCTAACAAGGATCTAATGGCACTTGGAACTATGGACTTACAAACGGTTGCAGATAACTAGAGTCCGGAAGCTTGTACGGTAGTACCATTGATCGGTGAACCCGAATCAAGCGTAGCATAGACCGTGGATGATACGACGCTATAACAATTGCTTCAGGTGATGAAGCTAATCCGTGGCCAGTGAAGATCAGGCGGGACTATCAGAGACCTTCTAGGATAACTTACTGCAATTACTACGTGAATTCTCTAATGTGTTTGCATGGGATTATCGGGATATGAAGGGGTTGGACCCCCGTATCTATCAACATCAGGTTATGTTGAAACCAGATGGTCGGCCTATTAAACAACCCAGCTATAGGATGAATCCTCACTATGCGGCCCAGGTCAAGGCAAAATTGGATCGATTGCTGAAGGTTGGGTTCATTGTCCCTATCGAGCATGCGGAGTGGATTTCCCCCATTGTCATAGTCCCTAAGAAGAATAAGCAATTATGGATATGTGTGGACTATCGGAAATTAAACGCAGCCACCGTACCTGATCCATTCCCTCTGCTGTTTTTGGACACCATGTTAAGGTCACGAGATGTACTCCTTTTTGGACGGATATAGTGGTTATAACCAAGTACGAATGGCGGAGCAAGACATTCCAAAGACAGCATTTATAACCAATTGGGGTGTCTATGCGTGTACATTGATGTGGTTTGGTTTGCGAAATGCTCCAAGTACATTTCAGCGTTGTATGCAGGAAGTTTTCTCTCCTTATCTAACTACATTCATGAGAGTTTACTTGGACGACTTCTCCTTATCTGGTGATACTTCGACGCATCTGTATCATTTACGGTGTTGTTTCTCAAAGTGTCGAGAATATCATTTGTGCTTAAACCCAAATAAATATGTGTTCTCTGTATCTTGTGGTAAGTTGCTAGGGCACATTATCTCAAAACAGGGGATTCAAGTTGATCCAGATAAGGTGAAGGCCGTACTGGAGGCACCTGCTCCCAAGACACCCAAAGAAGTGATGCGCTTCTTGGGACACATCCGGTGGCATGGGCGACATCTGCGGTGGCTTGCTCATCTAGCCACGCCACTCAATCGATTGATCACCAGTAGTCCTCGTCAGTTTGAATGGACTGAAGTTTATCAGTTGTCTTTCGATCGGTTGAAATCACTGTTAATGCAGGCACCTATTTTACAAGTGCCAAATTGGGAACTCCCATTTCACGTCTTTGTGGATGCATCCGACATTGCAATTGGCAGCGTGTTGATGCAACAAATGGGGAAATGGTTCCATCCAGTGTATTATGCGAGTCGCAGATTAGCTCCGACAGAGCGCAATTATGTAGTCACCGAACATGAATGTCTCGAATTAGTATATTCGGTGAAGAAATTCTGGCATTATTTACTGGGATGCCGCTTCACCTTTCACGTTGATCATGTAGCCTTCGTGTACCTTGTTCGCCAACAGCACCTGGGAGGACGGTTAGCACGCTGGGTATTGTTGCTCCAAGAGTTTGATTATTCAGTAGTACATCGACCTAGGTCTGCACACGCACTTGCTGACTTTCTATCTCAGTTGGATTCTGGTGAGCTTCTAGAAGGAGTTGATGATACCACACCCACGATCTATGTAACTGAGACTGTACAGGATGATCAGCAAGAACTACCGGTAAAATCCTGTTATTATGACACTTTAATGCTTTTCTTGACCAGTGGATGTCCTCCCGATACGACCTCTCCTGCTGCTCGATGAAAACTGGCCATGTATAGTCAACGATTTTGGCTAATTTTAGGGCAATTATATTACATGGATCACTCGGGAGTGCTGCTAAGATGTGTTCCACCACATGAAACTACTTCTGTAATTACAATGGTGCATTCTGCCCCAGCTAGAGGTCATTTTGCGGTTGACTTGACCCACCGGAAGATTTTGCAGAGTGGCTTATGGTGGCCTACTATGTATCGTGATGTGACCACGCATGTGCGGCAGTGCGATGAGTGTCAACATTCGGGTCAGCCTTTAGAGAGGCATTACTTTCCACTCCAACCAGTTTTGCCTCTTGAATCCTTTCAGAAATGGGGCTTAGATTTTATCATACCCATAACACCTCCTACGATACTTACCGGTAACAGATATATTCTTACATGCACGGATTACACGACTAGGTGGGTTGAAGCTTGGGCTCTACGGTCAGCCATAGCTGCTGCGGTCGCTAAATGTTTGATGAAAGATATTTTTCCACGCTATGGTTTACCCTTGGAGATTATGACTGATCAAGGTACGCACTTTTCTAACACATTAATGCAAGTGCTTACTCACACCTTCCAGATTGTGCATAAGTTTAGTTCCCTCTACTATCCATGAGCGAATGGCCTCACCGAGAGCACCAACAAATCTCTATTGAACATCTTAAAGAAATTGGTATTGGATTGCCTGGAGAGATGGGACCAATTCCTACCTGCGGTATTATGGGCTTACCGTACAACATATAAAGTGGCGACCGAAACAACTCCCTTCAAGTTGGCTTATGGTTTGGAGGCGATTGCTCCTATGGAACTAGTGGTTCCTAGTCTGCGAGTGGCATTAGAGCAGAAATTACTACCGGAAGAATCTTTCCCTTTCCGATTGAATGCTTTACGGTCTCTGGATGAACAACGCCTCGAGAGTTTTCTGGTGTTGTAGGAAGTTCAGCTCAGACAAGCACAAACTCATGATCGTTTCCTTAAAACCCCTATGTTTACCATCAACCAATTAGTGCTCTTTTATAATGCTTAAATCTAATCGATCCGCCGAAAAGTTTAAACTACGCTGGTTCGGTCCCTACCGTATTGCCGAACAAGTGGGACCAGCAACTTTTCGGTTATTCACCTTAACTGGTATCCTTCTTCCTAAGGTGATCAATGGATCGAAGCTTCATCCCTATTATCCACCACCTTCATCCTCATGATGCGTGATCGGTATTTTTACTTTTCACTCATTTTTCCCCACTGTTCTAACTCAATAATCCTTTCCTTTTTGTGTGATTTCGATTAACTGATTGACTGTAATCTTTTAGTTTTCTTACCTAACCATAATTGGTAGCCACCTTTTGTGTCTCCGATTCTGTTAATGCGTGCATGTCGCCATTATATCTGTATATTTCCAACACTCCGTGATGATTATGTTTCTTTCTGCCTGATTCCTCCAATGTTTCTACTTAATCCTATTCTTTATGCTGTTATTGCTATTGTGTTCTTGTGTGCTTGCGACCCCTATGTTATCTGTGCTCTTGTGTGTTTTCGTTTGCACCATGGAAGCTCTAGCAAACATCGTTACCTTCCGTGCCAGTCTCGCTCCGGAAGTGAGTGAGTTCCTATGTGCTCATGGTCTCCTGGCCTTCGCTGAATTGCCTTGGCATTCAGTGGAGTTTCATCCTTTTGTCGCGCAGATAATCTCTATCATTGCAGCTATGCCTACTACAGAACAATGCTGGCCGCTTGCATGCCTTAACCCGCGCGTCGTTGTCACAGTTAGCACAGTCGCTGAGGGACTTTGTCTCCCTCATGCAGGTTTGGTCGATGGCCCTCTCCTTCTGATGTCAACAATGAAGGAACTCTTTCCCAAGAACTCGTCTAACGAGTTTGCCATTTTGTGTCGACTTGAACCGGAGCACACCGCACCCCACTTCCTGGTCACTACCCTGAATCTCCAAAAACGCACTTATGGCATCTCACGCCCATTTTACTCCATGATCGATACCGCAGCACGCGAGGCCGTTAACTTCACTTCTTTCTTTTTCCGGCGCATTCACCGCGAATGTCAATCTGTTTCTAAGCAATTGGCCAAGAATGAGATCCCTCAGACTCGTTTGCCGCACCTTATCACTTTCCTCCTCCCGACAATTTAGGCTGCGCAACCTCCTCCTTTACCTATAATTCTATTACATGAGGAGTCTACCCAAATGTTGAAGGACGATGATGATGAAGATCTTCTCCACTTCTTCCAGTGCAAGCGCAGTCGCATCAGCCCATCCCAAAGTCAAGCGTAGGAATCAACCGTTGTACAAGAGGTTGAAGTCTTCCATGATACAACAACATCATTACAAGTAGCATCTGCCCAATCTTCTCCTATTAAGCAGCAGGATCAGGATATTAGCATGGAAGATGTAGCTGAAACTTCACAGTGGGATGAAGCACAATCCCTGGATGATATGGTTGTGAAGGATACAGTGGATGATAGCACGGTCATGGTTTGTCATCCATCATCCTCACAATTAGCAAATGATCAAGCAGACAAGGCAAAGCAATCGCAAAGTGCTGAAGAGGCAGTTACCGAAATTTCCATTATTTCGTCTGTGCTCCAAAACAAAACAGGCATTGTCCTTGTCCAAACACCTCATCTTCCTCTTCCTCCTCCAACCACACTTCTTGACGCTACTACTGCTTCTCCCTCCTCGCCTCCAGCCGTAATCCGTGAGGTTTCGTCCAAAGTTCCTTCTTCTCCCGACTACTCTCCACGCTCGTCTCCACACCTCCTTTTTGCCAAACCATCGCAGCCTACACCTTCTCTTCCCACCCCTGTTATGTTCACCCAATTGGCATCCATGGGTTACTTCTTATTACAATTATCCCACCAATTACCCCTTCAATTGCAGACGGCACAACAAACTATTCTTCAGGAGCTGCAATGTAAAGTTGGCATTCTGGAGGCTGATATAGTGCCTCTCCAGGAAGAACTCCTTGAAGCTAAAATAGATATTCATTCCAAAATTCAGCGATTACAGGAACAATTGATAGAAAAAGATTCTATTATTGCTAATCAAGACGCAGAAATTCAGGGATTGAAGCAAGAAGTTACAGATAAACAAGATGTAATGACTGCATTAGGAACAACACTCCATGAAACAAAGGATAAGCTCAGTATATTAGAAGAAGCTTCTCAGATGCTAGCTATGAATGTCATAAACAGTGAGAAAGAACTCAAGCAAGTCACCGAAGAACTTTTCCACAAAAGCCATTCTTTGGACGAAGAGATTGGCCGGAACATCCAATTAAAGAAGGAGATTGAAGCCATTAAAAAGGAAAGGCATGATTTTTACAAGACAATGCAGTTTCAATCTGAAGAACTCGAACACAAGGAAAAGCAATTAGGCATCCACGCTGAACGATTATCCAGGATAGATGCTAAAATTGCCGAAATGAAGTTATGCAGAGATGTTGCTCTCGCCAACGACTTCTATTCACAAGAAGCTTTCCTGTAGACTCAAACTAAGTCCCTGATCAGCCAGGTGATCGCTGCGAGTTCGGTCAGAACTAATGCGCAACTTATTGAACCTGAAATTTTGAAAGATATGTTAGATTCTTTGAAGCAGAAAATCACTCGCACATTTAAGTTAGCCCGCTCCATGTATGTACAGGGCATTATAGATGAATCCTGAACTTTGTATTCACCATTTTTGGGTTCGAGTCCACCATGCGTGCCAATGTGAGCCGTCGAAATGTAATTATGAAAAGTCGCATGCATACCGAAAGGGTGTAGCGCAAACAGTTGTATCCTTTTGATTAATGAAAAGAAGTGTGCATGAGACTGAGGGTATGATGATGTCGCTGGACTATGGTCTGGGCGAATGCCTGAAGTGGAGCGTAGCACACATTGTTGATACTCTAAGTATTCTGTCACTCTGTTAATTAAGTTAAGTAATGTGTTAAGTTTTGATGAAGTATCAAGTTGATCTGATATCGCGGTAAAGTGACGAAGTTGCGCATTCGTATGTATTGCAGTGAAGAACATTGTAACGCATAGAACAAATACATATTGGAAAGATAGTTAACTCTGAATACTAAATCGGTGTAGTAGCACATAACTGAATTTGTAGAATTGGGAAAATACAAACAGGGTCTCTGTTTTATAGACCCCTAACCATCCCAAGAACCCATATTTGATAATCGTTTAAGCACTAGTTTAACAATATTGTGGTGGCACAAAACATGCTCTTAACAAGTAATTTCCACCCGATAAAGAGGGTGAAAGAAAAATCACCTTCATTTTCTTGCCATCTTGTGTGAACAGGGACCAAATGACTGAAAAAATGAGCTAAAATTTGATGTGACAAAGGCAAAATAAACTCTTCAACAGGGTGAGGGTGGAAAAATTATCTCTTTACACATGAGTTTGCACTAGTAAGTTATTATCTTTCATTTGTCCTTTGATGTTCACGAATCACCATGAGAAATGGAAGAATCTTTTTCTTTAAAGGAAGTTTGACATTTGAGATTTATTCTTCTATAAAGCTTGAATTAATTGAAAGTACAATGAAATTAGGTCTTAACACCCACTAGATCCCTTGAATCCCATGAAGGAACTACTAGGATACAAAGCTCAAAGTCCTGCTAAAATAGCAACTAGGAAGAGACAATCCTAAGGTCAACCAAGGTAATAATTTTAAACTGGCTTTCTACTTTTGATTAAGGCCCAACAATTCCTCCTCAAAGGGATCTTTACTAACCCCTACTTTGTGGGATACAGGGGTTCCCACGAGTACTATGCCCATTCACTTGTACAATTGCACCTTCAAAGTTAAAGCTCGGGGGAATTGGCTTCGATTGAACCTCCATAAAAAAAATTACACATATATTAGAGCTAATATCAAGGTCCTTCACATAGTTAACACTAGTGTTGTACCAAAACAGGACACTATAGTGTCCTGTTTTCTAATATGGAAAAAACCTTAAAGCCCCATAAAGATCTATACCAAGATGCTCTATAAAAAATATATATTAAAAAAAAAACCTTTTTTGATAACTCAAAATATAGAAATTATTGAATATGGTTGAGAAAAACTATTTTTCTGTAAGCTTATATATGAGAAGAAAGAAATATCTCCATAAAAAGAATTTCCCTCCTATTGGAATCATTTTTCTAATGTTAATTTATTGTCATATAATCATTTAAGACAAATCTTGGGAACTAGAAAATCATTTTTATAATAAAAAAATTAGTAGAATATAGGGTGCTCATTATATAGTTATACACTTTAGCAGCCTTCTATATGATATTGATTCACAAAAACACTAAAATGGTTTGTGTTTTATTTCCAAAACCATCATATAGTAGCATAAAGATATGCTACATGTCTTTGAACCAATAATTTTGTATGTATCTCACATACCACTAAAAATTTCAATATTTCATTGAATGTCCATAATCCTCTCTACCAAGAATAAAAATTCATCCTAAAGAATTACGTTTTCTAAATGATTTAAGGTTTATATTATGAATCTAAATAATTCTATAAACATTATAAACTATTTTATATAGAAAAAACTAGCATGTTAACTTTAATCATGTAGCATATGCAATATTTGCTCATACAATCACATTTTTTTAGCGTAGAAAAACAGTGGTATTGTTTAACTTGAAGAAATGACATAGAAATTCGACTCCTAAGGTTGTCAAAAAACTATTTCTAGTTATAATAATATCAAATAGTATTTTGATCACAAAAAATGATGCATGTTCATACCATCACTTTGCAAAATAATTCATAGATGATAAAACTATCATATCACAAATGAGATTCATTTTATACCATAAACCTAGTAAAATTCATCACAAATCTCTAATTATGGATAAAACATGTTGACATACATAAAATAAAAGATTTTATTGCATTTAGACCAATGAAAATGATGATATCATGATTTTAATAAAAGAAACCTCTAAATTACATCACTATAATTTCTACGCCAGTATTGGAATTAGCATCATAAAATTAGTGAATAAATATTAATTTTTATATCTTTTAATAAAAGCTATATTTTTAAAAAAATATTAAACCCTTATGCCAATGTGTTGCATAGTTACATTTATAAATGGTTCCTTCTAGTAATCTAAAAAAATTCATCAAGCATTGTCTCTTTTTCAGGACACTAAAGTGTCCAAGTACAACACTAGTGTTAATGCCTTTCCAAATATCAACGATGGCTTTCAGAATAGATCTACTTTGATGAAACCTCCATTAAAAAAAAAAAAAAAAAACTTAGGGGCTAAATAAAACATAATATAAAACATGCTTTTATTAGAATTTAGATGTTTCCGGGATGTTTCTCATTACTCAAGTCAAGTACATGTTTCATTTAGTCAAGTCAAGTCCAGGTTGGCTCTCTGACTCAGTAATCGATTCCGAAGCTTCGAAGTTCTGAAACGTACTACACAAATAGCGTCAAAGCATTGAAAGTCCTCACATTTGTCTCTGCTACCAAGCAAGAACAAAGTAGCAAGATCGAAATTTCTTGCATTCGGTCTCTGCTATCCAAGCGACGTCAAAGTTGCAGTTACCTTGTGCAGCTGGATAGTTATCACATTCGGCCTTATGCCATCCAAACAACTCTAAAGAGGTTGCAGTTTGATACTGTCTCAAGGAAGAGGCTGAGATGGAACGCTGAGACGGGATTACATCTGACATTCGATCTTTTGATCTGTATTCATTCGACGAAGAATCATCCGTACTCTTCGATTATTGAAGTTTGTAATTGTGGAATCTTTCTTCTTATTGGAAAGTCGAATTTTTGGTTCGGAAGCTTCCAATCTATTGTTTGCTGAATCATCGCTATCTTGAGCTTCATTTGGACTGCACTTTTGCACAAGCGTGTAAATGGTGTGATTTCGAAAATGTTGGACATGGATAATGCAGATATGGTTGACTCAGCTAGAAAAGATTATAATAGCAGCAATGATATAGCAGAAAGAGATCTTGAAACGTGTGAAATGTATGATAATGTAGCAGCGTCTAGAACAAAACACCAGAAGTTTTCGAGCTTTAAAAGGTATATCACGCCAAATCATGACTTGTTAATTTGATTAATTCTTCGATTTCCGTTTCTTTCACGGTGGCTGTTGATGTCTAACAATGTTCCTGCAAAATTATTTTGTTTACAGTGTGGCACTTGAAGCTTTGGGAAAGGAAATG
Source organism: Ceratopteris richardii (assembly GCA_020310875.1). Taxonomy (NCBI): domain Eukaryota; kingdom Viridiplantae; phylum Streptophyta; class Polypodiopsida; order Polypodiales; family Pteridaceae; genus Ceratopteris; species Ceratopteris richardii. The sequence continues at coordinate 57,808,467 of CM035436.1, read as the reverse complement.
ATTCAGAATCTGCTTGTCGCGGTAAGTTTTGGCTCATAATATGTCCTTCCAAGTTCCATCTTATTTCCTCTAATTGTTGACCATGCATCATAACGAAGGATATTTCAACTCGGAGAGATCACCTTTGTCTACTTGGCCCGTTATTATCGGAAATGTTAGTGATGATGTAATTCAGTTCATTGACCATATAACGTAGTGTTTCACGTAAATAAAGAGATAAGTTCTCCAAAAATACATCTATAGTTGGTTGTCCTGAGGCGAAAGTTTGCCTCTATTAGAATTTACTGTAATGTAGATCCTCCATTTAGGTTTTCTCAAACGATTCAGTGTTATGTTTTCCGTTTATATTTCCTCTCAAATGTTACCATGTCGTATTATCACTTGTGGTGTGATGCGATTAATCACCTCATCGCCATCCCCAAAACATTCAAGAGTCAATCTCATACAGTTTGGGTGGGTAGCAAAATTGACAGCGACTTCGGAATGAACTAAGATAATTTCTCGTGGTCTTGCACTTTTTTGGGGTTTTCTTTTTCTGGCTCCTATTTGACGGCCGGATCAGCCAGGCAATAGCATGAGTTAGAATTACCCATGCATACTCTTGACGAAGACATAATTTTATTGCGTATTGAACTTTAGCATCAGCCCAGCGGACCCTTCATTGGAAGACTAGGGAGGCAGAGATGAGCCAGAGGCAGAATGGCTTCTGCAAATCCTTGTCCTGGAAGGTACATGCAAAGCTCGAAGATGATTCAGACGAGAAAATCTACAGGGAAACATAATAAAAGAAGATATCTCAAAAACCAATAGAGAACATTTCTGTGCGGGCTAATATGCTTGGTGATCTTCAAGATTTCAGGGAGTAATATTTGAAGACGAGTTTCTGCCTTCCACTTTGTGGGGAATTAGTCTTTTCGGATGTTTGGCAATATCCTTATCTTCTTCGTAGTCAAGAACTTCTTCTATGGCTGTGGGGAATTAGTCTTTTCGGATGTTTGGCAATATCCTTATCTTCTTCGTAGTCAAGAACTTCTTCTATGGCTGTGGCAATAATACTTGAGAGTCTCTGCCTTCCACTTTGTGGGGAATTAGTCTTTTCGGATGTTTGGCAATATCCTTATCTTCTTCGTAGTCAAGAACTTCTTCTATGGCTGTGGTGATCTGCATAAAATACAAGTTCAAGTTTTAGGAAAAGATAGTTTGCCTTTGTGACCGCAAAGATAATACCATTTTTCTCTTCCTAGATATTCATAATGGTTTGGGCAGTGATAAAATTCCACATAAACGAATCAAATAATCCATTTTTCTAACAAGTAAATTCAGACGAGGTGGGCAAGCCAGGTGGCAGCATGAGCTAGAATTATCATTTCACACCTGGTGATAAAGGTATAGACTATAGGCTAGTGATCTGGAATCTGATTCCAGCCAAAGTGATTTCCATGTTTACCCAGTAAAGGAGATGATTTTCTGCAAGATGGTTCAGATCAGGTAGAAATGCCAGTCGGCAGCACGAGTTAAAACTACTCGTTCATACAATGATGAAGGTAAAGTCGATGTGCTAGTGACCTACTGCCTGAACACTCCAGGAAAAGTGAGTTTCTTCTTCTTTTTTTCTCCACAAAAAATTACTTATTTAAAGAAACAAAAAAAAAAGAGGAAAAAGGGAGCAGAGGGAAAATAGATGATATTTGTGAGCCTAGCCATGAGGTTACGTAGAACATAAACTTTCAGGCCATTGGATTTCCGTTCAAGGAGAAAATGAAGGCTTTGTGGCATTGCACGGTTTCCCCATAGAACCTTAATGGGTTGAGTGGCTCCCTTTTGCAGGGTTTGGAAGGCCTATCCTCTTGGCCTGCAATGTCAAGATGGTAGGACTTTAGGTTGTAGAGATACTGACGAAAATTATCTTTATTTTGCCGACTATTTCGTCTCTCGTGACTATGTTTGTCTATACAGACTCTCATCATTAAAGCTATATAAGTGTGGCCTATGTGAAGCTTTATACACGATTGCACAGTAGTAAGCCCTTCAGGCCTCATTAACCAATGATTATTAATTGGGTTTTTTGCAGGTCTCAAGAGGTTATGTTGCCTCAGTTAAAATTTAAAAATAGTTTTTGTGCTTAATAGTATGATTGAGATAAGAATAATATCACTTTGGGAATATAGGGAATCCATCCATTTTGCTAGGTCCATGCACAAGTGATGCCCAAAAATGGACAAGATGCAATTTGTTAGGCAATGGGCATACTTAAAATCCATACACTTAATGTGTTTGTGCTATGCATATGGATGGTGAAACAATGAATTGTCCAAGGATGCTTTGTAATCCATCCTTATCATTACTTTTGTACCGTGCACAAGATTCCGCATATCAAGTGCAATGCTAAAAGATACACAATAGTATTTGGGAAGGGACATATTGCCAAAATTCCCCTCTTTTTATATAGAGCCCGGGATGTAATCCTCTTCTGAATATAGAGGTGAATAAGAGAGATGACAAATATGCTCTTTGTTTTGGACCATGGACTTAGGGGAATGCTATTATATAACTCATAACTTAAGCATATTTTCGAAGGTGAAAATGTTCGTCAAGGGGGGGAAAATGTTATAAAGTAGATTGACCAGAGTGGACATCAAGATGACATTATGATCTGTTCAAGTGTAAGTTAACATATGGGCTTAACCTAGTGATTAAGTCTTAAGGGTGGGATGGAGAAGGCGTCGGGTTCAATCCTTGTAGGTGCACAAAAGAGTGTATTTTGTCAAGACACCCTAGGAGCTTTCTGACTTGAGTAAACTTGAGTTAAGTGGACTCCACTAAGACTTGCTTTAAAATAACTAGGACACATCACATGAGTTGACTCAAGTCAACTAAGTTACTTTCTAGTTGAAGTTTAATTGTAGTTGCTAAAGTGACGGTGTAGATTCATGTGCAAAAGGTGGCTTCGGTTAACTCCTGAGACCACTTGCAATGTTGAAAGCTATATAATAGTGGTTGGCGCTGGTGATTTATAAGTCATTTGTTGTGCAAGACACTTTCCTTACAAATACCCATCCAGATTTCGTGCTGTCAAGGCTCACTTGCCTCTTCGTCCTATCCTTGTACTCTCTCGCAGGTTCTTGAAGAAAGTTGTGCTTCCTCCATGGGTTGGTGTTGTGCCTCCTTTGGAAGAACTAAAGTGGAACTCATGTAATAGTTTTCATAATCTACAATTCATGGTTCCATGTCTTATTTTGTTTTTCTCTCTTGTCTGTGTACCCTATGTGATTGCACTTCTTTCCCCAGTCCCTCTTGTCGTACTCACTTGTCACACGGTTTAGTGTGTTGGTCTTGTACATCGAACTGCATCTTATTGTCGCAATAGTCCAGACTTAACCTGAAACACCTTATGCTTTGAAGAAAGGCATGCTTTCATAATTGAATTAGATCTGTTCACCTTTCTAATTTGATATCCAACATCCTTGTGTTATTGCCTAGGTGAAAGAGGACATGAAAGCTACTTTTGAAACTTCAATGTGCGACTTCAAACAGTTCATATATCAAGTTTTTGGAGCACAAAATCATCAGATTGCAGAGCTCATAAAAGCTAACTTTGAAACTTCAATGTGCGACTTCAAACAGTTCATGTATCAAGCTTATGGAGCACAAGATCATCAGATTAAAGAGCTCATTAAAGCTACTTTTGAAACTTTAATGTGCGACTTCAAACAGCTCATGAAAGCCATGTGCGACTTAAAACGTGAGTTTGAAGAGCTCAGAAATTCGCTTAAAATGCAAGTCTGCAACAAAGGTTCCTCTATAAGGTTTGCTCCAATTCTCACCTGAATGCCACTTCCAGTGCTTTTCATATTTTTTATTTCTTCCCTAAAACACTTTTTTCTACCAAATCACAATCACTTGTCTCTCATAAGGATTCCTAGAATTTCATGTTAGTGACAAGCTTTCAATAGATTCTAATAGAATTGCATTGATATTTGATTTCTCTGATCTCACAGTGACAAAGGAAGAGGGGCTGACATATTGGGAAGTAGTTCAAGCTTCTTAGAAAAGATCTTTTCTGAAAACTGAGGAAAATTGTGTGTATACATACGTGTATTTGTATGTGTGTGCATGTGTGTGTGTGTGTGTGTGTGTGTGTGTGTTTGGATGTGCATAGATACATAGCTAAATAGAATATTGTTCTCATGATTTTTGACTCGAAGAATATGGTTGGTGACCTGACTAATATGATCTGCCAAGTCAGTAGAGAGTATGCAAGGAATTAAGAATACAAGTTTTCCGCAGCTTCATAGATAAAGCATATACAAATAAAAGCACTACCACCACCACCACCACCACCACTACTAGTAATCCTGTTATTGTTATTATTATCATCATCAATCATCATCATCACCCATAACATCATTTCTGGATTTTTCTTTTGTTGTTTATTACACTGAATGGCACCATTTTTTCTTTCCTTTTCTTTATGCTTCATTGAAATATGACCAAATCTTTGGATTATGATTTATCAATGTATTTTTTGGTATGACATTCAATTTGGTTTCTAATGTGCAGGGTTCCTGAACAGTTGCAAAGCTTACCAGACTCATGTTTGCAACTGGAGTTTAGTGATGATCCTTCCCCTAAGCTATACACGAGTGAAAAATTCAAGGGAGGACATGTTTTCGTTAAAGATGGTTCCACAGGAGAAATTGTAAAATCAGGACCATCGTCAGCTGCCAAGGTACAGATAGTTCCGATTGATGGAGATTTTGGCGAGAAGAATGATGAATGGACTTCAGAAGACTTTGAAAAAAATGTTCTGAAAGAACGAAATGGAAAAGGACCCCTTCTGACAGGGGATTTGATTGTCACATTGAAGGAGGGAATTGGAAACTTGGGAGAACTGACTTTTACAGATAACTCACGTTGTAGGACTAGTGGGAAATTCAGACTGGGTGTGAAGGTAGTCACTGAATCCTGTGATGGGATAACTATCAAACAAGGCATAACTAAAGCGTTCAAGGTGATAGAAAATAGAGGAATGGGTAAGTGTTTGCTTCAAGTATTGTTTCACTTGCTGCAGAGTTTCACTGACTTGCTCACCTAATTATGTGCGGCACAGTTTACGGGAAGCACGAAATCCCATGTCCTAATGATGAAGTTTGGAGACTTGTGAAGATTCATAAAGATGGCGTTCTACATAAGCGACTCCAAGGGAAGGGTATCAAGACAGTATCAGATTTTTTAGAATGCTATGAACACTATGGACAGAAACTCAGCATTGTAAAGAAAATTTTGTCAATTCTGTGCTTAAGAAAGTTACTCGTTTTAGGTCTGATGCTTACATCATTTTAATGCAGGATCTCGGTATCAAGCGAAAAGATTGGTATGCCATTTTGGAGCATGCAAAGAAGTGTGTTTCCAAAGATTTGGGACATACTTTTCACCTGGTAATTCCCATAATATTGGCATGATATTACCTGTCTGCAATGGTCTAATAATGTGATGACTGCGGATACAGATAGTAGATACATTCTGCACAGATGAGATGCCTCTTTTATTTAGAAAGAACTGCAGCTTGTGTCCCCTAGGCGTGGGTTTGGAGGAGGAGCAAGTTCGTTTTTGGGATTAAGATGGCCATGCACACACACTTTGGCTGAGAGATATGGAGTCGTGATCTGATACCTAGTGTTAAGCATGGAAAATGGAAACTTGATAATGTATCCCTGCAGGTTGGTATAGCCCATATAGACTTGTCGACGAATAGGTTTGAGGTCAAAATGAGGCCGTTTTTGAGATTCCAAGGAGAATCACTTGTGAGCTTGCAAAGATGCATTAGAGCAAATGTCAATGGGGATGTTAAATGTGAGACAAGATTGAAGAAAACATTCTTATATTGCCAAATGGGTCGAAGCCAAAATTACAAGAGACTCAAATGTCAAGAGGCTAAGATATGAGGATTCACCCACACTGGAGTGGGGAACGGTACACAATGGTAGGCTAGCCGACCAAGAGAGACCTGAGGCTGACAGTCGAGTTTGCAAATGGGGCATGAAGGTAGCAAGGGGACTCAAGATCACTTGAAGGTAGCCTGGGGCCGCTTTGGGGTTCGTTTGGGTTAGATGTTTTTTGAGGTCCATCTCGTAGTTGCGTATAATTCAGCACCTCAGGGTAGCCCCCCAAGAGCAATGGCATCTTGGATAGAAATACGGTCAAGCCTCTTGAAAACGGTATCCCCTCCCTTTAGGTTCATAATAGAAGCATGGCTATAAAAGGTGGGGTAGAGGATCAACACACTTAAGGCACAAAGCTACAATCAACAGACATCCATTAGACCATAGCTATAATCAACATGCATCCTGAGACTAGAGTGAGTGCATCCTTTGGATTCCTGAGCAGCAGCAGGAGGTTGTCGGCTAAGGCATGCAAGGGCTGAGACGGTGATTGGAACATCTTGGTGCAGGACCTAAGTTAGTGCTCAGGAGCTGCTTTCCTTTTCCAAACCTTGGCAACCTTGTGTCAATGAAATCTTCCTACTGATAGGATGTTTAGCTTGCCAATGAAATGTTTTTGGTCTCTTTCTAGTACTATTTGTGTTGGATATCTGCCTATGCTGTAATTCCATTATTGTGCAATGAGCACCTACTGTCTAATGGAATTAAGTAATCTCTATCAGTCCTTGCTTTTGTATTTGTGTCACTAGTATTAATCCTTGCAGCTTGATTTAAGAAATAGTTGTAAGATAGTTGATTTCACATTCTGATCTAGCATGAGCACTCAAGTTCAAACTCTTGAACTTTCCTTCCTAGATCTCTGGACAGTTACCATTTCAATTGTTTTGACACATGGTCGAAGCATGACATCTTTCAATGTGGTGTTTGTGGATAAGCCTTCTTGGTTGCAACTAGTAGAGTTTCTTATTACTCCATTTGTGAAGTGTAAGTATGCTTGGTAGGATCCACTAGCCATGTCCCCTATGTTGTATTAAAATGAAAAAAGATGTCCAATGTCATCACTGCATGATCTATGGCGTGTAGGGAATGCTAGCTCAGATAGAGAAAAAAATGGTACACATGAGAGAATATATATACACACAGAGCAAAGAGAATACACAAAGTATAAGCAAAAAGTCATATGCTTCAATTATGAAAGTGTATACAGATGATGATATGCTTCAAATTAAACTACAAGGTAACACAAGTAATACTCACAACCCATCAATACCAAAGAGAGCTTGTGAGGGTAAGAGACAAGGCATGATTGATGAAAAGAATCTTAAAGTATGTATAAACTAGAATATCATGAATCCAAAATGCTAAAAACCTAACAGTGAAGGTGTAGGTGGATGATAAGAAAGGCTTGCAGGAATGCTGTCCTATTGACTGCTGTTTAGGACATATCAACTTCCTCATCTTAGCTTGTACTCCTGACTTAAGCTGCTTTAGTGTCCGTGGAACTAGAGGAGATGATGACATATATATTTTGAGTAGATTCTTATGGAAAACAATAGAAGGTAAGCTTATTGTTGTTGTCTCGTTATAATTTACTGAATGACAAATTATAAGCTATTTTAAAATTTATTGACGTTCTATCGGTGCACCAATGAGAGTTCACTTGTATACATGGAAAATGACATTAGCATTCTATGGGAATAGGATATGTCTAGTCAACCTGTGGATTTGCTTCAAGGACCTGTCCAACAGCCTTCAACTGATCAACCTGCAGAGTTGCCTCAAGAGACACCGCAACAGCCTTCTGTGCCTCCTCTTGATAAGACACTAGGTAATTTCTTATTTATAAACAGTCGCGTATACATGAATGTCATTTGCACACAGATAATTTATTTGTCATAGCCCTCCTCGATGTATACTAATGCAGTGAATTAAATGACTCAAGATATTGGAATTATCCATTCATGGAACGATTCATTTCTCGAGTCAAATGCAGGCAATGCAATTCCGAATGATTTATCACCAAATGTTGCCTCTGCTGCTAGTGGGCACCATGACCCTGGATCATTGATGTATAGTGAAGGTACTTCTGGTATTCAAGAGAAATTTCAAGGGGCTTCCGATTTTTGGGAGTGCATCAAGGCTTACGATCCTAGACCTTCAGATGATCATGCCCCTAGGTATCCTGTTTCAGCAACTAATGGCAGACAGCTTTCAATGCAACAAGTTGATTGTAGTCAAGACGTAAGGTTGTCTCACGGAATTGCCCGACCTCATTGCGTGCCCATGCTGAATGATATACCAGGTATTTCTTATCAATGTCTATTTTAAACTGCTTTGAGATTAACGCTATTTACACGAGTGTTTGACATATGTATCAGACTTTGAACTTGAACATAATAGTCAAAATGGCCAAGATAATCACTTTCTTGATGGTACAATTGAAGAGAATCAGATCACAGAGTGTAACGTAGTGATCAATTCAGGGTGTGCGACGCCTCCACAGACTTCAATTCAGAATCATTTGCCTTCAAGCGCTTCCTTTGCCAGACTTCAACTTCCTTCTGAGTCACACGAACCTGTACCATTGACATGTGACAGTATTAGTACCGTGTTTCAAGAACGTTTTCACGAGCCTCCTACTGACCAGGAAGGTTACGCTGCCCATGGACCTACATCTAAAGACATGTTGAGCGTTGAGGACATGAATTGGTTCGAATGGCTACAGGAATTTGTTCCACTGCTTCCCGATCCTGGATACATTGGTGGAAACGTCTGTTCATATAGGAGAAAAAATGCGGTGTATTGGGCAGCTATACTATCTGTTGTATTCTTGCAAAAGTTATCGAAAGGAAAGAAAAGACGAAGAATCCAATTTTGAATGGATGGAGCCCCACTTGCGGATTGAATGCGACTACGCATTGCCACTGGTTCGCTGGTTCGCTGGCCTGGTGGTTGGGCCTCTCGCCTCTTGAGGCGGGGGCGAGGGTTCAAAAATGGGTTGGAGTCCTGGTTCACTGGCCTGGTGGTTGGGCCTCTCGCCTCTTGAGGCGGGGGCGAGGGTTCAACCCCTGGCAGCAACATGTAGGGACATATAAATCCCAGGAACTTATGTATGTGGCTGTTGGCCATCGTTTGACCATCCCCGCGGTAGTTGTGATTGCCGTTTAATCCAGTTGTAAACCCTTGTTCTTGTGGGATAAGGGGGGTCCCATGGGTACTATGCCCTTCCTTGTACAATTGTAATTTCAAAGTTAAAGTCCGGGGGAGTAGGCCTCGGCCGAACCTCCATTTAAAAAAAAAAAAAACAAAAATGGGTTGGCTCGGCTATAATACGGGCGTCAAAAATCAACACTGGCAGAGGCGAAGGTTCAATCCTCACTATTGGCAGGACAGTGTAGGCCTAAGGCCAGTGTAAAACCATGGTATTTTCGTTGACATCAATTCTCTCTTGTGTCGTCTTGGGCAATATAACTCCTACTTCGTGAGATATGAAGAGTCCCATGAGAATTATGCCCACTCACTTGTACAATTGCAATTTCAAAGTTAAAGTTTGAAAAAGTAGGCTTCGGTTGAACCTCCATAGAAAAAAAAAACCATGATATTAATAGAACAACGTCTAATAATAATATTTGACATAGGTGTTTTAAGTGTTTGGCATTGGTCCATAGTGCACAATTACAGAAGAGGAAATTGGTTTTAGAACCAAGTGCGCTTGAGCTGATGATTATACTATTTAAGGTGCTACAATTACGATTAGGATAAGTTTTTGAAATTAATTTTATGTCTAAGTAAGTTTTTAATGCTAATGGTGGTAACTCTTGTGAATAGTGAGTGATATTTTCCAAACTAACCAAAATTAGATAAATGCTTGTTAGCTTAATCGATCAATGTTCTGTTCTTTGAATAATACAGAAACACGTTCTTGAATGGTAATGTCTTAGTTGAGTTTAAGGTTTTAGATTACTTGGAATCATATGGTGAATTATGGATTTGTCTTTAGAAGCATATTGTTAAACAATACGTAATGAATAATGATGCTGGTTATATGATGCTGTGAGATTGCAACCTTGTAGGAAAAGCGAATATGCTTGATATTTCTGCATAAATTGTAATGACATTACTTGGATATGTTGTGAGCTGACCTTGATGGCCCCTATGGTAATTCTATATGTTTGGGGGTCTTTATATGTTTACTATCTTATTTTTGTTGGTATGTATGGTCTGCGCGTGCAATAACGATCGTACTAATCAATTTGAACTTTGCATTGCTAAAAAAAATGCAAAGTGGATAAGAGATATTATACTATACGAATTGTTATATAGTTGTTTCTCTCTACAAGTAGTGTCTTTCCAATGAATCTGAAGAAGGTAGCTAGAACTAATTTTGGCTTTTGTCATTAGAAAAAGTAGGATCGAATCCTTGTTTGAATACTACCATTAAAAGGTTTTCATAGTTATCTATTGTTTTATTCTTTATCGGTCTAGCTAGTGGGTTAAAATATCTTGTTCGTTGTTTGTCATCATTTCATCATTAAACTCCTCTCACGTATAATTATATACTTGTCGCAACAAGTTTGGTAAACATTAAGTGAAATAACATAGTAGCACAAGATTACTGGACTTAGACTTTTGCGAAAGCATGCGAACAGCACAAGGAAGAAGAAGCTTGGAGCACAACACACAATACTGAATGTATCACCACTTAGAATGTACAAAGTTAAGTAGCCCATTAGGACAATAGGCATATATACAAGCTAGGAAAAAAAAACCTCGTAAAGAGGGAAAAAAGTGCTCCGACGGTCCTAGTGTGTTCAGACATATCACTACCTAAATATATCAACAAATCCCCCCTGGGAGTGATGCGGTGAACAAGGAGCTGACACTCATGTATAAGGAAGTGCCATGCTATGTGGAAATCACTCCACAAAAGGAAGTAAGCCCAAAGGTTTGCGGAAAGCTTCAAACTTCTCCCTGGGCAGAGCCTTCGTGAAAAAGTTTGCAATGTTCTCCTGCATGGGCACATATGTCAAGCTGATCTCCCTAGCAGAGAACCTCTCCCTGACATAATGATAATGCACCTCAATGTGCTTAGTGTGAGCATGGAACATAGGGTTCCTCGCAAACTGCCAATACGCTCTGACTGTCAGTAAAGATGGTGGTGGTAGAAGACTGACCAACACCCAAATCAGCCATAAGGCGTTTGAGCCACACACACTCAACCGTCGCTGTGAAAGCTGCCCTATACTTAGCATCACAATTGGAAGTGGCCATGATAGGCTGCTTCTTGCTCAGCCAAGATATGCATGAGCTACCAAGCATGAAGCAAAAACCACTAGTGGACATACGAGTGTCATAGCAACCAACCCAATTAGAGTCAGAAAAAGCATGCAAATCTGGCGGTAGTGATCCCCCCTTGGGATAAAACAACCCAAGTATCCGAGTACTACTCAAGTAGCAAAAGGTGCGCTTAGCCGCTTGCCAGTGCTTGACTCTTGGGCAATGCATAAACCTGCTCATGTGTGAGACAACAAACTGAATATCTGACCGAGTAATGCATAAGTAAATCAAGCATCCAACAACCTGTTGATAAAGAACAACATCAAATGCATCTCCAACATCATGAAGACTCAATCATAAACCTGTCCCCATAGGAGTGGCAATAGGTTTACAGTCTTCAAGGCCAAAACGCTGCAATAATGTACAAAGCCATTCCACCATCAATGTACATAAACTGAATGCCAAAATAATGATGCAAATGCCCCAAATTAGACATCTCAAATGAGGCATGTAAATCAGCCTTGAAATCAGCAATACATCATTAGCATGCTTGACATATAAGGTGCTTTCAGTTGGACTGTTCTCAAAACCATGTGCAATCAGATAGGCATGTATCTTTTCATACCAAGCACGTGGTGCTTTCTTTGAACCATATAAAGCCTTTCTTAACATGCACAACTGGTTTTCATGCCTTTTCTGCACAAAGCCACGGGGTTGAAAAACATAAACTTCTTCATGCAAGTCACCATTCAGAAATGATGTTTAATGTCCAACTAATGTACATTCCAACCATGATGAGTTGCAAGTGCACAGATGCTACCAACAGTAGTCATTTGGGAAGTAGGTGCAAAGGTTTCATCAAAATCAATGCCTCTTTCCTATGCATAATCCTTTGCAACAAGCCTGGCCTTATACCTATCAACTATTCCATCAGGCTTACACTTTAGTTTGTATACCTACTTCGTGTCAATGGCCTTCTTGCGAGGAGGCAAGTCACATAAAGACCAGGTACCATTTTCATGATAGCATCATTTTCAGATTTCATTGCAACCATCCAATGTTCAGAATTTTGTGCTTCATCAAACGAAACAGGTTTAGTCTCATCACAAAGACTAGATGCAACCATAGCATAGCAATTTGATGCAAAAGAGGCACTATGAGAGCCTGATCGAGTACGATATGACAGAGCTGCATCTAATTTACTGTCATGCAAAGTCTACACCAACCATTTTGGCATAGTTTTTGCCTCCTCAATATGAACTCTCTCATCAACAAGTGCTCATGTAAATCTGCATCAGAAATGGGATGATCTGCATCATCACATGAAACCTGCAAAGGCTGAGAAGTTGCCTCATTAGGACCAACGCTAGACTGTCCACCTGTAAAAAGAGGCAACAAAGTATCATACATCCAGAATGCATTTAATCTATGGACAATACAAACAATAACCTTTACTTTCAGAACTGTACCCAACAGAAATACATTTTACTACTTTATCATCCAATTTTCTACAATTTAGGCACTAATGCATATGCCAAACAACCAAAAACACGCAGATGAGAAACAAATGGCTTGCAATCATGCCAAGCCTCATATGGAGTGATAGACTCTCAATTGAACGGTGCGCAATGATTGGTGCCTTGAAATTCAAAAGCTCAAACCATTCTTTTCTCAAAAACCATGAATTTGTGGTGGTTTTGAAAGTTTTGACCAACACAAACCAAGGGAAGCCTAGTCCTAGTCTAGTGGATTAAGAAACTAGATTGTGGCCACTGCTCTCTCCTCATTGGTGGATCACTAATCAGCCCTTAATCTAAAAGGCCCAAAGAGGGCTCATTTTTTCCCCTAATGATACCAGATAGCTCACTTGTAAAGACCGTTCTAAATGGTCTTCCTGATTCATATCAGAGTTTTGCTTCTACTCTTCAGTTGATGATGAAAGGAAATCCAAATGCCTTATCATTTGAGGAGTTAGTCTTTGTTTTGTTGCAAGAAGGTCAGTCCAGGCAGAACACGTCCATTATGCAAGTTGCAGATCAAGCTTTCCTGGCTAGTTAGAAGGGCAAAGGAAAATGGAGCTTTAGTGGGACACCTGTTAAGTACATATGCTACACACATAACAGCCTCAAGCTAGAAATTATGTGGTAAGGTCTGACTCTTGACCATACACCTTGCCATCTCCATGAGTGACCTATTCTTTCGTTCAGAAACTCCATTCTGTTGAGGTGTATACGGCACTGTACATTGGTGTTTTATCCCACGTTAAGCCAGAAATGCATTAAAAGTCAAAAGACATATATTCCCCCCCACGATCAGAATGGAGGGTGCCCAGTTTACATGATAGATTTTTAGCCAAAACCAAAAACTATTTGAAGCACATGAACACTTCGGACTTTGCTTTCAATGGATATACCCATGGATGCTTGGAATAATCATCAATGGAAGTCACGAAGTAATGATAATTTCCAAAAGAGGGTGTTTGCATAGGGCCACAGACATCACTATGAACAAGCTACAATTTTTTAGTAGCCCGAACTGAACCATCTTTTGGAAATGAGGAACGCTGCATTTTGCCCAAAATACAACCTTCACATACATTTTTACTGGGTGCCTCAAGTTTGGGCAAGGAGGACACCATTTCAGATTTTTGCAGACATAGAAAACTAGCAAAATTCAGATGACCAAAGTGTCCATGCCAAAGCTTTTGTTAGTCGGCCGCCGGATTGGCGATTGTAAAAACAAAGCTAAATCTTGTTCGCACGAATGAAAGGTTGTTACACCGATACTTTGTAATCTTTATATAAAGCAATGAAAAAGAGATGTGTGGTGACGTTCGTTGGGATCACCAGACTATCTGTCTGGGTGATTGAGCTGAACGCTGTTGTAGTGTCTGTTGAGCAATTCTGAGTATACTACTCTTGTTCTGTCTGGTTGTCTATTGATACCTGTTTCTGTTCGTGAGTTACATCGACCTTCAGATGATCATTAGACTATTTGTCTGAAGCGAGTTGTTCTGCGGAATTTCGGTTGCGATCGTCTATTGATTAAAGCGTATCGTGGTGTCATTCTTTCTTGTAAGGTGCTGTAACGTGTTGGATGAAGTCTGTGTAATTGCGGTAGTGTTCTGAGAACTCTGAGTCGTATTGTGTTGTCTTCGGTGTTGAGGTCTGCCCTCATACGGTAAAGGTTAGCTATAGTAAGGGTCTTTTTTAAGTTGCGTACTGGACCTTCAGTACTGTGTGTCTGAGATTGTTGAGTTCTGCTGTGTCTTCGGTTTTGTTTGATTGGTTGTATCTATTCGGTGAAGGTTGGATTACTGTTATTGTCTCTAGTATTGCAGTAGCTTGTATTCGGAACAGTTCTTGAATTAAGCAATTAACTCTGTATCACGATACTGAATAGTCTGGTGCAGTGTGTTCGTTCAACTTTGGAGAGTTGATTGAGTACTGTAAGATTGTAAGTGTAATGGAGTCTTGATAGATGTTTTGAACATCAGTGTGTTGCTGTGTGTGAAGTGGTTAGTTTGGGAACTAAGTATAGGGCCTCTGTTTAACAGACCCCTTCCACTCCCAAGAACCCAATAAATGTTAAACGCGCTACTGACAGCTAGTCCCGCGTTTAACGTTTAACACTGGCGCCGTCTATGGGAAGGTGGCATCAAGAGTGTTGCCAGCTAACTGTGGGAAAATGGCACCAGATTGTTGCCATTTGTATGTGCAAAAATGGCATCAAGAATGTTCGTTGATTGATTGTGAAAGTGGTCATAGACTGTGAATCGATCGTAAAGAAGGTACGCAAAGTATTGCAAACGTAGTATATGCCGATTACTCGTTCCGGCGTATCATACCCGAAGCATAGAAGAAACCACCAGTCTTGGGCGATACCTAATTTGCTAATGACGCCTCCAAGCAGTAGAAGCGCAGATAAGTCTAACCCAGCTGTCAAGGAATTGAAGAACGCCAGTAAGGATTCCGGTAGTATTCCGGTAGAACTTACTACATTTCTGGCAGATTCCGGTGTGATTTCGGCATAGTCTGTCGAAGAAATAGTGACTCTAGAGTCTGCGGACAGAAACGTCTTGGCCAAAGAAATCAGTGATGAAGAAAAAGCACCTTGTTTTGGTGAAAATTCGACACCTTCCGGTGTTATTTCGGTACCAGTTGCTGAGAGTTCACAGTCTTCCGGTGATGGTTTACCATTTCTTGGTGGATCTTTAGTCCAGTCGCCGCTATTTGGAGTAAGTACTCCTACATCTGATACCCAGGAGAAGGGTAGCTTGTTCGAAACTGAATTCAGAAACATACTGAACGGTATTGGCAAGCCGGAAAGTGTACAGACTGCCGACACAGATTAAGACGGTTCAGATATTCAGCCTCGGGATACAGAAGATAGTCACAATACCACCCTTGCACGATGAGTGGGCAGCAACAACAAAAACAACAACAACAGCAGCAGCAGCAACAGCAACATCTATTTCCACCTCGACCGACTCCAACAGGAGTAACATACACTAAATTCGGTGGATTCCCAGGTGATGACCCAGATGCTCATGTACGCACATTTGAGATAAGTTACGCAGTGCTCAATCATCCACCTGATCCGGCATATAAGGCTATTGTCTTCCAGTCTACATTGGTTAATGAAGCAGCCAGGTGGCTGACAGAATATGATATTAACCATTTCGGCACCTATGAAGCAGTAAGGGATGCATTTTTGCAGAGATTCAGGTTAAAAAAAAATCCAGCCGAAATTTTTGATTACCTGCAAAACAATAGACAGAAGATGAATCAGACAGTGCAGGAATATGCCACCCTATTCAGAACACATTTGAGACAATTACCCCCAACACATGCCAACCTACCGGATGACGTTATCACTCAATGGTTTATCAATGGTTTGACTCCGCAACTTAAACAGATTATGATCATACACTGTGTGGGAGCTATGACGCTAGATGCGGTGATTGCGATGGCTTTGCAGCTGGAAAACAAGGTTGGAGGATTTACAAAAGACCTGGAATGGTTAAAAACAAGTAAAAATGTTGCAGAAGATCCGACCAGACAGATGTACTGCACCACATGCAAGAATTCAGGGCATACCAGTGCCACTTGCGCCCTCAACCAGTTGTTTTGTGCTATTTGTAACACGACCGGACATACCACCAAAAACTGTGCATACAACGCTAAAGTGCAGGGAACAGCAACAGTAAATGCAATTATACAAGAACCAGGGCAGCCTGCAAATCATTATGTTCCTCCGCAAATGAGAAACAACCAGCAGCAGGGATACCGAAATTACAGAGGACAGAGAAATAATAATTACAATGCGAACCGTTGGCAGGCAGGACCAGCACAGGAAAATACTAATTTGCCACCACCTCGCTGCCATTTTTGCGGTGAATTTGGCCACATTAAAAGATTTTGTAAAGCTGCAGCTGAATACGATCAGAGGAAGAAAGAGCGCCAGAATCCTATGACAAATATGGTTCAGATCACACCCATAGAGACACAAGCTGCAGTAGTTCAGACCAGATCCGGTAGGCCGTTACAACCAGCAGCTGAAATATTTGAACCAGGCATCCTAGAATAGCAAAGAACATATGACAAGGCTATTCAGTGGACCACCACAGAACCTCCAGTGTTCCCAGATCCTATTTCGATGACACAAGTTCCACTATCAAAGGAAACTGCACAGGAGCAAGAGTCAATTCCAGTAACCGATGCATCGTCTTCAGAGTCGGTGAAAGAAACAAGTCAAGTAAATCAAGCATGGGAAATCTTATCTAAAGCGTCCATTACTCTTCCTCTTGGACAGTTACTTGCACTAGTACCAGGAGTCCGTCAACAATTCCAGCAACAATTTAGTACTGAGTTTGCCAGCATTCCAGCAACAGCAACAGTACAACCAGAAACTGACACTACGGCGGATCATTCGGTCCCATTGATTACGGTATGGTACAAAAATCATAAAATCAATCAAGTACTAATTGTTGGAGGGTCTGGTGTAAATATTTCTACTGCCGCTCTGTGTAAAAAGTTAGGATGGATGAAAATTGAGCCTGTCCAGTTTTTCGTAAGGATGGCTGATCAGTCCAGAGTCCACCCAGTAGGACTAGTACGAGATGTGCCCATAACTCTGCAAGGCACAACATTTAAGATGACTTTTGTCGTCTTTGAGCTACCAGAGTCTAGCTTGGATTATAATTTGCTTTTCGGCCGTCCTTGGTTGAAACAAGCCAAGGTGATACAAGATTGGTCCGCACAGGAACTCACTTTCAAGGATAATAATCGTAAATATGTTGTCAAGTTAGATGCTATATAGCCTTGTGAATTACATGCTAGACCTTATTTTGCAGAACCAGTTCATATGTTAGATGGTTTGTCAGATGATGAAGAAGAAGAATTTTTGAAGAATAATATTGATTTTATCTCCCTAGGAACTGTTGATCTACAATCTGTTGTAGATAATTGGAACCCGACAGTTTGTACGGTGATGCCTGTGACGGAAGAAGACAAAAAAGAAGATATTGCTGCTATAGATGACGCTGATCTACAGCAACTTTTAAACCCACCAGATGTTACAGAGAAGTCCCGATAATTCTATGTTCCAGAAGATCAGTTAATTACATATAATTTAGGTGATGAAGTTAATCAGCGACTTGTAAAAATAAAGGAAGGATTGCCTGAAATGTTTCAAGCAGAGTTAATACAGTTGCTTCGAGAGTTCTATGATGTTTTTGCATGGGATTACGAAGTTATGAAGGGTTTGGACCCCCGCATTTATCAACATAGGGTCATGCTGAAGCCGGAAGAAAAACCAAACAAACAACCCAGCTACCGGATGAATCCGAATTCTGCAACACAGGTAAAGGCAGAGCTGGATAGGTTATTAAAGGTTGGATTTATTGTACCAGTAGAGCATGCTGAGTGGATATCACCCATTGTTATTGTCCCTAAAAAGAATAAGCAACTGCGAATATGTGTGGATTACCGGAAGCTAAATGCAGCTACGGTGCCAGATCCGTTTCCTCTTCCACTTCTGGACACCATGCTTGATAGAGTAGCAGGACATGAAATGTAATCATTCTTGGATGGATACAATGGTTACAATCAAGTAAGAATGGCTAAGGAAGATTTACCAAAAACAGCGTTCATCACCAATTGGGGTGTATTTGCTTGTACTGTTATGTGGTTTGGATTCAGAAATGCCCCTAGTACTTTCCAAAGGTGTATGCAGGAAATATTCTCTTCTTATCTTACCTCGTTCATGCAAGTATATCTTGATGATTTCTCTTTGTTCGGTAAGATGGTAGCACACTTGTTCCATTTACGGTGTTGCTTTGAGAAATGCAGAGAATACAGACTCTGTCTGAACCCAAAAAAATCTGTGTTTGCGGTTTCATGTGGTAAATTGCTTGACCATAGTGTATCTGCACAGGGCATACAAGTCGACCCAGATAAGGTAGAAGCTGTGTTAGAAGCACCTGTACCTACTACACCAAAGGAAGTAATGCGTTTCATGGGTCAAGTGAGATGGCATGGTCATCATTTACGGTGGCTCGCTCATTTAGCCATTCCACTCAATCGATTAATCACGAAGACTCCTAAACAGTTTGATTGGACTCCGAAATGTCAAACAGCATTTGATCGTCTAAAATGTTTATTAACACAGGTACCAATTTTACAGCCTCCTCACTGGGACCGCCCATTCCATGTCTTCATAGACGCATCAGATATTGCCATTGGCAGTGTTCTGATGCAACAAACCGATAAATGGTTCCGGCCTATTTACTATGCGAGTAGAAGACTTGCTCTTGCAGACAAGAATTACTCTGTAATCGAAAGAGAATGTCTGGGTTTAGTGTATTTGGTAAAGAAATTCAGACACTATTTACTTGGCCGCAGATTTACTTTTCATGTAGATCATGCTGCACCTGTCTATTTGGTATGACAACAGCATTTAGGTGGTCGATTAGCGCGTTGGGTTCTACTTTTACAAGAGTTTGATTTTGAAGTAATCCATCGGCCCGGCATGAAAGAAGGGAAAACCAACTGGATGCTCAAAAAGATAGAGTAGTCAGAATGGAGAAGCAAGTTGCAGAGATGAAAGTATACAGAGATGCAGCCTTATGAAACGAATTTTATTTACAAGAGGCTTTTTTGCAGACGCAGGCAGAAGTTTTGCTGACCGAAGTAATTTCATTAAGTTATGTACGTACAGATGCCCAATTAGTAGAACCAGATGTTTTAAAACAAATGTTAAAAGCATTAAAGAAGAAAATATCCCGTACTTTTAGATTAGCGAGATCCATGTATTTAGAAGGTATAATCGATGAACCATGAGTATTTACATTTTGTATACCTGCGGGTTCGAGTCCACCGTGCGTGCCAGTGTTAGTCGGCCGCCGAATTGGCGATTGTAAAAACAAAACTGAATCTTGTTCGCACGAACGAAAGGTTGTTACACCGATACTTTGTAATCTTTATATAAAGCAATGAAAAAGAGATGTGTGGTGACGTTCGTTGGGATCACCAGACTGTTTGTCTGGGTGATTGAGTTGAACGCTGCTGTAGTGTCTGTTGAGCAATTCTGAGTATACTACTCTTGTTCTGTCTGGTTGTCTATTGATACCTGTTTCTGTTCGTGAGTTACATCGACATTCAGATGATCATTAGACTGTTTGTCTGAAGCGAGTTGTTCTGCGGAGTTTCGGTTGCCATCTTCTATTGATTAAAGCGTATCGTGGTGTTGTTCTTTCTCGTAAGGTGATGTAACGTGTTGGATGAAGTCTGTGTAATTGCGGTAGTGTTCTGAGAACTCTGAGTCGTATTGTGTTGTCTTCGGTGTTGAGGTCTGCCCTCATACGGTAAAGGTTAGCTACAGTAAGGGTCTTTTTTAAGTTGCGTACTGGACCTTCAGTATTGTGTGTCTGAGATTGTTGAGTTCTACTGTGTCTTCGGTTTTGTTTGATTGTTTGTATCTATTCGGTGAAGGTTGGATTACTGTTATTGTCTCTAGTATTGTAGTAGCTTGTATTCGGAACAGTTCTTGAATTAAGCAATTAACTCTGTATCACGATACTGAATAGTCTAGTGCAGTGTGTTTGGTCAACTTTGGAGAGTTGATTGAGTATTGTAAGATTGTAAGTGTAACGGAGTCTTGATAGATTTTTTGAACATCAGTGTGTTGTTGTGTGTGAAGTGTGCACAGCTTCTGCCCAATAACAATGAGGCATATTTTTCACAGCCATCAAGGCTCTTGCTATTTAAGCAATATGTCTATTTTTGTGTTGAGCAATGCCATTCTGTTGTGGTGTGTACCTGCATGAAAACTACCTTCAAATTCCATGACTTTTTAAAAAAACCATTGAACTCATTTGACATGTATTCACCTCCTCCATCAGATCTTAATGTCTGAATATAGTACCCTCTCTTCTTTTCCACCATAGCCTTGAAATTCTAAAAGTGAACAACATAGATGTGGTTTTTGCAAGGCCCTAAACATCTGTATGTACTATTTCTAGCACATTCTCACTAACATGTTTGTCATGCAAGAATGATGCCCTTGATTTCTTACCAAATTGACATGTTTCACATATCTTTTGCATCTCTACAACCTTGAAATCTAGTAATCCATTGACAAGCTCCTTGGATTGCATCAATTTCAGCCTCCACAAATTTGCATGTCCAATTTGCTTGTGCCAAATCTCTATGTAAGCAATAACACCTACACCTTTTGCTAACATGGATGTATTCATTTAAAGAATTTTCACATTTCACGTGAACATCCTACCCACTTTTTTTCTTTGGAGACCAACCTTCCATTTTGTTTGTACTCTTCTACATATAAACCATTAGCATTGAGCGTGACTTTTAATCCTTAGTCAACCATTTTCCAACAAAAACCAAATTCTTTGTTATATTGGGAACATGCAGTATATCAATAAGATGTTTTACCTTCTTCTCCTCCATAGATAGTTCTATATTTCTTGTATGCTCGATAGGATGTGATGTTTCATTGCCTATTTCAACAAATCCAGGAACATATAACTTCGGCTAAGCCATTCTGGATGGTTCTTCATGTGGTTTGAGGCACTTGAATCAACATACAAGACATTACCATTTGATTTTGAAACATCAACAAACATTGTATGCATCATGTGATATTGGACCATGAGCAGCTTTTGTGAATCATCTGCACTTGTGGATGAATTCTATACATCATGAATAAAACTCCGACTCTTACTCTACATCAAGTTGCACCTGAAGAGAAGTTTACAAGTAAAAAGCCAAACTTATCACATATGAAAATATTTAGCTGTATTTCATATCTGCATGTTCCAAATGAGTTGAGGATGAAGCTTGATCCAAAAGTAGAAAGATGCATCTTCATTGGATACTCCCTTGAGCAAAGGGGATATAAATGCTACAACCCATTCACACTACAGATGAAGATAAGCAGAGATGTGGTGCTTGATGAAATGTCAAGCTTATATACAAATGCCACAGAAGGAATTAATATTGACTCAAATGATAAAGGAAACGTTGAAATCTCAAGTGCAAAATCTAAGGTTTTGAGTGAACATGATGTGTCACCAAGCAATAGTTCCGACTCAAATCCATGGAGTGGAAGATTGCATGGAAAACTCAATCCAGTAAATTCATCTACATCCAAGAAAGGTAAAGAAAAGGTTTTTGCTGGTAATAAAACATCTATAGATTTCGAAGACATTGATGGAGATTCAAGCGGTTCAGAAAAGAGCCTTGATGAGGAAGTTGGATTGCCCTCTATGAAAAATCCAAGACTAAGAAAGGCATACGTAGACAATACAACAAGAAGAAGTAACCTAACACCAAGACAATTTGAGAGGATGCAGAATTCAGTGCAACAATTGACGTATGATAGTTACATGGCTCGTCGTTATGCCTACAGGACCAAGGTAATACAAGATGTTGAACCATCTTTCTTTGAAGATGCAATTGGAAATGCAGATTTGGAGAAATCTATGGATGAGTCCACTTCATCAAAATGAAACATGGAAGCTGGTTCCATTGTCATGAGGAAAGAAGTTGGAAGTGGGTTTACAAGGTAAAGCACAATGTTGATTGTAGCATACACAAGTATAAATCACAATTGGTAGCAAAAGGATATGCACAAAAATATGGCATTGATTATGAGGAAACTTTTAGCCATGTAGCTAAAAATGTCTACCGTTAGAGCACTTGTTGCATTAGCTACAACAAAAGGATGGATTTTGTGTCAGATGGAGGTGAAAAATGCCTTCTTACATGGTTGCAGGAAGAAGTATACATGGACTAATCACAAGGATATGAGGATTCAAAGCACCCAAAATATTTTTGCATGCAAGGATTGTAGATTATTTAACCACCATTGGATTTTCTATGTGTGATGCAAATAACTCAGTATATGCAAGGAAGGGTGATGATGGCACATGGCTATTTATCTTGATGACTTGATTGTGCATGGTGATAATGAAAAAAGCATTAAAGAGGTAAAGCACCTCCTTATGCAAGAATTTGACATGAAAAATCTTGGTGTGCTATGCTGATTTTTGGACATTGACTTTATACATAGAGAAAGAGGTATATGGATGTTGCAAAGGCAATATGCCTTGAATATTCTCAAAATTAAGGTATGGATGATTGTAAGCCAATTTCTATACCATTAGATCAGAATTTGAAGTTGGATACTACATCATGTGAAGCATTGGAAAATACCACTATGTATAGGAAGATTGTTGGTAGTTTGATATATCTCACAAATTACAATTACAAGACTTGATATAAGCTACACTATAGGAATTCAAAGTCATTTAATGCAAGTTCTCGATAAACCACATTTAGATGCTCTGAGATGAACTCTATGGTATGTGAGTGCTATTATGGATTATTCATTATTTTATGAAGCCAATGAAAAATTGCATGGATACACTGATGCAGATTGGGTTGGTAGTATTTTGGATAGGAGATCTACTAGTGGCTTTCTATTCTCACTTGTGTTACACTTATGTGTTCCTCAAGTAGCTTTGATGTGAACCTTTTCCCTATACATGGGCACTTTTTACTCTAGTGCTGGCTAGAGTTTTTTTCCCCATGTTACCACATACTTGATACTCTCATATGAGGTGGTACTTTGTACTTAGGGATATTATTCAGCTCTTACTTCAATTCAGTTCATCGATCAATAGAGTGAGCTATTCCAACCATCATCTTCTCCGTGTGTCTTGCTGCGTTTGTGTTCCTTGTGTGTGCTTCTTGTGTGTCTCTCGCACTTCTACACACACCCAACAGTGGTATCAGAGCAGGTTCACCTTCTTCTCAAGTTTCGGTTTTTTGTGTCGCAGCGCGCGTGCACTTTTACAGTGCAAATCGACTTCGGAGCATAGAACTGTGAATTTCGTGCAGTCAGAATCGCCATCAGAGTGACGGTTTGTGAGCTGAAATTTCAGCACTCATTTCAGTTTTCGTCGAAGTGAAGATTTTATCACATTCTTGTTCCTTAGTGAAATGGCAGGCAACAATGACTTGTTTGGCATGCTTCAAGCTGAGGATAAGCTTGATGAAACCAACTATCCGATGTGGTCTTACATGATGAAGCATGTTCTTGTTGCAAAACAACTTTGGAACATAGTGGCAGATGTAGATCGAAGACCGGCAGGTGCTTCTACTTCACATTCTACTGTCACAGATGGAGCTTCTTCTTCGAGTACAGTGGAGCAGCTTAGATGGGATGGAAAAGATGCTCAAGCTCATGCTTTGATTGTGCTTTCAGTGAAGCGTCATATAGTTCCACACATTCGGTCATGTTCTACATCACGACAGGCATGGGACACTCTTGCTTCTTTGTATGCCGTGCGTAATGAAGCACGTGTTGCATACTTGAGGAAGCAACTTGAGGATGTATGTATGGCTAAAAATGAGTCGGTGAATGTGTATGTGACACGCATCAAGGACTTGAAAGAGAAATTGGCAAACATAGATGAGATCATTCTGGATGCATCACTCATTTCTACATTGTTGAAAGGATTACTGGAATCTTTTCAAAGCTTTGCTACTACACTCCGTTTGGTTGCAAAAGGAAATCGTAATATGTATGCATTTGATGAGGTTGTGTCTCTTCTTTTGCAAGAAGAGCAATCTAGAGTGAATAGGAGTGGTTTGATTGAGGGAACGCAAGCACTTGCTATCTCACAAAAGGGGAAAAGCAAGTATGGTTCAGCTTTGGGTTCATCAAAACCAAAGCCTCAAGCTTCCTCTTCCACTCATTCCTCTAATGATGGTGATTTGCAAAAGAAGAAGAGATGCAAATATTGCCGGAAGGCTATTCATACTATTGATGAGTGTAGAAAGCTTGCTAAACGCAATGAAAAGAAGAAGGAATCGGGCATGTCTATTGCTGAAAATTCAGCAAATGCAAAGAATGATGAAGAAAACATGGCTCAAGATTTTTGGGCATGTGTTGTTACATGTCATTTTGATACTTCTTTACATTCTAAATGTATGGTTGTGAGTGAGGCTGATTCGGATTGGTTCTTTCATAATGGTGCTTCAAAGCACATAACATCATGCAAAAGATTTTTTGCCTCTTTGAAAGATGCACCTAAAGGAGGACATGTGGTGTGTGCAAACAATGCCTCTTATCCTATCATTGGAGTAGGAGAAATTGAGCTTACGGCTGCAAATGGAGGTGTGATTCTCTTGAAAAATGCATTGTATGTGCCCGGTATCAAGAAGAACTTAATTTCAGTTCCGTTGATTGCCAAAGCTGGACTTCATGTACACTTTGTTGATGATAAGTGTATGGTTCATGATTTCAGCAATGGCGATGTTATTGTGATGTCCGATACACTATGTAATGGTTTGTATCGCATGGATACATACAAGAGGGCTGCCTCGAATGCCTTAGTTGCTCATACTTCTTCCACGGCTGAAATGGAGCTTTGGCATGCTCGTTTTGGTCATTTAAACTTCAATAGTTTGCTTTACTTGCAAAAGAAGGACATGGTTATTGGCTTGCCTACACTTGAGTCCATTGAAAAGCATGCATGTGAAGGTTTCATTCTTGGAAAAATGCATCGTGCTTCTTTTCCAAAAGATAGTCACCCACACACTACAAGAAAATTGCAACTTGTTCATAGTGATGTATGTGGTCCGGTCAAGACTCCATCTTTTGGGAAGCATGTATATTTTGTTACCTTCATTGATGACGCTACTCGCCATACATGGGTGTATCCTATGAAAGCAAAGAATGAGGTATTTTCTTGCTTCAAAGCATTTTTAGCTATGGCTGAAAATTTTTCTTCACAAAAGCTTTTGACTCTACGCACGGATCGTGGTGGTGAGTACATGTCACATGAGTTTAATGCTTTTCTTCATGAAAGAGGTATTTCACACCAATGTACGGTGCCATATACACCTCAACAAAATGGTGTTGCCGAGCGTAAAAATAGAACTCTACTTGAAATGGCACGATGTATGGTTAAAGGAAAGCATCTTCCTCATAAGTTTTGGATGGAAGCGGTCATGTGTGCAAATTATGTGTTGAATCGCTGCCCTACAAAAGCATTGAGAGTCATCACTCCTTATGAGGCTTGGAATGGTCATAAGCCTATGGTTAGTCATATGCGTGTGTTTGGTTGTTTGGCATATGCTCTTGTGCCATCACAACAACATCACAAACTTGATGACAAGGCAAAGAAATGTATATTTGTTGGTTATAGTGCTGAAAGTAAGGGATATCGATTGTACCATCCATTGACGAACACAATTATTGTGAGTCGAGATGTGGTATTTGCTGAAAATTCAGTTTTCCCTCTACTTGAATGCAAAAAATTGTCAACAGTTAGCTCACAAGATGTGTTCGATACACTCATGCCTTTGTTCCAAAATGGTGCGTTTGACTATGGCCATGTAGACCAGCCAACTGAGGTTCAAAGGGCTGAAAAATTCCAGCCAAATAGGGCTGAAAATG
The DNA here is from genome assembly GCA_020310875.1 of Ceratopteris richardii. Taxonomy (NCBI): domain Eukaryota; kingdom Viridiplantae; phylum Streptophyta; class Polypodiopsida; order Polypodiales; family Pteridaceae; genus Ceratopteris; species Ceratopteris richardii. Next base: position 57,782,257 of record CM035436.1, on the reverse strand, counting down.
TAGAGAATTTCCAGCCAAACATGGCTGAAAAAATTCAGCCAAAAATTATCAAAACTGTTGGAAATTTCCAGCCACATAAGGCTGAACATTTGCGTCAAAATATGGCTGAAACTGAGCATAAAATTCAGCCCATGCATGATGTACATATTGGAGATGTTTTACATAATGAACTCATGTCTATCAAGAGTGCACAATCTATGCCAAAGTGGTTGAAACAAACTTTGCAGGACAGCAAATTGAGTGCACCTTTACTTGGTAGAACAAGATTAAGCTCTCACCATGCATCAAGTAATTTTGTGGATTATTCTCTTATTGCTACAGCATGTAATGAAGAGCCACTTTCTTTTGAAGATGCATGTGACGATCCACAATGGATGAGTGCTATGCAATCAGAAATGGATTCCATACATAGGAATGGTACTTGGGATTTATGTGAATTGCCAAAAGGAAAGAATGCCATTGATACAAAGTGGGTTTACAAGATTAAGAGAAAATCTGATGGTAGCATTGATCGCTACAAAGCTAGATTGGTTGCCAAAGGATATGCACAACAATATGGCATTGACTATGAGGAAACTTTTGCACCGACTTCACGCATGACTACCATTCGTACCGTGGTTGCATTGGTTGTCCATCGAGGTTGGAAAGTGCATCAATTGGACATAAAAACAACCTTCTTGAATGGAGATTTGTAAGAAGAGGTCAATGTGAAGCAACCTCCTGGATTTGCTATGAAAGGGAAAGAGCATATGGTTTGTCGCTTGCATAAAGCCTTGTATGGTCTCAAGCAAGCTCCACGTGCATGGTATGACAAAATACATAAGCACTTGATTGCTCTTGGCTTCACATGTAGTCCGATTGAAAACACACTCTATGTACGCAAAAATGGGGCTGATCTTATAGTGCTTGTTCTTTATGTCGATGACATACTTTTGACTGGGTCATGTGATGCAAAACTTGACATTCTTATGGCTGATTTGCAGCATACTTTTGATGTCACTTATCTTGGTCTTTTGAGCTACTATCTTGGCATCCAGTTTGTATCCGTTGAGGGGGGAATTGTTATGCATCAAGCCAAGTATGTTGAGAAACTACTTCAACGTTTTGACTTTGAGGATTGTAAGCCAGTTTCCACACCAATTGAGACAGGATTCAGGTTCTCAGTTGAGGATTCCAGTGATGCATTTGACACTTCTCTTTATCAGCAAGCTGTGGGATGTCTTATATATGCATGCAACACAAGCCCGGATATACAGTATGTAGTTTCCCAGTTGAGTCGATTCATGCATAGCCCTGGCACTAAGCATTGGCAAGCGGTGAAAGGTGTGTTTAGATATCTTCGAGGCACTTTGAGCTTAGGTCTCTTTTATGGCAGAGATGTTCAGCCATGCGTGCATGCTTTTACAGATAGTGATTGGGTTGGTTGTTATGATACTCGCGTTGTGGAGGTGATCGCAATCCGGGTGGATCGGGTCCGGTCGTGGCACACACAGGGTGTATAAAGCTAATGAATGTTGGAAGGTTTAAAGATGTGAAGGTGAAATTAATGTTGAGTATGGAGAAGAGAGAGATGTTGAAATGATTATGGGAATAGGAATGTAGGAGTGCAAGTTAGATTTATGAACATGAATGATAAGAATGAAAGAGAACCATACATACGAATGAAATTTGGAAGGAAGAATGGTCCATTGAAGGAGCTTCTTAAACACTTCCTAATTCCAATCCATATGCATAGTCTTCTTTGGATGATATGTATGCATGACGAGAATAGATGGAACCCTTACACATAAACCAGTTTCGAAAGGAAGAATGGTCCAATATTGGAGCTTCTTATACACTTTCAGAAACTAATCAATATGTATGGGTATGTTTGGATTATATGCATGCAAGTGAATTATGATGATAGAGTTTACTCACAAGCTCAAAGAAACATCCTCACTGGTTCAACGCAATACTGCGGAGCCTTCTCACACATAGAAGAAATAGAAGACATGTAAAAATACTTAAGAGACTGAGAGAGGAGACAAGAGACAAGTGACAAGTGACATGAATTAAAAGGATTTGAATTAAGTTACATGTAAAATATCGTCGTGGTACATCATGCTAAGCAGTCTACTGATCAAAGGTGGTTCCGACCCTCAAACCATGACAGTTCAACCGAATGTCACACGTAAGAAGGTGAGTTCCACTCCAGTGACCCTATGTCTGTCTAGGCTCGTAACGTCTAACTAAAGAAGTCTAAGACTCATTAAAATCAGCTCTAACTCACTCACACGCTCCACCGAGGGTGAGTCAAGATAGAGATGCTGGTTTCAAGAGCCTATCCTAGATAGGAGTTCTAACTTAAATTTGAAACTAGGTTCTATACTCATACTAGCTCACCTTGGATCCTCACTCGCTCAACCGAGGGTGATCGTCTCAAGGAAACCGTAAGCTAGCATGAGCCCTATGGATGCCTAACAATGATGCTCTAGGAGTTTGGAGGGGGGTTTATATAGTTTTTTGAATGAATTTGGGCCCTTGGATCTAGAGAAATCAACTCTCAACTCTAGGATCACTACTTTCGATTACAACCATTTGATTAATCAAATCAATGGCTTGGAATTGTTCTTTCTATCAAATCTAGTGTAAAGGAGTGAAATTTAGGCGCCCTCATTCTCCACCATTGGATCTGGGGATGATCTGGACCGTCGGATCAGTGCTGACATCAATTCGGATAAGATAAGCCACTATTTTTGGAGAAATGTTGCATTATTGATCTTTGATTGTAAAAAAGGTCTTCTTTTATGGAAAAAATTCGTGGATCCTCCTTCCTTTATGCTTTAGTGCATCTCCACCCTTGAATATGAGCTCATCTTGACCGTACAACATGGTTCAATCATATTCTGCCATGTGGCAGCCCTTCAAGCCTTCAATTTTCTTATACTAGAAAACTGCGGTGACCTTGAAAACTGGAATTTGTACTCTTTGACCCTCCAAATAGGCTTTGATGAAGATGAAACATTGTAGGACTATGTTTCCAAAGATCTCCTTCAGGAATATGCAGAAAAAACTCCCATCTGAATCTCCCTTGTACAAGTTTGACTACATTTGGAAGCTTGCAAGGTGGCATTAAGGTGTCTAGGAAGCTCTGATAGCCTTGAAAATTTGTACAAATATGTAGCCACATATGATCTTTATACATGCCAAACCATATGGCTAACATAAATTTCTATACAAGAATTTGTAGGGTCAAACTAGAAAAATTACATTTTTACAAAATGAACATAGCATATCAATGTGCTACAAAATCCATTTTCTGCTGAAATTTGGGCTATAGACTGCCTTTGACAATCTTTACAAGTATATGGATTTTCATCTAATTTGGTGACAATGAAATTTTTGCCCTAATTTCCCAACTTTGACCAACTTTGACCGCTACCATGGACTTTCTTGATTTCTTTGAAACTTTGTATGTGACCTTCCTTTGACATCCTTGATGCATCCTGGACTTCTCAGGGAATTCCGGCTGCCTTCACCAAATATGTTTTTTGTAGGCCTTCACAAGTGAGAGAGGAGAGCAAATCTCGACGACATTCGCCCCCACTAAACCTGCGATTCCTCTGGAAGCGCCACTCTAGCATCTGTGAAAAACAAAATGTTCCAGGCATCAAATTCTTTTATAGGCAACATAAGAAAGATGGAAGGAAAATTGATTATATGCATGAATAAGTAGGTAACGTGACATGAAGCAAAATTTGCATGAAAGAAATAATTGAAACAGGAAACATGAATATGCATGAACAAATAGGCAACATATATGCAAATGAACAAGCAACATTGGCAACAAGAAAGAAAAAAAAACAAGCATCAATATGAAGTGGAAGTGGTTGTATTGAGTCGTTTTAAGCATCAGTTCCTCTCATCTTGAAGAAAATTTTGTACCTTTTTCATAAAGCAATCTACCTTAAATATGATTATAAACAAAGATTTAGGATTTTCAAGAGACATCTTTCATCTTTAGCTTATTTTAGATCAACTCCTTTCCTACATAAATATGAAAATGCTCTTTCTCTAATAACATGCAAGGAAATCTAACTAAACTCCACTAATGCATAAATCTGCTTATATAGCCCGTGATTTATTCTACTATGCCTCTTTATCCTCCTTTGGCTTGCTTTTTTTTTTTTTTTTTTTTCGATGATGATGATGATTCGGCAACTTTATGGTTACGATCACTTTTTTGGGGTGGAAGAAAGTGTAAACTTCTTGGTAACATGTAGTGTTTTTTTTTTTTTTTTTTTGACGAGGAAAAATTAAACCCCGATACAAGGTACAACCATTTTTGATGACGGAGAACAGTCGTTTAAACTCCGATACAAGTGCTGTGAGATGGACTAAGGATGTAGAAACATGCAATAGCAGGAGATAGGATTTCAACAATTATGCTTTCGATACAGGATACATATGCATGTTTATATATGAAAGTCTTGTCACCAAAATAAACCTCCAAATCTACATGCCCTATCTTTCCACAATCCTAGATTATAATCAATTTCTTAGTAGATAAGTTACTACTTAAGATACAATTTTACACAAGTAGAGAAATCATCATTTGCCTTTTTTGACTCAAGTGATGTGGATATGCAATGCAATGCAAAGACTGAAAAAAAACATGCATGAAACAAGCATGGAAAAAAAATAGAATGAACTTGAAAAAAAACAAAGCAACATGAACTTGAAAAATTAATGATATTTTTATACTTTTTTTTTTAATTCCTTTTTTCTATTTTTTATTTTTTTATTTTTTATTTTTAACATGGATACTCCTGTTTATGAATCGGCCTCATTGTTTTCATCTTCTTCAATGTCCTCATCCAAAATGTACTCGTCATTATCACGTTTCTTGAATAGCTTTATCCTTTTACATGCAATCAAAGTTTTTAGTGCAACACCATTTAATTCACAAAGAGCATAGGTACCATTGTTGTTGACTTTTGATACAATGTATGGCCCAAACCACCGTTGAGTGAGCTTTTTGCGTGCATCATATTGAGAGTCAAATGTACTATCATAAATGAGCACCCAATCTCCTACTTCAATTGGCTTAGGACGCAATCGATGAGTTTTATCAAAATAATGCTTGTTCTTCATTCGAGATTCTCTTAATTTTTCAACAGCATCATCAAGTCTTAATTTACCTTGTTCTAACTGTTTAATACGCAAACTCAAAAAATCATCAGTAGACATGTTTTCAGACCAAGGCAAATTTGACCATGCAGAAATATGAGACTGAATTGGAAACAGTGGTTTTTGACAGTACATGAGTTCAGCAGGCATATATCCAGTAGTACGTGTGCATGTCATTCTATCTGCCCAAAGTGCAAAAGGTAAGAATTTAGGCCATTTTTTGATGTCACCGTTACATGCTTTAGATATGGCTTTCACAATAGGTGGATGCCCTCTCTCTATTTTACCATTGGCCTCTGGATTATATGCAGTGGTGAGAGACAAACGAATACCGTGACGCTCAAAGAACTCTTTAGCTTCTCTCGCATTTAACTCTCCACGATCGGCAACTACTTTCTCTATGTACCCAAAGCGACTTATGACATCTTCAAGCAAGAATTTGCAAACATTGTAAGTGTTCTTAGATCGTAGTGCACGTCCCTCTACATGATTAGTTAAGTCTTCTCTTGCAAGGACAATGTAACGCATTTTGTCGATACCTTTAGGCATAGTTACAAGATCTACTACCCACTTGTAGTGAATACAAGGTGGATAAGTAGGATGCAACGGATCTCTATGTTTGACTGATGAATGAAGTTGACAAGTAGAACATGTAGAAACATAGCTACTAATGTCAACATACATCCTAGGCCAATAATAGGTACTTCTAATTTTTTCATATGTTCCAAAAAATCCTTTATGACCGGCCCATAATGTCTCATGCATTTCCTTCATTACTTGCAATTGAAGACCTCGTTTTCCCAGGACTCGTTGTGGATTCTTAACCTTACCCTTAGCATGTCTCCAAAGATAACCATTACATAGGAAAAAGTTATAAGCTCGTTTCCTAATGTTACGGAATCTATTCGTAGTCCAGCTAAGTAATGGTTGTAGTGTACTGAGATACTTTCCTATGTCTCTCCATTCATCTTCGTACTCAGACTCATGAAATTTCTCATACTCATATATATGTGGAACATAGTCAACTAAATTCACATTCTTTATTAGATCACTTTCAAGATCATCATCAAATCTAGCTCTCGATAACATATCAGCAACTGAGTTTGACTTACCTGAAATATGAACTAACTCAGGATTTATGAACTTAATATATGAGATCCATCTAAGCATGGCTATATCAGGAGATGAACAATTGGCTATCATTCCAATGAGAGGCAAACAATCAGTCTCAACTTTGACATTTGCACCAATGAAATATTCTTTGTCTGTTTTCAAAGCTGTTACCATACCCCATAGTTCTCGTTTGATCTGTGGATATTTTCGTTGTGTTTCATGTAGAATTTTGGCACCAAACCTAATTGCATATCTATTCCCTTCACTATCATCTTGACTTATGATCCAACCTATACCAATAGGACTAGTATCAACAGTCAATATAATAGGTTTGTTAGCAGAATAGTCTACACGCTTAAGGATGGGAGCTTCAAGCAATAATTTCTTCAATTTACGCATAGCTTGAGTGTGTTTGTCACTCCAAATAAATTTTCGTTTCTTCCTCAACAAGTCATAAAGACAATCAGCAACATGAGCAAAGTGAGGGATCCAAATAACATAAAAGATGCAAGCACCAAGAAATCTACGTACCTCACTCACGTTGTTACATGTTTCAGAAATCTTGCTAATGGCATCAACTTTTTGTGGGTATGGCTTTCGACCATAATGGCCACATAAATGTCCAACAATAAGTACCTCGTTGATACCAAAAACAGATTTCTCTATGGAAAATGTGAGACCTACCTCTTCAAATCGTTGAAATATTCTTTCACAATCAGAGATATGGTCAAGAACAAATTTACGACATCCCGATGAATCTAAAGTAATGTCCTTTACACGTTCCTCACTCCCTTTAATTGGAATATCATCAATGAATGGCATAGTTATATGAGGGATAAAGTCATGTAAGACCATATTCATAGCACTCATCATATGAGCCACAGAATTAGTCGCTCCTTGAGGTAAAGTACACATTCGCACTAAGCCTAAAGGAGTTTTCATTGTGGTTATGTCACGACTATCAATTGCTAATTGGAATTGGTCATATCCAGAATATAGATCACCCATTGAATAGATAGAATGTCCTGAAAATGATTCAGCAAAATCATCTACAATGGGTCCTGTTCCTACATTCCTTATGGTGACTTTATTGACGGGTTGGAGATCTTGAATAAAACGTAGTTTCCCATTCTTTTTAGGCACAGTGAACCATCTATTTGAGTAAGGTGCAAAAGATGGCTCTAAAATTCTCATGTTTATCTTCTCCTTAAGTAGTTTCATTAGCTCAGGTAAGTGAGCCTTTGGAACAGGTATAGGACGAAGATTCCATGGAATATGTGGAATAGTAAATATTATCATGGGTGCAACTAGCTTAGGATCTACACAACCAATCTCATGAGGATACATAGTAAAGGCTTTTCCATGGCTCCGTATAACTCTCTCAAATTTATCTCTCTCTGCTGGCAAAAGAAAGTCATCATCTCTACCAATTTTCACCTGTTTGATTGTCTCATCCGTGAATGTATGTCCTATGTTTTTCTTATCCCGAAGAATTGGATCATTTTTCACATCAATAATTTTTTCATTACTTCCTTGAGGTAATGGTTGAGCTATGGGTTTGATTTTTTTGTCTACAGTTTTGTACTTTGTTTCAACTAAGGCATCATGTGTTTGGTTAAATTTTGAGCACTTGTCAACATTGAGAGCATACTCTTGGATTAGAGCATACTCATCAAGGGAAGAAATAAGAATAATATGGGAATTAGAATTTTGTTGAAGACATAACTCTAACTCCTCAAGAGTAGAGAAACAATGAGATGTCTCAATCACATGCTCAATGTTCTCATCATGTTCCATGATTTTGTTGTTTTTATAATTTTTTTGGCTTTTTTGGATAAAAGACTTGGACAATTGACTCTTATGAAGAAAATCTAATCTAGAATGTGGAAAACAAAGTGACAAACTATTGTACATGTTGGTTTTATGCGAGATGTCAAACCAATATCCACTATTGTCCCGCTCAACAATGGATTCTATCCGAAATTTTGATCATATGTAGCTCCAAACATGAATCGAGGTGCACAATCACTACAAGCATGCTCATGACCATGAGTAACAATAGGTTTCTTTCTAATTGACAATCGATTCCTAGGATGATTCACTCCTACTGTCATGACTTGAAGTGATTGCATTCCATCCTTAGACTTGAATCTAGCATAGGTAGACCCATCATCCATGGCTTTAGTTTCCATACGACTCTCACAAATAAAGGGTTGACCTAAGAGAACTTCATAGGAGCAATTATCTTGAATAAAAAAGTGAAACTCTTCTGTGATTCCTCCTATGGATATGGGCACACTAGCACAAGCTCCATACAGGGTACCTACACCATTATCTGCAGTTCTCATACGCCATCCACAATCTTTATCTATGGGCCATCGAAACTTATCATAGACTTCTCTTGAAATCACATTGATTTCAGAGCCGGAATCTACTAATGCATTTACAGTGATAGTGTTCTTATCATTTCCTATTTTAACATGCATCTCTGATGTACCTCTAGACCAAAATGTTCTTTTAAAGTGACTTTCAGGATTGTTTTCATGATTTTCATGATCAGGTTGAATAGGTCCTAAGAAATTTTTATTAACATTTACTTCATCATCATCAAAGTCCTCTTCATCAGATTCATCAAAGTTTAAGGCTTCATTCATAGCTTGATCTTGATCTAGAGAATCTTGCATCTCAGTATCTAGATTAAGTGGAAACCTCTTCCTTTTAATTAGGCCGATAAAGTTATCTTTAAAAACAGGCTTTGCAATAGAGAAAACTTGTTCTAAAGACATAGTCACTTGACTCTTAAGCAAAATGTCATCTAAAATCTCCATAGGATCTATTTTTCTCTCAATTTCTGAAATCAAGATGGCTTTAGGTTTTCTCTTTGGTTTCTTTTGTTTTTGCTCAGGATCTTGTTTTTGTTCATGTTCTCGTGTTTGGTCTTCAGTTTGTTTTGATTGTTCTTGTTTATCTAAAGGCTTTGGTTCTGTTTTTCTTTGCTTTGTCTTCTTCCCTTTTTGTTTCTCCTCTTGTTTTTGTTCATTGGGTTGTGATTCTTGTTGTTTATCTTTGGATTGTGATGTTTCTCCCTGCTCTATGATTGTTTCTATTCCCTCTGAGGTTTGTTTTCGAGTCACTCTTCTTTCACTAGGCTCAGCTTCATCTCTTTTTCATTTTTCTTCTACATTGGATATGTGAGAAATAAGAGATTGATCTTCTATCGGTGACTCCCAAGCCGTTATTCTCCTAATCTCATCCCGTGCTCTTACTAAAGCCTCTATGGAAAAATCACCTTCCTTTGTGGGTTTACTTGATTCTACTTCTTGTTCATCAAGAGCTTCTAGTTTCACTCCTCTAGTTCCTACGTCCATTATGGTTATATTTTCATAATGTTTTTTCATTCCTCCCTTACCATAATTTCCTTGCAAAGGTAGCCTAGATCGATAGTCACAGATTTTCTTGTCTATGTCTATTACTAGTCGTTGCTCCTTAGCAGCCTTCAATAATTCACAATCTCTCAAAAAGTGCTCTAACGAATCACACCAAGGATACCTACGAGGGCCACGCACAAAACCATTTTGATTTTGAGGATTTTGATTAACTTGTGGTGGGAAATTTTGAAATTGAGGATTTTGTTGATAAGGTATTGCTTGAACAGGATAATTAGGATTTTGAAAATGCAATTGATGTATTTGAGGAGCTTGGGGAGCAACATGTGGTACTTGAGGTGCAAGAGGAGCTTCCATATTATACGGTTGATGATTTTGAAAATTTTGATTTTGAGGATTTTGAAAAGCTATTTGAGAAGCTTGAGGATACATGTTTTGATACATTTGAGGATTTTGCACATGAGGATGAGGATTTTGCATTGAAGGATTATGCATTGGAGGAACTTGATATGCTTGAGTAGGAGCTATTTGTGGATTTTGATTGGTAGCTATAACATGTTGATTAGGCTCTTGAAAAGTCATTGGGTTCATTTGATTTTGGAAAGTTTTGGTGTAACTAGATTGTAAAGCATCTATAGTCTTGGCCAAATTGGATTGTGTAGCAATAAGACTTTCCATTTGCTTAGTGAGAATATCCACTTGAGATTGTTCAACTACACTTTTATTTGGCTCTACTTTAAAACCTTGAGTAGGCTCCATCATTTGAGGAATAGGAGTAGAGTCAAAAAGCATAGCATGGGATTGTTCTCTAACTTGCTCCTTAGTTTGTGGAAGGCTAGCTTGAGGAAGACTAGTTTGCTCATAAAGCATGGATTGTCTTTGATGTCTATGGGCTACAGCCTCTACTACTTTACGCACTTTTTGCCAATTGTCAGTAAGACCATAGCGCTTATCTGGTTCTTCTAATCGCCGTTCAACTTCCCTACGAGTTTCAGGATGAAGAAGCTTAAGAAAATTGATCACAAGATCAGGTTCCAAAGTTATCTTATCCTCATCAGGAAGTTGTTCATAGCGTCTAATATACTCATTTTGTAAGTGAGTAATAGAGCTACTAGGCTTTGGAGAATTGACCCATCGTAAGAATCCATCCCGATTATGTTGGCTATAATCTTCAAGATAGAATTCTTTGAGCATCTCCTTTCTAAAATCACTCCAAGGAAGACTATCATATTGAGTGACACGGTTTATGATAGAGCTATCAACAATTCGTTCAAAGAATGATATCAAAAGATCTTCGGGAAGACCAAAAATCATAGCTTGCTCTTCAAACAAATCTAAGTAGCTTGTGATGTTGATGCCATTGAATTTTCCCTTCTCTCTCAACATAGAAGAGACTATTCTTTGGCCTTGTTTCTCAACAATAAGGGATTTGAATCCTTCCTCCATCTTGTGTGAATAAGCAAGTGATGCACAATGCTCTAGATCTCTCACAAATGCGTTTACTTCACGACGAAGATGTGCACGATATTGTGAGAAATCCAGTGCAACACTCAAGAGTGATGATGATGATATGATGAGGATGAAAAATATGAAACAAAGGATATGGATCACAACCTCCCGACAAGATCAGAAGCAAATGCCACGAAGCGTTTCACGTCGGGTTCAAATGTGGAGGTGATCGCAATCCGGGTGGATCGGGTCCGGTCGTGGCACACACAGGGTGTATGAAGCTAATGAATGTTGGAAGGTTTAAAGATGTGAAGGTGAAATTAATGTTGAGTATGGAGAAGAGAGAGATGTTGAAATGATTATGGGAATAGGAATGTAGGAGTGCAAGTTAGATTTATGAACATGAATGATAAGAATGAAAGAGAACCATACATACGAATGAAATTTGGAAGGAAGAATGGTCCATTGAAGGAGCTTCTTAAACACTTCCTAATTCCAATCCATATGCATAGTCTTCTTTGGATGATATGTATGCATGACGAGAATAGATGGAACCCTTACACATAAACCAGTTTCGAAAGGAAGAATGGTCCAATATTGGAGCTTCTTATACACTTTCAGAAACTAATCAATATGTATGGGTATGTTTGGATTATATGCATGCAAGTGAATTATGATGATAGAGTTTACTCACAAGCTCAAAGAAACATCCTCACTGGTTCAATGCAATACTGCGGAGCCTTCTCACACATAGAAGAAATAGAAGACATGTAAAAATACTTAAGAGACTGAGAGAGGAGACAAGAGACAAGTGACAAGTGACATGAATTAAAAGGATTTGAATTAAGTTACATGTAAAATATCGTCGTGGTACGTCATGCTAAGCAGTCTACTGATCAAAGGTGGTTCCGACAGTTCAACCGAATGTCACACGTAAGAAGGTGAGTTCCACTCCAGTGACCCTATGTCTGTCTAGGCTCGTAACGTCTAACTAAAGAAGTCTAAGACTCATTAAAATCAGCTCTAACTCACTCACACGCTCCACCGAGGGTGAGTCAAGATAGAGATGCTGGTTTCAAGAGCCTATCCTAGATAGGAGTTCTAACTTAAATTTGAAACTAGGTTCTATACTCATACTAGCTCACCTTGGATCCTCACTCGCTCAACCGAGGGTGATCGTCTCAAGGAAACCGTAAGCTAGCATGAGCCCTATGGATGCCTAACAATGATGCTCTAGGAGTTTGGAGGGGAGTTTATATAGTTTTTTGAATGAATTTGGGCCCTTGGATCTAGAGAAATCAACTCTCAACTCTAGGATCACTACTTTCGATTACAACCATTTGATTAATCAAATCAATGGCTTGGAATTGTTCTTTCTATCAAATCTAGTGTAAAGGAGTGAAATTTAGGCGCACTCATTCTCCACCATTGGATCTGGGGATGATCTGGACCGTCGGATCAGTGCTGACATCAATTCGGATAAGATAAGCCACTATTTTTGGAGAAATGTTGCATTATTGATCTTTGATTGTAAAAAAGGTCTTCTTTTATGGAAAAAATTCGTGGATCCTCCTTCCTTTATGCTTTAGTGCATCTCCACCCTTGAATATGAGCTCATCTTGACCGTACAACATGGTTCAATCATATTCTGCCATGTGGCAGCCCTTCAAGCCTTCAATTTTCTTATACTAGAAAACTGCGGTGACCTTGAAAACTGGACTTTGTACTCTTTGACCCTCCAAATAGGCTTTGATGAAGATGAAACATTGTAGGACTATGTTTCCAAAGATCTCCTTCAGGAATATGCAGAAAAAACTCCCATCTGAATCTCCCTTGTACAAGTTTGACTACATTTGGAAGCTTGCAAGGTGGCATTAAGGTGTCTAGGAAGCTCTGATAGCCTTGAAAATTTGTACAAATATGTAGCCACATATGATCTTTATACATGCCAAACCATATGGCTAACATAAATTTCTATACAAGAATTTGTAGGGTCAAACTAGAAAAATTACATTTTTACAGAATGAACATAGCATATCAATGTGCTACAAAATCCATTTTCTGCTGAAATTTGGGCTATAGACTGCCTTTGACAATCTTTACAAGTATATGGATTTTCATCTAATTTGGTGACAATGAAATTTTTGCCCTAATTTCCCAACTTTGACCAGCTTTGACCGCTACCATGGACTTTCTTGATTTCTTTGAAACTTTGTATGTGACCTTCCTTTGACATCCTTGATGCATCCTGGACTTCTCAGGGAATTCCGGCTGCCTTCACCAAATATGTTTTTTGTAGGCCTTCACAAGTGAGAGAGGAGAGCAAATCTCGACGACAGCGTGTCCACTAGTGGTAATTGCTTTTTCCTTGGAATCTCATGCATATCTTGGTTGAGTAAGAAGCAACTTACAGTGGCGACATCGAGTTGTGAAGTTGAGTACAGGGCAGTTTTCACAACGACAGTGGAGTGTATATGGCTGAGACGCCTATTGATGGATCTTTGCATGGAGATTGATGCTACTATGCATATTCTCACAGATATTCAGAGTGATTTGGTTGTTGCACGAAACCCAGTGTTTCATGCACGGACCAAACATATTGAGGTGCATTAACACTATGTGAGAGAGCACCTCCATGCAGGAGATATTGATTTGGTATATGTGCCTACACAAGATAATGTGGCAGACATATTCACCAAAGCTCTTCCACGGGAAAAGTTTGAAGCTTTTCGCAAATCTTTAGGCTTGTTACCTTGTGGGGGCTGATCTGTCACTCCCTGTATGTGTTCATATCATTAGCTCTAGGGGGGTTTGTTACACTTATGTGTTCCTCAAGTAGCTTTGATGTGAACCTTTTCCCTATACATGGGCACTTTTTACTCTAGTGCTGGCTAGAGGTTTTTTCCCCATGTTACCACATACTTGATACTCTCATATGTGGTGGTACTTTGTACTTAGGGATATTATTCAGCTCTTACTTCAGTTCAGTTCATCGATCAATAGAGTGAGCTATTCCAGCCATCGTCTTCTCCGTGTGTCTTGCTGCGTTTGTGTTCCTTGTGTGTGCTTCTTGTGTGTCTCTCGCACTTCTACACACACCCAACAACTTGGGAGTGCAGCTATTACATGGAGCAGTAAGAAGCAACCCACTGTTGCTTTATTGAGTACAAAGGTTGAGTATAGAGGTGCTGTAATGGAATCATGCGAAGCATCATGGCTAGAGATGCTACTAACAAATTTAGGTGTGGAGGTGCAAAAGCCTATAATAATTTATTGTGATAATCTTAGCATCATCCAATTAGTATGAAATCCACATTTTCATGCTAGAACAAAACATATCAAGATACATTATCACTTCATTAAAAAAAAGTATTAGTAGGTGATATTGATCTTGTTTATGTGAGGACAGATCAACAGGTTGCTGATATTTTCACTAAAGCACTTGGAGCAAAGAAGCTGAAGAAGTTTTGGATGATGCTTATCTTATAGGACATGACATTGAGCTTAAGGGGGAGTGTTGAGATATCAAACTGAACATGTGATGATTGAGGATGACATGTATCACTTTTTAATTTCTCTAACATGTATAATGGTCGTGCCGATCAATGTCAAAGATACTTTAGTGAGCTTTACTAGATTAATCTACCAAGAGTGATGTCACATTTGTTTCTTGCTAGCTCACTCATTTGTGAAGATTAGTATTTCCTTATGTATTGGTCTTCATATATTGCACTAGTTGTATTGTTGTATCATATCATTATTATATATTCTATTTATGTTATAAATCTCCTTTCTCTTGATAGGTTTCACAAAAATTCAGATATTCTATTATATTATTTGAATTTTAAGGTGTTGAATGAATTTGAATGAATATGTATTTAATTCCCTTAGTAGGCATTAAAGAATGCATCATAGTAGAGACTTGGATATTATGATTAAATATTTTTAACTCAAATCACATGTCTCACTCTACTCTAAGAAACTAACTTTTCTTTTATGGAATAAATTATTCCCTTTTTATTTTTAAAAAGCGAAATGTTTTTTGGCTTGGGAGTATATGGTGTTAAATGTTCCAAGAAGAAGAAAATGATAGGAACCATGACTTAAATATCATATATATTTTGAAATTATTCTTTACTAAGAATTTTATCATTAACTTGAATTATCATATATGCTTGATGTTGTTGTTGTTTTTGAAGAGTCCATATAAATAATAAGTAAATAATTAAATAACTTTACACACACACATACATACATACATACCTACATACATACATAATACATACATACATACACACACACACACACACACACATATATATATATATATATATATATAGACATACACACACACACACGCACGCACACACACACACACACACACACACACACACACACACACACATATATATATATATATATATATATATATATATATATATATATATATATATATATATATATATATATATATATATATATATATATATATATATATATATATATATATATATACACACACACACATACATATATATAGATAGATAGATAGAGTGAGAGAGAGAGATGTTGGAAACAATGTCCAAAATAGGTTCAAAACTTGTCAACAATAGTCATATGATGTAGTTTCTATAGAAGCCTTGGAATGTTGGATTAGAACAAACAATTTCTAAAGAAAAGTTGTGGACCATAGTTTGATACCTATTTCCAGCAATTCAATGACAACATATGTTGTTGCAAAGCTTTTTTTCTAGCACCTATGGATGGCATCACATTATTATTATTTTTTTTATTGCTTTTCATGGCATCAATTTTGCCTGATAGTCTTTTGAAGGGTGCTCTTCTCAAGGGCACAATTGCTATACAAACAAGGACATGGGCTCACTTTAGATCATCTTCTAAAGCATCACTCAAGGAGTTCATGAAATCAAGGAGGAGACCTTGGAGCAGATCCTGGAGGAAGTGTTCTTACACACTTGGAGGAGTTGTGCTCTAGATCTTGAGACATCTGGAGGAGTTTGTGACAACCAACATACTGTGAGTAACAAGCCTACATCTATCCTCGCTTGTTCATTCACTAGTTTTTCATTTAGGTCAATCAACATTTAGGTTTGTTGTAAAACAGTTCTAAACTGTTCTTATTATCCATATTCTCTCACACACACTCGATACCTCTTAAGGCACACAATTTCTTGTATCTAGTTCCTATTTTTTCCTAAATTAAAAAATTGTCAATTTGTATCATATTCACACAATCTAATTTGTCATTGGAATATTAAGATAGTGTAGATGAGCACTCTCATTTACCATACACTTTCAAAATCTATATATTCTCTCTATATCTCTTACTCATCTTCTTTTTTAGTATTAAGGTATGTATGCTAAGGTTCATGTGTTGGAAGATCCTATAAACCTATGATTATTTTTATTGTGGCCCATCCCACTTCCAACATTTGGTATCAGAGCATAGTTGACATATGACCTTAACAAGATAAGTGATTATAGACTTGAGAATAAAGACAAGCTTGAAGGCATGTCTAATTATCCAATGTGGAGTTTTATGATGATGAATTTGTTAGTATCAAAGGATTTGTGGAATATTATCAATGGCACTTATTCAAGGCCAAGACAAGTTCAAGAAGAGGCTACTTCAACTTCTAGAAGAACCCCTATTTCTATTTCTACTCATCATCCGCTTCATCATCACGAGTCCATACTACTACCAAATTACTTCCTACAGAAGATCAATCCAGATGGGAATCAAGGGATGCACAAGCACTTTCATATATTGCTATGGGAGTCAAAAGGCATATTATACCCCAAATCAGGTCATGTAGAACCTCTTGTCAAGCTTGGTTGGAGTTAGAGAATCTCTATTAGAGTAGAAACCCTACTTGGAAAGCTCGTCTAAAGAGATAGCTAGCCATCACGAAGATGAAAGTTGCTAGATCAGTTTAGACACATATTTTGAAACTCAAAGATTTACAAGATCAGCTACTCAATGTTGGAGTCAACATTCCAAATGAAGAGATGGTAAATACACTTCTAAACTCACTTCCATCTACATATCACACTTCTGTTACTTCTTTATCTCTCTCGATAAGAGACAGAGAACTTTCATTTGAGGAGATATAATTCTTGTTACTTTAAGATGAAGATCAACAAAAGGGTATGGAAGAGAATGATGAAGCCATGTTATCATCATCGAAGGGAAAGAAGAGGAAGGAGACAAAGAAGAAGTTGTACACTCAACAATTCAAGAAGGAAAGTAAGTCGTCTTGTCCTAAGTCTTCTAGTCATTTCCCTATTGCTTCCTCTACACCCAAAGAAATTTTTTTTGACTACATGTGATCCAAAGAAAGGAGTATGCCATTACTGTAAGAAACTAGGTCCTTTCATAGCAAAATGCAAAACAAGGTTGTTTTAATGAAAAGAAGAAAGCATCAGGTAATAGTGTTGAAGATGATCCAAAACCTAAATATTCAAAGGTAGATTCATATGCATGTGTTACTATTGAAGAGGAGGCTTTTGATCAGGTAGCATTAAATGCAACTTTAGATAATCTTTGGAATTTTATTTTGGAGCTACCAAGCATATGACAGGTTGCAGAAAGGTATCTTCCTCTCTTACTAAATCTTTAGGTAGAAGAGTGAACATTGCAAAGAGTCATGATTTGGATGTTTTAGGTGTTGGAGAAGTGAACCTAAAGTCAAGAGCAGGTGGATGTTTCACAATTTCTAATGTTCCTTATGTTCCAGACATTGATAGGTAACTTCTATTTATTTAAATCAACCCTAAGAATAAGAATGTGTGAAAATTTATTATGAGATTATCAATCCAGGTATTATGTAAATGCTTTTAGCTATATACGGATTTATAAGTTTATTATTGTGGAAAATTCTACTAATCTATGTGTGTTAGTTCTATCAGATGGTTTTTAAATGTTTGTGCCTTGAATTCTAAATATTTTGTATTCATATATATATCAAAAAAATGGAACAGATGTACCCTAAGACCCATAAATGCTATGTGCTTGTTGTAATCAGAGAGATGAAGGGGAATTCATGGTGAGAGTAATGGTCTCTACATAGAATACTAATGTCGACCCTACATTTGTAACTTTGATAATATAATTAATATGATCTCTTGTTCTGGTCATTCTACTAAATAATGTTTTTGTTGATTCTGTTGTTGAAGATTGTGTGTGTCTATTAATGTGTGCTTAAGTCTATGACAGAAGGAGGATAATGTTGTGCCATTCTAATTAACATTAGGGGGAAAAATGAACCCTTTCTTGGGCCTTTTGGATTAAGGGATAATTAGTAATGGACCAATGAGAAGAGGGTGGTGGACACAGTCTAATCCCTTAATCACATAGGCTAGGCATAACCTTCCCTTGTTTTTTACTGGTCAAAAAGGGAAAAACCACCTAAAACTTGTGGTTTTGGATGCGTCAACGGTTTTGAGAAACTCAAAATCAATTGTAGCCATTGGATTTATAATATCTTCAATGTTTGAGATCTACTCTCTTGGAGAAAATGTGCCATTTGATGTGATCCATTGGATATGATCTCCATCCGACAATTCTACTTGAAAAAACACATAGCTTGAGCACCTAAAATCTCGAGCGTTGGATATCAAGTTCATCTAATGGATGAGGATGACTTTACACCTGAGAAAAGTGCCTTTCAATAGGCACCTTTGGATGCAAGATTCATCGTGTGGCTCTGGATGCACTCCAAAAGGAGTTCAGCTTGAAACGCGCACATCCATTGGATGATTGGACAATCCAATAGCCATTATTGACTGCTAAAATTAGATCAGTGCGAATCACGTGGTGCCGACGGATACTCCAAGATCTAAAGGTCCAAAAAATTGTAGAGAGTGTAGAAAAGAATCTGTTAAGCCTCTGCAATATCTCCATATGTCAGATCTTCTCTCTCTACTTTTATATGTCTTTTAATTTCAGCCATTAGATTAAAGGATCCGAAGGCCAAAGAATTTTCATATTTTGGAAATCAAATAGAAAAGTCAATCAAATATTATTTTATTTTAGAAACCCACAAGTAGTTTTTTTGACATCAAAAGCTCATGTATTAAGCACTTTAATCCCTAAAAATTAGGGATCCTTACAAGGCCCATGCAAGGTCCATTTTTTCCCCTAATGACATAGTGCAGTGCAATGGTGGGCTAGTACTATTTGATTTGGTTGTGTAATGAAAATGTAGTAGTCAGGTACGGTTGAATGCAAATAGATGATGAGGAATAGAATGAATGACCCAATGCTTTGATGTTGAATTTGCCCAATTCTTGGACCCTTAGTCGATAAATTTGCAGAAAGTTAGAGGAAAATTCCCAATGAATACTTAAGACCATGATGAGGACACTATAGAAAGGAAAATTTGGCACTTTTATTATGCCAAGAATTTACTTTCCAAGTGGAACATTCAACCTCGCCAAGCAACAAACATTGATAGGTTGTTTAGCTCATTGGATCTTGCTCTTACAAGAATTTGACTATGATTTGATCCATGGACCAAACAACTCACTCGTGGTGAAGGATTTCTTATTGATCCTAGACTTTGGGAAACCTTTTGGTGGAGTGGACGATTTTTTCCCAAAAAAGGAGTTATACCTGACTAGATTGAAGCTTGATCCAAAATGTAGCAAAAACAACATGATGTGAATAGATGAGAGTCTTTTTGGCTAATGGGATGAGTGCATATAAATATTAGAGATGAAAAAGAAAAAATTAGCTTTTGGATCTTTCATTTTCAGCTTATTTTGGACCCAATTATTAACAAATATTTGTTATAGCTTATCTCTAGTTTTTTCTTGAGAGCAAAGTGCCAGCTATGCCTACAAAACCCCATTCTAGGGTAGAAAAGTGGCCATTTTATTATAGAACTGATCGCTCAAAAAATTATGCAAAACAAACACTTTATAAAGGTGTCTAGGAAGAAGTGGCCAAGTTTGATCCATGTCAATGTACAAGTGAACCAAAAGCACTCTACACATTCCCTTTGCAATTAGTGTTTCCCTTATAGCCATTTCAGAAATGTAGTTTGATTTCATTTGTCTTGTATGACCACCAGCAATGAGAGAAGGCCTTTATCTTAGTATGCATTGACTATGTTATGAATTGGGCTGAAGCATGGGCTCTTAGGTATGCTAATGTGAGTAGTTTTGCTACCATACTAGTGCAAAAACGCATCACATGGTTTTGTTTACCATTAGAACTTGTCTCTGATTGGGGGAATGCATTTCTTGAATCAACTAATGAAAGCCATTATACACTATTATCAATTATCAACTAAATTAGGTTTACTTCACTGTACACCCAAGAGGAAATGAATTAGCTCAGAGAAAAAATAAAATATTGCTCGTTATGATGCAAAAAATGGTGTTGCAACATTCTTCTCAAAGGGAGCAAGTTCCTCAACTGCTTCTCTAGGCTACTAGATTATTTACAATGCAAATGTGGATTTTATTGTGCTTACAGTCTGAAATCAATATACCCTTGGCATTAATGGTACCAAGACTACATTTAAAAGTTCAAATCAAGTTGTTATGGGAGGATTCTGTTGAATATCAAATGGAGACATAAAAAGATAATGGAAATCTCATGATTGAAATCTGAAAATTCGTGTATTCAAATAGGTGATCTAGTTCTATTCTTCAATTTCAAGAAAAATTATATGGAGAGTAAGTTCAAGATGTGTGGGATTGGTCCTTTCCATATTTCTATTAAGATTTGTTCGACTATTTTTTGCTTGGAAACTTTAACTAGAAAATTGCTCCCTCCGGTGGTGAATGGAGCCAAATTATGGCCCTAAAAGGGTGTGATTTGTAGTTCACAAGAGGAAAAAAAGAAAAAAAGTTGGAATAGGAATTTATTTTTTTGCAAAATCATTACAAGAATTTGTTACTACAAATTTTAATGGTAGAAATTTGATTTGATAGATTATCTGAATGTTATGAATGAGTGTTTAGTGGAGGATCATGCAAATAGGGTTCCAAAATTAATGCCATGTAGCGATTGAAGATACGGGCATAATGATTACATAACACGAACAATTCATGTGGAGATAGAGTCAATGAGCTTGAAGAGTGAATCCCTAACCTTTAGAATTTTAGGATTTTTCTTCACTCAAATCGAACATCAAATGAGGGCTTATGATGTATTTTTAGCTTGGGTATAAATTGGAGTGTGAAGAGGGTGGCTTTTAAAAAGTTTCCTATAAAAGTTAACTAATCCTCATCCGTAAAGCACTCTTATTTATTCTCTCTTCTAATCAAGTGTGAGTTTCTTGGGAACTCTTGTGCCTTTCTCATAGGTGAGGCATGGGTGCAACCTTGTGTGCATATGCTCATGTATATATGCATGAATCCTCTTGTGTGTGCATGTCTACTAGCATGTGAAGGTATCCATACCAGTGACATATTCTCTTAGCTTGACAATTTGTGAGGGAGGATCCATTGCATGATGCTAGTTTGTACATTTTTTATGCTCATGATTCTACATTTCAAAAGACATTTCCTACTAGCCTTGTGATTTGGCCAGAGGAGCACAAACTCTTACACTTTCCATGATTGAGCAAGCAAAAATACATCTTCACTCCCAAACATTATCACTGCTCCATTAGTTGCATCAATATCTATTCGATATTACAATAGTGGAGTTGGCACTCTTGTAGTATTGAATAAAGATTGATGCAAATTATTGAGTAGTGACGATGGCCAATTTGTGGCATGGTTCAATTGGTGTCATTGGCTACAAGTTGCACCTTCCTTTTGACACAACCATAACATGCCACAAAGTGGATTCAAATTTGATGGCATGGTTGTTTGGTTTGCCAATACTGAAGAAATACAAACTCCTATCTTGATAGGTAGAGTCCCTTATTTTGGGTTTTTTAATTTTTCTTCAAAGTGGCCATTTGGAATGAGCAATCAACTTTATTCCATGATTCAAGAAGGAGGTGCTACCCAGGTAAACTAGGCCCCAACAAAAATAGCATGCATATCGAAGTGCAACCAATTAGGGAAAATAACTATGAATGAGATAAAAACATGATGTCTCTTCTAGTTTCCATTCCCCAAAAAAGAGCTACCAAATGTCTACATCGTCATCTCATTTGCATATGATTTTTTTTGGGCCAACAAAAGGAGTACCAAATTTAGGAGGGTGAGTCCAATAGGCAACATGAGCAAGATAGTCAAAAATAGATAGGAGAAGATGAATGAAAAAGGAAGGAAGAAAGTGATCAGCTCTTTGAGGAAGAGATATAGGGGAAGGTAGAAGGGGAGGGATGATAGAGATAGGATGCAGAGTAGGCACAATAGCAAAGACAACAACAATAACAACAACAATATCAAAAACAATAATAGATCAACATAATCAAAAGAAACATCAAGAAAATAAAGGGGAATATCAACTTAGATAATGGAATAAAATCAACATTAAGGTGTCATTCTCTTGATTTAGTGCATAGAACATTGACCATGTAGTGGTCATGGGATTCATTGCGCTTCCACCCATCCAACATTTGGACTCATCTATCCATGGATAAGCCAAAATTACATGCCTATTCTTGTTCATGTAGCTAATATAGTCTGGAACATAGGATCATTAGCCCAAAGATTTAATATAGTTGAACATATATTTAAAGAAACTTAGTTAGATAAGGAGAAGCTCAAAGTACTAAGATAGAAACCATTACAAAGTGCATTTGAGTTCACTTAAGGTAGGCTACATCAATCTCATTAATCAAGTCCATTGGATTATGTAGGAGCAATGTGAATTCTAGGATCAACATCATAAAATTAAAGCAGGGTGGGATCAAAAAATTAAGGAGTAGCATGATGAAATTTAAACTTTGGGGAATGATTCAATCAACCATGTCCAGGTGGAAAAAGATATGCAAGCCAATCTTTAGAACCTCTAGAAAGTGCAAAGCATGGAGTTTTAGGTCCAAGATATGGGCAATAGAGAGACAAGTATAAACATTGTAATGCCTAATTTTATGCTATTTTGACCAAAATAGAGAAGAAGAATGTAGAATCAATGAAGACTATGCAACAAATTATAGTAGAATTTGCACATCAACAAAAGCTCCTGAAGGATACCACACAACATTTACAATATCTAGATAAGTTGAAAATAAAAGTTAATAAACTAGCTAGCACTTTTTATTTTTAGAACCAAAAAGTGGCAATGCCCAACAAGACTCTAAAGCAAGTGACTTGTGAGGCTTGCCAATACAAAAAAAAAATTGAAGAGGCCACAAAAGTCAATGCATATTTTGTGAAAACTTTCTGGAATGATTATGTACTAGTCAAGGTGGTGCAAGCTATAGTGGAATTAGGTTGGGAAGATCTGAAAGGTCTTATAGAATAGGAAGAGTTTGAGCAAGCTATAGATATTGAAATGTAATAGTTCAAATATACTTTTTATAGATATGTATCAAATCAGACTAGGATAAATGTCTAGGTGACAAGTCAGATTTATCGTCTTAAGTACATTTTTGGGCTCGAATCCATGGGTGCATGCCAATGCTATGAACATTGTTTGGCGTTGTAATGTCTAGCCCTTGAATTGTAAACATTGTATATTCATATATCTTAGAAAAATCAAATGGATTTTGATTTTTCTAAGATCACCATTTGAGAGATCATGAGTTGTACATCTGTCATCAACAAAAATTTGACAACCAAGCCAATCTTGGCGAATGCTAAAACTGACAACAGATTTTCCTTGATCCCTCGCACATACGAAGCATTTGAAAATGTTTCAGAACTACTATCAGTAGTAGTAAAAATGATCTTACCAACTCTCATTATAAGACAAAAGTATTTGTTAGTGCATGTGATAGTATTCCCTATGGGGGCAAGCTCAAGTGAAGTGAAGAAGCTGCATTGCGAGGTAATATGTTTGGTTGCCTACCCTAAGTATGTTCCAATGGTGCATGTAGGAATTTTTCTTGGCATTTCTTACATATTTTATGAGGGTGTTCCTAAAAAAATTTAGTATTTGGATTAGCTATCTTTTTAGGAACATTTCTTAAATATTTTATGAGGGTGTTCCTAAACAATTTTAGTATTTGGATTAGCTTCTAACATCCTTTACAATTTTAGGAACATGCCATCTTCTTTAGCTTATCATGGTCTTTATGAATCCCTTCTTTGGATATGACTCTTCCTATGTTCAAGATGTTGTGCTTGGTAAAGAAACACTTACTACTTTTGGCATATAATGTTTATCATCATCTTTGGAGTATACAAATATATCATTAAGAAATATTAAAATGAAATCATCCAAATAATTTTGAGAAATATTTTTCATTGAGAAAATGAATGTTTTAAGAACATTTATTAATCCAAATGGTAAGATATTTCGCTCATAGTGGCAATAACATGTTCGAAAATTTGTTTTGGATATGTCATCATATTTGATATTGATTTGGTAATATCTAGATCTTAAGTCAATTTTGGTGATTATAGTCACTCCACTTAACTTACTTAAAGAATCATGTATTTGAGGGGATATCCATACTTATTTTTAATCGTTCTTTTATAAAACCCTCTATAGTCAATGCATAGCCTATAATAAACATCTTTCTTCTTTCTAAATAGGTCTACATCAAACCTATAGGGTGCTTTGGAGTATATTTCACCCCTTGGATATAGGTCTATAGCATGCTCAATCTACTTAGGTGGGGGCATACCAGGTAGGTCCAAATACATGCACATATTTTTCCGGTTTCCTACATAATTCAGAAGGTCTTCTTCATTAATTTTCCCAGGGAAGTTGTTTACAAACACTACAAATCTTTTGCATCCATCATGTATGTCTCAAATTATTTTCCTAGTATAAATAAGAATATGTGTAGAATTATGTTCATCACTTACAAAAATGTGAATAGATTCATCATCCTACTTTAAAGAAGTTGTTCTTTGATGAAAATTAGTTGCTATACTTAGTGGATGCCTACAATTAGATCACACTCTTTCATATCAATCATATGGAAACTCTCCAAAAAAAAAATCTATCAGATAAAGTAAATGCAATGGTTTCAATGTATCCTTTTGCATAGTGAGGTCATTCATTGACCATCTATACATGTATAAATATATGCATATTTAAGGGTATTGTTAAAGTCTATGCCAAATTGAAAGGTATAAAACTATGCATACTACTCAAATTGATGACAAATTGTAATACAAAAGCCCTTGGAAAATACTTGAACACCATGCAATGCATAGTAGAGTTAGAGCACTTACCTTTGTCATCCACTTTTTTTATTTAATCTTCACACCTTTATTTATCATGTTTATCCATTTCACTTGTGTGGGCCAAAAAGGTTGTCTTATTTGTACACTCATAAGTCCAATATCCTTCTTTTGCACAATGGAAGCATAAACTACTCTTTTTGCTCACTCACTGAACTCAGGGTGTGGTTTCCAATGAATAGGTTGTCACTTTTTTTTAGCCTTTTTAGGATTCTTATCTTGGTTATTGGAGGATAGACGCCTCTTTGAATTGTTAAATTGCTTGTAGTAGGTCTCTATGATCTATCTCCCATAGGGATGAATCTAGATCTATTCCCCTTGTACATGTTACACTTTTCCATCTTGTTGAAATTTTTGGCCTTTGCAAAAGCATCCAAGAAATCTACAAATTCATATCCTCTTGAAGCTCTTTTGATTATTTTTCTCTTCAAAGCTTTCTTATTGACCTCCAATGGATATTTATGAAAACACAATATTACTTTTTTGTACTCATCCACAAACAAGCTATGCTTATCATCCTCTTGCTATCAAAAATTATAAAATTCCATCTTCTTATCCATATAATAAAGTGGACAACAATAATGCTTTGGTGCTAAATTCTTTCCATAGAAAAGGAAAAAAGACATCTATCATGTTTATCCATTTCACTTGTGCGAGGTAAAAGGTTGCGTTGTTTGGACACTCATAAGTAAAATTTTCTTGTTCTGCACAATGGAAGGTCATTCATCCCATGGAAGCCTCAACCTCTCCACGATGCACGAGAAATATCCATCTCAATCATACTCACACTACCAATCATAATATCGTTCATAATGAAAATATTTGAATCGTGGCTATTGTTGCAATGGCACAATGGATCAACAACTTCCTCCTAAATCAGAGTTGATCGTCTCCGATAAAGGAAATGCATGACTCATAAAAAACAACGGATATTGTTGTCTTCAATTATTTCGTGCAAAACATCGCACAAAAATTATGCATTGTCCTTGGCATCTTCACTCCGCTTTGCTACATGCATGCAAGACCAAATCATGCATGCAAGACCAAATCAAAATGCCTAACTTTGGCAAGAGCATCAGGAAAATGCACGACAACACAAGTGTCATCAAATAGAAAGGAAAACCTATCCTTGGCACAACTCCATAGCAAATGGCAAGGAGTAGCAAACCAAGCGACCATACTCCACATGGAGGTAATGCCTCTTCCCTCCCTGACAACAATGGCTTTTTGCCTTCTCTTATGATGAAAGACACGAACTTCATTAGCCACAAATCTGCAAGTACTTTGAAAATTCCTCAAGGTAATGGTCCATGAACTCCCTCAGGTCGAGAAAGAATGATCAAGGTATGGACTCAAGTTCCCCAATAGTCACTAGAAGCTTAGACAAAAAAGATGGGAATAGGAGATCCCTTCCCCCTCAAGATATGGCAAGCCTGCAAGAAACTAATGATAAGGAAAACCTAAGCTGTAGAAAACATTTATGCTGCCCCAGAGAATAAGTGGAGGAGGCAATAGGATACTTGGAGGAAATGATGTTGGTTGGCCTCTATCAATGTCCCAGGCCCCCACTCGAATTTCTAAGTAAGTAAGTTAGGAATGTGTTGGATCGTTTGACCTTCCCTCCCCGAGGATCCAATACTAAGCTAAAGTTTTTTTCTGAGTTCTTTCAAACCTTTTCCTCTAGGCTCATCCCCTTGATCCGGGACATCTATATGATTCTCTTGTTGGTAAGGGTCTTCATAAGTTCATTAATCAAGATATCATTAAGCTTATTTACAAGAAAGGTAATAGAAAATTGCTAAGTAATTGGCCAATGATAACATGTCTGAATACAATATACAAGATTATCACTAAGGCCCTTGCCAATAGGATGAGCCTATATATGCGCAACATCACAAGAACTAAACAGAAAGGCTTCATTAATAGAAGATACATCAGGGATACTCATGCCACCCTATGAGAAGGAATTGATTAGGCTCTCTTTGATGATAAATGCTTTGTCTTCTTCAAAATTGACCTTGACAAAGCCTGTGATAGGATCTCCTAGGACTTCATCTTGGAGGCCTTATGATTGCAAGTTTAGACCATACTACAATCGTGTTGTACAATAATGCTTGTTCACGAACTCTTCAAGTAAGTTGGTTTTCAATTGCACTTTACTCGAGCCTATAATTCTTAATTCTATTAGACAACGGTGCTCATTGGTCCCACTCTTGTTCACCACTGTAATTGATCTATTGGGTGGGATACTTCATGCCGAATGCTTGCAAGGGAATCTATGTGGGATCTGTATTCTTGGCAAGCAAGGAGACCTCATACTCTATACCTATGTATATGGGGATCCTCATATTCTTACCATGACATGGTTGAGTTTTGGCACATCATCAATCATAATGAGGCAGTGGTTTTTGCAACATGGTATAGACGGATTCTATTACTCCTAAGCACTTAGTCATAAGTTGGAGGGATTCCATGAATTGGGGGTCCACTCCTTCCTCACTTAAGATTTGATCAATCAATGCTTTGCCCATGTTGAATGAGAGGCAGTGCTACTCTTGTACACTCACAATGGTGTCATACAATCTTTGTGGTATAGGTTGGGGCACCTTTGGTTTCTCCTCCTCCTTTCTCTTTGTTGTGTTCTTCTCCTTGTGTTCTTCTTCATCATCTTCATCTTCCTCATCCTCACATGCTTATCCTTGTTGTTCTATTTCATGTTGCTACTGCTCATCACCCTCTCCTTCTTCTTTAGATTCGAAATTCACATCTTGGAGAATTCATTCAAAATCTTCATTGCTCAGCTCTTCTAGATGAAATCCTCTAGGAAATTCTAGGTCGGGTGGTACTAGGGGGAAAATGAGGTTAGGCCCATTAGTACTCCTCCTTGGCAGTCAAAGCATGAAGGGTCATACTATCCATGCAGGTGCAGGAGATATTTCTGTAGAGAAAGTGGCTCCTCTAGGTTGAGAAAATGATATGGATTGCCTCGTTTGATTTGATGGTGGTGTAGAGAGTTTTTGCTCTTAATTTTTTGGACTCTATTCTAGGAGAGCGCCTGCTAAGAGGTATGTTGTATGCCAAGCATCTATAGATAATCCTTGTAAGACCACAACATCCTTGCAATATAGTCTTTCCAGGCCATCCCTTGTGGGCTTGGTGGATTAAATCAATAATTGTTGCAGAGCAAAGAGGCACAAAAGAGGAGCCCTAAATTTTTCAAATTAATGGGCATATTTTTTTCTTCAAACTCCTAGAAAATTCCCTAAAAGCTATGTAAATGCACTAGAGGAGTCCTTTAGATGCATAATCCCAAATCCTTGTCATATATTCCTTTTAAAATAATAAAGTAGAGTTTAGCCAATAAAGTGCCGGTCACTTGTGTGAAAGGACCATTTTTAGGGCACATGTATATAAGTCACTTTGTGACTCTTTGTAAAGACTTTTTGCCATTGTGAAGATGGAGAGCTCCTGAATTTCGAATTTGCTTCGTTCCTGCATATTTTCATCTTCTCTATGATCTTTTATGTGTGTGTGAAGCTTGGATTGTGTGTGTAGGACTATTTTCTACCCCTCCTCATCATTTTTGAGCTACTATAGTGTGTGTGTGAGCAAGTAGGACTTGTGGAGTGAGTGTGTGTGTTTCTCGCATTTCACTGTTTTGGCCATAACTTGAAAAGCGGTTGTCAAATTCAAGTGAAAATACACCAATAGATGCATCTCCTCGAGATCTTTGAAAGAACCTGATATTGGCCATATTCGGAGTTCGGAGTTCGGAGCTGGGAGAAACATTCGAATTTGTAATTACTATTGTAAGTGGTATCGTGGCAGACACTTTCAGAGGTTAAGTGAGTAGGAGAGGTAGATTAGTCTTTTCTCATGCTTATTAGTTGAATCACTTCAATTTCCATCATGTGCACACAAGTCCTCATACACTTGGTTAGGTCGGTTCATCAGATTGATAATTAAGCATGTGTCAATCCACCACTATATGCAGTTGTGTGGCAAACAAGATTTAGTCTCTTTGACACAAGTCCCTAAGACTTCGTGACTTAGATACACAGGTTTTTGGCGTCGTTGTCGGGGACACACCCAACCAAGGTGCCTTCGTGATGGTTATAACTCTGGAGTGAAGAAATCGTACTTGTAGAAGTGAATTCGTCCAGTGGCAAGTAGTCAGACACTTCAGCACTTGTTACTTCACATCCCGGAGGTGTGTGTAATGAGATTTTTTGGTTTAGGGTTAGAAGAGAGGGAGAGAAGAAAGAGTTAGGGTTAGATTAAGAGGAGATTTGGAGTAGGAGTAAGTGGAAAAGTACCAAGGAAAACCCCAAACAATTGCCTAATTAGTGTAGGATAGGCCTCAATCATCAAAAACTATAAAAACCAAAAAATAGTTCATTTGATACCTGCACAGAGAGAGTGGTATCGTTTGCGATCAGCGATCAGTATCACCCTTGTGGTATCGCACTATCCAAGCCTTCAAGCGACCTAGGGAACTCAAGGCTCAAGTGGGGTATCACCAAGGTAAGCTACATCAAGATTTCAATATCAGAAACACTGTAGAAGTGCATTAACATGTGATTATAAGCGTATTCGGTATCGCAGGGTGGGATAGAGAGTTCTCAGAAGTTTTTTGGGTGAGACAGAGGGTGAGGAGTGAAGAGGAGTGAGAGAGAAGCAAGGGGGTGAAAAATTTTTTGCATTTGAAGCTATTTTGGCTGGAGTATCGCGATCGATTGAGTTTTGGTATCGCGATACCAAAATTCCCTTGTATCGTGATACTCGCCGAAGTATCGTATTGCCGCTTACCACTTGAGGTATTGTGATACCATTTTTGGTATCGTATCGTCAAGTTGGTATCGCAATCGTGATCGCGATCAGCCAGTGGTATCGTATTGCAGTCCACTTGGTATCGTATCGCCCTAAACGGTTGGCTTTTCTTTAGTTTATTAATATTTATCTTAATTGACTTTCATGCTTTCAAATATACTTGCTATATACTAATAGATTATCGAGAAATCCACAACAAACTGCCAATAAAATGATGCAAGATATTCTCATTAACATCATAAAAGTAGTAGGTGCATTGGTAAGATTGAATGACATAACCAAATACTCATAATGAACAAAATGGTTCTAGAAAGTTGTTTTATGTACATTTTGTTCTTTAACTTTAATGTCTTGGTGGCTATTCTTTATATCTATCTTACTATATACAATCACTCCACCTAGGGAATCAAGATCATCTTTATAAGGCATGGGATATGTATGTGTGATGGTGATCTTATTGAGTGCTTGATAGTAAACGTGCATTTGATAAGATCATCTTTTATAGGCATAGGATACTATGTGTAATGGTGATCTTATTGAGTGCTCGATGGTCAACACACATTTTATAGGCTTGGGATATTTATGTGTGATGGGTGATCTTATTGAGTGCTTGATAGTCAACACACATTTTCTTTGCTAGGAGAATTGGTGTTGAAAAGGGAAAATAATTGGGTTCAATTGGCTCTTTTTTCAAGTACTTACAACCTTGCGGACTTCATTCTCCTTATGTAGACTCGTACGAAATGGTAACAGAGAAGTTTGACTTGCTCCATGCACCAACTCAATCTTGCGCTCAATATTCTTACAAGGAGATAAACCTGAAGGTAGTTGACGTAAGAATATTTATTGGAAATCTATTTCTTTGAAAGTTCTCGAGCATTCCAATTGGAACTTCCTTGACTATAAGAATGCATCATTACACAAGATTGATACGTAAATAAAAAACATAAATATACCTATAATTAATTTTGAGCAATTTGATTGTAGTAGCTAATAATTTCTCATTGAGATTTGGTTCTCCAAAGATCAATAATCCCCTCCCCTCATGCTCAAGATGATACATATGAGAAGCAAAATCTATATTTGCTAGTTTCCTAGCATGTCACTCCTTACTAAGGGCTACATCGAAATGTGGGAGTTGTGCAATCTTGAAATCCAATTTGTCCTTGTAGGAGTGGATCTATATAGGTAGAACAACTCCTCGTCGTTCCCATGTCTCAATGCCCTTCCTGTTAGCAAACTCTATCATGGACACAAAGGAAACCATCCAAACCTTAGAGTCCATGTGACTCTCTATATCTCATGATTAGTTCAGAATTTGGAAACGATAATGCTTCCATCACATTCAAAAGATTCCAAAACCCTAAGATTGGCTATCTACTTGGTTGATTGTGTTAATAAGAAATCTTGTCTTGAATTTTTAACATCATTGATAGAATCATCAATTTGTAACTGCCCTTGAACGCCTATATAAGGAGGGTTTAGCCACATACATCCAGAGTCTTGTCAATGCTAGTCTTGGGAGTTGAAGAAGTCGTGATCACCAAGTAAGTACTTTTAAGGTTGAGTTCGAGGTCTTATCCTATTCCTTGTTCTAGTCTTGGATATTGTAGTTCTTGGACATCTAGTTTTGCCCTCTTGTGATATCATATTACGAGATCTTGTTAAGTTATTTCTTATATCTAGTTCATCTCCATCAAGGGAGTTTTTATAACCCAAATATCTTGCTTCATACCTATGGTCTTAAGTTGTGGGATCTCTTGTATCTTGTTTAGTCCAATTTTCCATACCTATTAGTCTTGGATTGTGGAACTTCTTATAGTAGTTCTATAGTCTTGTAGTATTTCCCCTCTATGGGTGACCTTGTAGTATGGAATATATTTTTCGAAACCTAGTCTAGTCTAGTCAGAGGGCATAATCTAGTGCTCCCTTGACATTTTGGCAAGACTGTCTTCTGTCTAAGATCATACATCATAGAGAACACAGTTGAATAGATTGTGGCATTGCTTTAGTCTTTTTGAAAACAAGTTGAGGACCTAACTCATTGATAAACATAAGTCGAGATTTCAAGTGAATCAATGGCCTAGTTCGTCCTTCATGAAGGAACCCAAGATTTGCATGCCAAAAAAGTTTGATGTTGATCGTAGGAAATTCCATGGATTCGTACAAGGCAAATTGTACATTGGTATGCAGCCTGATATGATGAGGCATCCAAGGTTAGCTTGATTGGAACCCCATTCTCTGGTGAAGCATTATCATGGTTGGCATCAGTCTTGGAGAAGAACATGGCAATACTTCATGACTATGAGGGATTCCTTTGAGCGCTCACTACCACATTTAGAAATGCAAATACAAGTCGAGTGGTAGGAACAAAACTTTGGAGGCTACATCAAGTTAACAACCTTGCCTCTACATATGCATATAAATTTAGGTAATTGATATTGGATCTCACTTGGCATCAAGATTATTTCATAAGAAAACTTAGATGGGGTTCAAGAGATGATGTGGAGATCCTTTTGCTCACGATGCTAGATGTTAAGTCATTGAATAAGCAGGTCACCCAAGCCATTCACTGTGATAACTTCCTTTTTGAAAGGAAACAAGAAAAACAAGTAGAAGGAAGGTTTTGCTAATGGAACAAAAATTTTATGAGTAAAATTGATAAAAACTAATTATAAAACATAGAAATAGACTTTACATAGCATATTTTAGAAAACAAAATCCTACAAAAAGTTGGAGTATAGCTCACAAATTAGTAGATTGAAAGCAAGGTATCAAAACCTTGTCAAGACCAGCTACAACAAGATATGCATAACTGTTCGAATTGAAGACTGATGTATCACAGATAGAAAACTCCAAAAGTAATTATAAGTTATGATACAATGGAAGTACAAGAGATAAGGGATCACCTCCAAGTTAAATCACTCAAAAATACCTCATATTGGCTGAGATATGAAAGTATTAAGAGAGGTATGTCTCTCACAAGACACCGGATACTCAACAAAGACTAGATCTAAGAAAACACCTATTTATTTGAGGTTTTTAATATTTGTGCAAGGTTTCTAATTACTTTTTATACAAGACACCGGATACTCAACAAAGACTAGATCTAAGAAAACACCTATTTATTTGAGGTTTTTAATATTTGTGCAAGGTTTCTAATTACTTTATATATATATATATATATAGTTGCAAGCTTTGCAATGCAACAAGAGTCACTCAATTTGGCCACCTACACTAAGAGAACCACTCTTTTTATTGAGAGGAGGTCAAAAGAAGTGCCTAGCTTTTCTAAAAATAGACCTCTCTCCTTTCCTTACTACTTTTATCTACTTTTCCTCTAAATTTACACATGTATGCACCTTCCAAATGTTATTTTTAGTAAATTATAGGGGCTTGTCTTGTTTCTTCTTTATCTACACACTGTTCTATTGCTAAAACAACTTCTTCTAATTCTTTTTCTTCTGTAGCCTGACATTTTGTCCCTTCATTGGTGTCTTCTCTATTCTCATTCTAGCCTGTGACTAGGAAAATTCCCTTTGTTTCTTTATCTTCTATAGTGTCTAACCAAAATGATCTTACCTTTTCAGGTTCAACAATGTTTTCTAATCCTTAAGTCTCTTTAATTTGTACCCCCATTGGTTTAATATGAGTATTGGGAACTGATAAATTTAGACTTCTCAACAAGAGTCTCTCTATATCTGTGTCTGTATCAATATTTGAGTTGTCTTTTGATGTCATTACTTGAACTGATTCTGACATCTTTACTTCTTCATTGTCAGCTTCTATCTTATGGATCAAGGTAGATCCACCAACAATTTCTTCTTTTTCTCAATCTTCTTCATCTTGTGTCCTTCTCTTTGATCCCTTGAGCTTCCTCTTCAATTTGGATTCTTTTCTTTTCCTCTTTACTGTAGCCACAACAGTGGTCCTCTTTTTAGGAGATCCTTGGAGTTCCTTGTAGTATGATAACAATGATGCTTCCTTCTTAATGAATACCACTTCAATATCTGCATTCATCATTTCCTCGTGCATATCTTCATAATGTTCCATTTCCTTTTGAGTCTAGTTAGTAGCCTTATCATAATAATCGTGCAATATCTTATGATAGTTGGATTCATATGTGGCTCTTTTATCATTGTCCTGCATCAGTTAAGAGTATATTTTCTCTATACTAGTCTGCAGAGGGTGTGGCTTTTCATCAACATGAACTTTCTTTTAATCTCTTTTTGGCTCTTATTCAAATAATTTCTTCTACTAGCTCTATGCTCCTTGGATCCACCTTTCACTTTTTGCCAAGCTGTGGTGCCTCCATCACTATTTCCTTCCTTTTCTTGCAAGCCTCTTTTATAGATACCTTTGTTGGAATTTTGACTCCAGTTATTGCCTCTCTAAAAACCTGAGGTTCTGGATCTAATAGAAGTTTATCCTCAATTCCAAACACATGATAAATGATTTTGGTTAGCAACTAGGCTCCATTCATAAATTTCTTGGACTCCCAGTGCTTAGTCGCTTCCTTCAATTGTTGATGGATGTACAATGTCATATCCACTACTCCAAAAGGTTTAGTTTTGTCTTTATTGTTCAACATTACCAAGGTTACTAGTTTATGTGGCATAGTGTACCTTGGCAATCTAGGAAAGCACAATATTTGAAAGAATATTCTAATTGCAAGCTCCTCATTTTCCTTCTCCTTAAAATATGAGAATTTTGTATATCCAACATGAGTAGTTATACTCTTTTTCACAAAATTGACATCTATCTTTGTGCCGATGGGGTAGAAGTTCAGTGCAGCCTTAATATGTTGTGCTTTAACTATAATATCCACCATTTCATTTTCCTAATTCTTAATTTTGTAAATAAATTAGGCTTTTTTTACTTCTCTTTAGCTTTTGTAATGAGGACATGACCTACTCACATCTTTCAAAATCAATGAAGAACATTAGTTGTAAACAAAGTAGGCTTTTGTACAATGAAGAACATTAGTTTTTCCAAATCTTTGTGTAGTCCCACTACCTTCCATCACTTGTAAGCTACTATAGACCTCTAGAAGTTATAAAAATCTTGGCAAAGCATTATATATTTATACTTTCCTTTCTTTAGTGTAAATATGTGCTTTCTCACAACCTTGAGAAAATCTTTTAATTCCTTCTCTATCTGCTTCTTCTTTGGAAGTTCTTCATTTGATTCAAGATCCACAATTTCTTGTGTTGCTTCACTATCAAGGAACCAATGTCCTCTTGACAACGATACGGAATCCACTTTTAGTTCAGCAATTGGAAGTCCTTTAGTCATTTTTTTTTGTTAAGAAGAAAGACACCAAAACTCCATACTAGTTAATAAAGACTCCAACAAAAATCATTCATTGCATCATTATAAGAAGATGAAAAACTTTACACCATCACATGTTCTCATCATTCCACTTTTTAAAGACTCTTTTTGTGCTCATCACTGTGAAGCAAGGTCTCTTTCTTCTTTATTTTCTAAGTGCAATTGGAAGATTTTGCAAAAATTTTGACACAAATAAAATAGTTGAATAAAATAAGAATTAAAAAATAAAAAAATAAAATACAATAAAATACAACTCACACACTCCTATTCCTTGCTTTGTGCTTAAAGGAAAAATAAGACATTTATATACATATATATATATATTTTTCTCTTTTTTTGTAACTTTTATTATAGGAAAAATAAGATATTTATATACATATACATAATTTGTTTTTTCTTTTTTATTGAATTTTTGTTATATGTATTTTTTTCATAAATTCCTCCATCTTTCTATGATTTATTGCAAGAGGGTTCTCTAGACTTTCTTCCCCCCCTCTTAGCTCTTTTACTAATGTAAAAAGAGCTTTTTCTAGTGCATGGGTGATTAAAAATCTCGTGCCTAGTGAATGCACAAGCTTGTAATGTAGCCTTACATATGCATACTTCCAATCATGCAACATTCTTTAGTGCAAAAGGACACTCTTAAGTAATGCACTTAAATGGTTTTTTGATGGTGAATGTATCTTATTTTCTGTATTTTTTATTTGTTTGTGAGTTTTATGGTATCTGCATAATTTTGGAAGTGTTTGTCCATTTATTATTTTACTAAAGGTATTATTTTCTTGTTTTCTCTTTTGAAGTTGACTTAGAATTTTAGAACTAATTAGGTTTACTTGAGATCCTACGTCTAATAAAACCCTAATTTGAGTTCTTTTGTATTGTATTGCAATTATTGGTAGGTGATTTTTGTTTCCTGTCTCTTAATCCTCTCTTTTGCTTCTTCCTGAGCTTCTTTCCTTATCTGTTTCTCTTCTTCTTTCCTTCTTTGTGATTGTAGTCTTCTCCATGCTTGACTTGTTAAGGGTTCCATGTATCCCTTTATCCTGCATCCACTCACATAATTTGGCAATACTTCTCCATCTATATTTGCCAATTGCACAACTCCACTAGGGCTGATCTTATGAAGAATATGCTTGAAGATCTTTCTCTAATTTTTTGTTATGTTCCTTGATTGTGTATGGTAGGACTAGATCTCCTTGTGTACGCCATGATATGCCTTTTGTCTTTGCTTATTTGCATAGATACTCATAACACCTTGTAATTTGGAAGCCTCCAATTGTTCCAACTCCAAAATTCTATCAAATAGCTCATGTCATGTCCATTTCAATTGATTTCCTTTCCTCATAGTAGGTATAAGAAATTCCATTGGTAGGACTGCATTTAGGCCATAGAATGAATTGAATGGAGTGGTTCCAATTGAGGTTTTATATGCTACTCTATATGCCCATAGAACATGATATAGTTGCATATCTCAATAGTTTTGAA
Source organism: Ceratopteris richardii (assembly GCA_020310875.1). Taxonomy (NCBI): domain Eukaryota; kingdom Viridiplantae; phylum Streptophyta; class Polypodiopsida; order Polypodiales; family Pteridaceae; genus Ceratopteris; species Ceratopteris richardii. The sequence continues at coordinate 57,745,202 of CM035436.1, read as the reverse complement.
AGTACATTACATAATATTTTATTAGTACTTTCTGCAAGACCATTGGCTTGGGGATGATAGGGTGCAAATTTCTTGTGTATAATCATGTATTGGTCTATCATTGTTTCAATTACTTGATTCAAGAAAATAGTGCCTCTATCACTTACTGATTCAATTGGTAATCCATATCTAGTGATAACATGTTCATACAAGAAATTAGAAGTGGTTTGAGCATCATTTTTCACATTGGCTCTTGCTTCAGCCCATTTAGTCAAATAGTCTATTCTCACTATTATGTATTCAACATGAGAAATCCTAGCTAGTGGGTGTATAGGTCCAATGAAATCTAATCCTCATTTTCTAAATACTCTAGTAGACATCAAAGGCTTAAGAGGCATTTCATCTTTCCTAACATGTGGTCTTGTCCTTTGGCAAATCTCACATCTTTGTGCAAACAATTTTGCATCTAAAAATAATATAGGCCACCAGAATCCTCAATATAGGGTTATCTTAGTAGTTCTCTCACTTGAGAAGTGACCTCCTACTACACTTGAATGAGCCAATTCTAACATTTCTAAACATTTTTCCTCAGGAACACAAATCCTTAGATATCCATTCATTCTGTCTTTGTATAATAGATTATTTATGAGTGCAAATTCCTTACTCATTTCCTACATGCTTCTTGTCTTTGTATCCTCCTTCATTTGATTTTTGTGAAGATCTTGTTTCAATTGTTCCACAATATGGTTACTCCACCTAGGATTTTCTTGAAACCAAAACAAAGTGATTAAATCTCCTTGATGATATGTCTTGCATTGTTACATTGATCTACATATGATTTCACATCTTTTTCTTTAGCTTTCCAATGAACTCCCTTTCTTGCAAAATTATTTAGAGTAACAGTCTTTGAAGCAGGAAAACATGGATTCCAGAGATGTTATTTTTCAAATAATTGTTTTGTTCTTCTTAGGAACACAAAATTCCAAAACTCCAATATTGTTTAAATGATAAAAATCTCATGATAGCAAGATGCAATTTATACTTTGCAAATCAAATGTGTAGAAGTCAGGCTTGCATTGTTTGGTCCAATTGATAATATTGGTATCAATGAATTTTCCCATCTTGGTATGCTCTCTTTATTGAATAGATATGCATCAGGTAGCTCATCATCTATAAGATGTGTTTTTCTCCAATTAAGATTCTAGATAAATGATCTGCTCTCCAATCAAGATTCCTGTTTGATAAAGTTTATTGACGAGGTACAATAAAGCTTGATGATCGACAAAAAATTTGAACTTGTTAACCAACAAATAATGTCTATATTTCTCTATTGCAAACACCATTCCCAATCCCTCTCTCTCGATTCTGGTATAATTTTTTTCAGTGTGATTCAATTGTCTGCTTGAATAGGCAATGGGAAAATCTAATCCGCTTCCTTCTATAGGTTGTGCCTAAACACATCCTAAGGAAAATTTTGAAGCATCCACATGTACATGGAATATTACATCCCATTGAGGTGTTTTTAATATGGGTGGTATGAATAGAAATATTTTTAGGGTTTCAAAAGCTTGATCACATTCATTAGTCCACTCAAACTTAGTAATCAATGCATATAGAGGTTTGACAATATGTGCAAACTTGGATAGAAATTTCCTATAATACCCACAGTGTCCCATGAATGTTTGTAATTCATTCAAATTTGTTGGCTTAGTCAACTTGACTATGGATCTAATCTTTTCCTCATCAGTTGATATTCCATTCTTAGAGACTATGTGTCCAAACATTCTTCCTCGTCTTACAAAAAAGACACATTTTTATGGGTTTAGAAAAAATCTATAAGTTCTACATTTTTTGAATATATTCTCCAAGTCTTGTAGATGATCTACTCTTTGATTTGAGAAAGTACATAAATCATCTACATAAATTTCCATTATGTTCCTTGGAAAATCTTTGAACATGACACATCAACCTTTGAAATGTGACTGGTCCATTTGTTAGACCAAAAGGCATAACTCTAAATGCATGTACACCCCATTTTCTTGCAAAGGTAGTCTTGTGTTGATCTTCTAATGCAATAGGCACCTAATTATAACTTGAGAAACCATCCAAAGAGCTATAGACTTCTTTTTTAGAAACTCTCTCCAACAGATGATCTATTATTGGCAATGGATAACTGTCTCTAATAGTTATGGCATTGATGCTTTTAAGATTGATGCGATGAACTATCCTTGACATATACGGGCGTGATCACTATACATGTCAGAGAAATGAAAAAGTAATAAGTGTCATCCTGGATCATCACATGTTGAGCTTGATATCTCAACACTCCCCCTCAAGCTCAACTTCATGTCCTCTAATCCAAACATCTTCTGAAACTTCTTCAAGTAATGAGCTCCAAGTGCTTTAGTGAAAATATCAACAACCTACTCATTTGTCCTCACATAAACAAGGTCAATATCACCTGCTAATACCTTTCCCTTGATGAAATGATATTCACTTTGATATGCTTTGTTCTAGCATGAAAAATAGGGTTCCGTGCTAACCGTATGCTGCTAAGATTATCACAATAGATGGTGATAGGCTTTTGCACTTCCACACCTAAATTTGCAAGTAGCATCTCTAACCAGGATGCTTCACATGCTGCCATTGCAGCACCTCTATACGCAACCTCTATACTTGAAAAAGCAATAGTGGGTTGCTTCTTGCTACTTCATGTAATAGCTGCACTCCCAAGTGAGAATCGAAAGCCACTAGTAGATCTTCTATCTAGAATACTACTAGCATAATCTGCATCAGTGTATCCATGAACTTGAAAATCTACACCAACTTCATAGAACAATGCATAATTCAAAGTAGCACTCACTTAGTGTAGAGTGTGGCTTAGAGCATCTAAATGTGGCTTCCTAGGAACCTACATAAATTGAATTTCAAGTCCAACAATGTAGCTTAGATCATGCCTTGTAATTGTGAGATATATCAAACTTACCATAATTTTCTTGTACATAGTAGCGTTTTCTAGTGCTTCACTTGATGTAGTATCCAGCTTCAAATTCTCATCTAATGGCATAGAAATTGACTTACATTCAACCGTACCATACTTGTGCTGCATACTCAAGGCATATTGCCTTTGTGACATCCATATACCTATTTTTGTATGTACAAACTCAATGCCCAAGAAATAGCACAACACACCAAGATCTTTCATGTCAAATTCCTGAATAAGGATTTTCTTTACCTCTTTAATGCTTTCTATATTATCACCATCTATAACCAAGTCATAAACATAAATAGCCACAATCGTGATGCCATCATCACCCTTCCTTGCGTATAATGAATGATCTGCGTCACACATAGAAAATCCAATGGTGGTTAAGTAGTCAGCAATCCTTGCATGCCAAGCACGAGGGGCTTGTTTAAGCCCATACAAAGCCTTTTGCAACCTGCAAACATATCCTGGGTGCTTTGAATCTTCATATCCTTGTGGCTGGTCGATGTATACTTCTTGTTGTGACTCACCATGTAGGAAAGCATTCTTCACATATATCTGATGCAAAGTCCATCCTTTTGCTATAGCTAATGCAACAAGTGTTGTGACAGTAGACATTTTAGCTACAGGGCTGAACATTTTCGCATAATCAATGCCAAATATCTATGCATATCCTTTTTCTACCAATCATGCTTTGTACCTGCTTATGCTACCATCAACATTGTCCTTTACCTCGTAAACCCACTTGCAGCCTATGGGTTTCTTTCCTTACGGCAATGGAACTAGCTTCCATGTATCGTTTCCATAAAGTGCAGGCATCTCCTCATCCATAACTTTTTTCCAATTTGCATTTTCAATTGCATCATCAAAACAAGAAGGTTCAACATCTTGTACTACCTTGTTCATGTAAGAACAATGATGATCCATGTATCTTTTCATACTTCAATCATTGCACTGGATTCTGCATCCTCCCACATCTTCTTGGTCTGGGGTCACTTCGCCTTGTATCATCTGCATGTGCTTTTCTTACTCCTGGAATCTTCACAGAGGGCAATCCAAGTTCCTCATCAAGACTCTTTTTTGAACCGCTTGAACCTCCATCAATGTCTTCAAAACTTATAGATGTTTTACTACCAGTAGAAAGCTTTTCTTTACCTTGCTTGGATGTATTTGATGATTTTTTTGGACCAAAATTTCCATGCAATCTTCCACTCCATGGATTTGAGTTGGAACTATTGCTTGGAAACGCATCTGGTGCACTAAAAACTTGAGATTCAGTCAAGAGTAAGTCCTTCTTTGGCATCTACATAGAAGCTTGGCATTTCATCAAACACCACATCTCTGCTTACCTTCACATGTCATGTGAGTGGGTTATAACATTTATATCCCTTTTGCTCAAGGGAGTATCCAATGAAGATACATTTTTGTGCTTTCGGATCAAGCTTCATCCTCAGCTCATCTGGAACATGTACATGTGTAGTACAACCAAAAACTTTCATATGTGATAAGTTTTGCTTTTTACTTGTGAACTTCTCTTCAGGTGTAACTTGATGTACAACAATAGTTGTAGTTCTGTTCATGATGTATACAACAATGTGCACAACTTCTGTCCAATAACAATGAGGCATATTCTTCTTAGGCATCAAGGCTCTTGCTATTTCTACAATATGTCTATTTTTTGCATTTAACAACGACATTTTGTTGTGGTGTGTACCTACATGAAAACTGATATCGAATTCCATGACTTTTAAGAAAGTTGTTGAAGTCATTTGAAATGTATTCACCTCCTCCATTAGATCTTAATGTCTGAATATACTTCCCTGTCTCGTTTTCCACCGTAGGTTTAAATTTTGGAAGTGAAAGGAACACCTTACTCTTCTCTTTCATAAAATAAACCCATAGTTTGCATGCATGGTCATCAATGAAAATAACATAAAACCTACAATCACCCATAGATGTGGTCTTTGTAGCACCTCAAACATATATATGTACTATTTCTACCACATTCTCACTAATATGATTGTCATGTGGAAATGATGCTCTTGATTGTTTACCAAATTGACATGCTACACATACCTCTTGCATCTTTGCAACCTTGAGATTTGGTAGTTCATTAACAATATTATTTGACTGCATCAATTTTAGCCTCTATAAGTTTGCATGTTTGATGCCTTTGTGCCAGATACATTCATTTAAGGGATTTTTTGCATTTAAGGTGAACATCCTACCCACTTTGTTTTATTTGGCAATAAATCTTCCATCGTGTTTTTACTCTTCTACATATAACTCATCAACATTGAGCTTGACTTGTAATCCCTTGTCCAACACAAACCAAATTCTTGGTTATATTTGGAACATGCAGCACATCAACAAGATGTTATGCTCGATAGCATGTGATGTGTCATCACTTGTTTGAACATATCCTAGAACTGCCAATTTCTGCAAACTACTAAACCATTGCATAGGACTGATCATGTGATTTGAAGCACCTGAATCAACATACCAAGCATTACCATTAACTTTTTAAGCATCAGTAGACATCGTATTCATCATGTGCTATGACTTCTTACAATCATCTACACTTATGGATGCATAGTTGTTTTGTTACCTTTTGTTATTTTGATTCTTCAACCTGCACTCACATTCAAAGTGTCCACATTTACCACAATTCCAACATCCTTACTATTGTTACCTGAATAATTTCTTTGGAAATTTCTATGGCCTCTTTGGCTCCCCCTGGCTCAAAACTGTCCTCTACCTCTGTTGTTGACTTTGGTCTTGGTTATTGTGTCCTCTTCCACTTCCGAAACCTCTACTTGTAAGGAAGACTTGTGAATGATGTGTGTGCCACTCTCCTCCCATCCATGATATCCCCTTGTATTCAAAATAGCAATAATTTGGAATGGTCTAGTGCTGCCATGTGGAAATCATGCAACACTTATTCATATTCCCATTGAATACCTTAGGATATCCCCCGAGCTTGGGACCTTGGCTATGGCTAGCCCTTGTTGCACATGCACATGGAGTGGTCTTTGTAGACCAATGTCTGACACTCTCTCCCCCTTCTAAAGATCATTGTCCTCAATGATCAATGAGGGAAATTGCTTGCAAACTAGAGCTTCTGATTCCCAAGTAGAGTCACTAAGTGGTAATGCTCTCCAGGCTACTAGATACTCTTGTATGGCACAATTTTTCAATTGCTTTAGTTTTTAAACTAGTATCCTATCTGGAGAATGCTCTTAGCTATCACTTTCTTACAAAGAAACAATACCCTCTATTAGATTATCCTCCCTGAAAATATACTTTCTAACTTTACTAACATGAAACACTGGATGGACTCTACAATCTAGAGGAAGCTCTAATTGGTATGAAACATCACTAATAACTATCTTTGAAGGTCCACAAAACCTTGGTGAAAGCTTACTACACTTCCTTGTGGATAGTGATGTAGTTCTAGTTGGCACTTGCAAAAAAACTCTATCTCCTTCCTCAAAGGTTTTAAGAGATCTCTTTCGATTAGCATACTCTTTTGCCCTATCAGCTACTTGCTGCATCTTAGCTTTAGCTACTTCTAAATTGTCTTGGAGGTTTGTTAAGAGAAGCACTAGGACATTTCTTTGGCATTCCTATGGTACTAGGAGCAATGGGATTCATGCCATAGTTCATCTCAAAAGGAGACATTCCTGTCACCTTATGAGGGCTATTGTTATAAGCAAACTCTACTAGTGGCAACTAAATATCCCAATTTGTCTGCTTCTCAAAAAATATGCCCTCAACATCTCATCTAGAATCTAGTTGACCCCCTTGATCTGACCATCTATCTGCCAATGATCGCCACTACTCATTTTCAATCACATTTTCAGTTTGTCAAATAAAAACTTTCAGAAGTAACCCGTGAATCTCACATCCCTATCTAAAACTATGGATGTTGGTAACCCATGCAATTTGAAGACATGCTGGATAAAGAACTCCACTATCTATGGGGATTCTATCGTCTCTTGCATGGGTATGAAATGAGCCATCTTGCTGAATCTATCTACCACAACTAGGATAGTATCTGGCTTCCTTTGGATCCGTGATAACCCCACTATGAAGTCCATGGATACACTATCCCAATTAGGATCTGGAATCTATAAAGGATGCAAATGGCCTGATGTCTTTACCCTTTTTGCCTTGTTGACTTGACACATCAAGCATTGTTGAACATAAGTGTGGAAATCTCTGGCTAATCCAAGCCATCAAAATGTTCTTCTAACAAGCTGTATTGTCTAGTGAAAACCAGGATGCCCTACGCAAGGAACATCGTGGTTGTCATGCATGAATTTTCTTCTCAAATCTCGGGAATCTGGTACACAAACGTTACCTTCCATTTGCCTATTCATTATCCTTTGAGAAATTGGAATATGAACTAGACTTGTTTGCTCTGCTAAGGGAAGAAACAGTTGGAACTGCCTCGTCTTCTATGATAGAGTCATCACTCATGGCCCTAATAATGTGTAACAAATGTGGATCTTCCACCCGTGCTTCCTTTATTTCTTGAAGCAACGAGCTTTCTAGAAGTGTAAAGCTCATTTGATACACTATTCATGATAATGCATCAACTACTATATTCTCTTTGCCTCTTCTATACACAATTTCCATGTGAAACTCTTGCATGAGCTTAACCTGACGAGCCTGTCTGCCTTGAAGATGTGGCTGACTACAAAAGTAATTGAATGTATGGTGATCTGTGTATGTCTTAATTTCTGCACCATAAAGATAGTGTCTCCAAACTTTAAGAGCATGCACCACTGCATACAAATCCTATTCATGCACTCGCTAATTGCATTGTGCACCTCTTAACTTTTTGCTTTCAAAAGCTATTGGCTTGCCATGTTGGAGACTGCTTCTATGGCTATGCCACTAGCATCCATCTCTACCTCAAATGCTTTCTCCATATCTACCACTTTGAGTATAGGAGCCTCTGAAGCAGCTTATTTTAGAGTATCAAAACTTTCTTGCTACTCTTGCTTCCATGCAAACGATGCTTTGCCTTGAAGCAAGTTCATCATAGGCACTGCGATCGACAAATAAGAAGACATGAATTTTTGATAGAAATAAAAAAGTCATAGAAATGATCGTAACTGCATCTCTTGAGAAGTAGGTCAAGCTAGAGTAACAGAGACCTTCTTGGGATCCATCTGGACCCCATTGGCCGACTTTCAAATCTCAAATGACTTTCATGCTCATGAACAAACTTACTATACACTAGAAAATCATCAACAAAATCCACAACACACTTTCCAATGAACGGTCATATAATATCGTGCATTAAAATCATGAAAGTAGCAGGTGCATTAGTCAAACCAAATGGCATAACTAAATACTCATAATTCCCAAAATGGGTCCTAAAATCTGTTTTGTATACATCATGATCTTTTACCCTAATTTGAGGGTAGCCACTCTTTAAATCTAATTTACTATATACAACGGTTCCACGTAGAACATCTAGAGATCATCTATCTTGAGCATGGGGTATATGTGCTTGATGGTAATCTTATTGAGTGCTCGATAGTTGACACATATCCTATAAGATTCATCTTTCTTCTTCATGAGAGGAACTAGTGATGCAAAGGGTGAATAGCTAGGTCTGATCAGCCCTTTTTGTAGGTACCTGTCCAAGACCTTGTCCTGCAAACTCATTTGAAATGGCGGACAAGCGATCATACTCACTCCTAGTACCAAAATTCCATTCTAATCTCAATGTTCCTACAAGGAGGTAAACCGAAAAGTAGTTCTTTCAAGAATAACTATTGGAATTCTACTCTTACTTTCCCTAAAAGTGCTTGAGCATTCCAACTAGAGTTTCCATGATTGCATGAATCCATCATAATACACGACGAATACACAAAATAAAAAAATAAATATACTTACAATCAATCTTGATCCAAATGTTAGCAGTTACCAATCATGTCCCTTGGAGATCTAGCTCTCCATGGATCAATAATTGCCTCCCCTCATGCTCAAATTACTACAGATGTGAAGCAAAGTTGATGACTAGTCGTTTCCTAGCATGGCACTTCTTACTTAGGACTACATCGAAACATGTCGGTCTAGCTATCTCAAAATCTATTATGTCCTCATAGGACTGGATGTGAATGGGCAATATAACAACTCATCGATCCCATGTTTGAGTTCTCTTCCCGCCAGCTAACTCTACTGCACAATCTCCAAGTGTAGCCTCCTGACTAGTCGGGAACTAATCACATTATGCATCGGCCCAGTGTCAAAGAGTACCTTGACAAGCTGTCTTGCCATGACTCCCCTCTTGATAATGAGCTTGGTGTCTAGGAACTGGTATCCTTTCTGTGCTATTGGTTAAAGCACAACATCTGGCACAATAGAAATTTCTTTGTGACCATCATGGCCACTATGGGAGATGATATTGTGGGATGGGGAATCTCCAAAGTCCTCATCTCCATCACTCCTGCCCTAAGTGGGATTAATAACTATAGTGGGTACTATTTTATTTTTCTTAAGACAATCCTTAAAGAGGTGCTGCCCTAAAAACCCATAGCATAAACCCTCTTTCATTACCTTCTCTTTTTGTTGAGTGGTAGGAATATACTTATAATATGCCCTCTCAACCAAAACAAACACTCTCCTTTTCCCTTCTGAAACTGTCTTGATCATATGCACTTGATTAGCCTCTCAAGAAGGTTGTGGATTGTTCGAGCCAAGGGTAGATGTGGGGAAGGGTTGGTTTATCTTAGTTCATGAGGACCTCCAACCCTGGGAGCCTATGCCCATGTGACCATCCTCATAGACTAAAGCAATCTCCATGGCTTGTGCCGAGGAGTGAAATCTCTCCTTCCTCACCAAGGGTCTAATAGTTTCCCTTAGTCACAAGATGAACTTGTGGACTTGGAGAAACTCAGGGATAGTATCAGGTACTTTAAGAAGTACTTCCCTATCCTTGTCCGTGTACTCTTGAACAGTTTGGTTCTTCTAGCTGATGAAGAACCAAATTTCTAGCACTCTAGACCTCTCCTTAGGCAGTACAAAGTTATTGTAGAACAAGACTCTAAATTGTTCCCAAGTCATGGGCTCTTTCTTGTCTTGTTCTATCTTATGCCACCACCTATGGGTGACGTTCATAAGGTTATAAGTGGCTTGCTGAATTTTATGCCTATCATCCACAATATAGCATAAGTGGAAGCACTAATCCGACTTGCTGAGCCACTACCCAACAGCATCAACAGTCCTAATACTAGTCGAGCCATGATATCTAGGTGGCTTAAGGTCCTTAAGTTGCCGTCAGGCCTCTCTAACTAGTATGCTATCTCTATGGACTTTTGGAGCTTGACGCTTGCCTAAAGCATCTACCTGCATCCTTGGCAACTTGGCCTCAGGCATCACTTCCTCTTTGTTGGAGCCATGCACATGCTCCAAGATGTCGTGAAGTGTGCTCTCTAAATGTGCTATCCTCATTGTCATGGTCTCCATGGGGTTTGAAGTGCACTCACCCATGAGTGCATCAATCCTAACTAGTGAAGACGGTCATGAATCCATGCTAGCATAAGGTGTAGGTTCCTTTTTATGGTTTTATGGTTTTATGGTTTTTATGTTTTTTTTCTTTTTTAAGATTTTTACGCTCTATGTACACCTAAGATATCCAAGTGGCAATGAAAATAGACAAAACACAAGCCTTTTCATAAAAGAAAAGCAGAAAAGAAACTTTCAGTATGCTTTATCTACTTTTTATGCACATGTATGCTAAATCTTAAAAATTTTGGCAGCATAACGACGTAAAACTGAAAATTAGAAAGATAAAACAAAGTGCTTTCATGCAAGGACTAAGCATATAGAAGTCCATTATTATTTTTCGAGGGAAACGATTGTAAGCAAAGAGATACAACTCTCTTATGTATCTACTCATATGCAATGCGCATATATGATGAGCAAATCATTGAATGGAAGCAAGATAAACATGTTTAAATCCATGATTGGATTGTAGGAGATACCAAAGGATTGAAGACTCAAGCATCTTAGGCTTGAGGGGGAGCTGTTGATACATTTGGCAAGCCTTGATGCTTGGCCAAATAGCAAGGACTTCTCATAGATTCATCTTTGACCATTTGTGGAGTACACATGAACACCCCTTGTAAAAGATTTGATGTTTATCTCTTTAGATAAAAGTAAAAGAAAGTGAATGATGGAATCTCATGGCATTATAAGTCATGCATCACAACTACATAGTGGTTGGGATCAAATCAATCACCACCAAAGAATAGCAAAGCTTTTAGGTGGAAGAATTTCAAATTTCAAATTTTGAATTATGATTATATATATAGGTGACTCTTAGTCGTGGGGAATAATAGAAAAGGAGAAGTCATTGAGCCTCAAGGTTGAGCTTAAACTTAGCTCACATATGTATGAATAAGTCCACTTCATCGCCCTTGTATCATACATTCATAATCATATACATTTTGAGTCATTGGTGCAAGTTAATCTCTATCTACTATTGATTATTGTTATCTCATCATTTCAGTGAATTTGATTGATCAATTTTTCTGTGTGTACTCAATATTTTGACTTTATTTGACTTGGGATAGGTAGCATTATCATTCTAGTTTTTGCATATGAATTTTAATTTCATTTAAATCATCAGATCTTGAGATATGTCCTCTGCAAGCAACCTATGTCTTCACAATGTCATCTTCCTAAAAAGTCGGGATTACACCCCTAAATTCTTAATATCATTTCTCATCATACACTCACTGTAAATTAGTGAAGTAACTTGGAATAGTTAGCTAAGGCCATCAATTAGATACTTATAAAATCTCTTGGGTCAATTGCTATCAATAAGTGAGAACTAAGCATTTCTCTAAGAGGTTCTAGTCCCAAAATAGCAAGTTTTTAGAGCTCTTCAATTGTGAAAGTTATCTGTTTTGGCACAACTATTTGGCAATGATGCTCCAAGGTACATAGTGGCTCCAAATGCATATTTAGGAAGCTAAAATTGTGTAATAAGGTACTCTAAAGTCTTCGGCAGGTGTAGAGCAGATTATTGCAACACCACCTCATCTTTGGAGTGTATCCAACCATATCCTCACAGGTTTAAGGAGGTCTGTCATTCAATTGAGAAAACCTGATCAACGCATTGGATTGGAGCATCTAATGGTTAAGTTATAGAGATATGCATATATCAATAATGAGGGAACAATGTTCATAATTTCCAATCAACTTGATAGGAATAGTGAATTTAGAATAGTAATTTGCCGAAGTGGAAAGGGGTGACTTAGAACATGAACAATTAGATGGTCAGCCTAGAACATCGAGAGGTAAATCTGTGCTGACACATATGCTCAAACCAAAATGGATCCCTCAAGATAACAACATTATTGAGTTATTCTTCAATAGGGCACTCTGGAGGTATAGGTTGGAGGTAAATCTGTGCTGACACGGATGCTCAACCTAGAATGGATCCCTGAAGATAACAACATTATTGAGTTATTCTTCAATAGGGATACAGATGAGGCACTCTGGAGGTATATGTCAGAGCAACCAAGTGAGGTAGGAAGAATCACTATCTATGAGTTCAAGGATCAAGAGACACCTCGAAAAGTGGTGTACTTAGACAACACTTTAGAACGAGTGTTTGTGGCATGGAAGCAATGCCTATACATGGAGCGGTGAATTGGTTTACCCTCACCATGAGCTAATGTTGCCTTTGGCCACCAAGGGGCAGGAACATCCATGGCTCATGATCTCCAAAGAGAAAAAGCCTAAGAGAGACCTGAAGTGAGTTTTGCTAACACGATAGGAAGGGACCGATTAGCAGTAAAAACAGATAGGATGGAGAGACCAAAAGAACTGAGAACCCAATGGGGTAGAGATGACTTTCCTCTACCTAGACCCAAAGACCACCCAAGAATATTGAGACCCACCCAACTAGTGAAATCCATGAAAAACCATTTCGATGGGACAAGAGATCCCTATGACCATGGGGACGAGTTCAAGCAGGTGCTACGAGCTGAACAAGTTGACGACATGTTCACCCAATACAATGCATTTGGACTCACCTTGAAAAACACTACCTCAACCTGGTTCCAACCTTTATAGCAAAGGCAATTCCCAAAGACCACCCAAGAATATTGAGACCCACCCAACTAGTGAAATCCATGAAAAACCATTTCGATGGGACAAGAGATCCCTATGACCATGGGGATGAGTTCAAGCAGGTGCTACGAGCTGAACAAGTGGACGACATGTTCACCCAATACAATGCATTTGGACTCACCTTGAAAAACACTACCTCAACCTGGTTCCAACCTTTATAGCAAAGGCAATTTAGAGACATCCATCACTTATATAGAATCATTGATCATCGATTTCTCTAAAAGTGGGATCAGGCACAGTACTTCTTCTTTGATTCATTATTTTAAACAAACTCTTTAGGAGATAATCAGATTAGTTGGACATAGGTTGAGACAGTACATTGAGAGATGACCAATGCCATAGTTTTCCACTCAGGCTAAACAATTATCTCTAATCTTTGATGGGATATTGAGCTCTAAACTACGATCATATGTATGCTTGAAAGAACCTAGAACACTAGAGCAATGTGTGAGGATCTATATAGACATTGAGGACAACTTAGGAGATGAGCTGGAACTCTCCAAGGTCTACAAGGACACAGATAGTCCTACTCATTTGTCCTCTAAACATTCTAGTTCCATAGAGGACCTAGCCAAGAAGGTAGCCTAGAAGCTAGGAGTCTCGAGCAAACAGACACCCAAGATAACCTAAGTCAAATGTTGTTATACTTGCGGTGGTGATCATATGGAAAACACTTGCCCAAACATGAAAAAACCTCAAGAAAACCCTCATAGCTAGTACTGCACAATAGAAGGGTGGTACAATAACTATATGGCCCAAGACTGCCCATACAACAAGCAAGCTGTTAGACAGAAATATCCCTAGCCATATCAACAACCCGATAGATACTCTGGCCAATACAACACTTAGCATTATTATTATAGGCCCCAATAGAACTACCCGTTACCATACAAGACACAACCTAGAACCCAACCTATCTTAGGCCAACAACCACCCCCTGTAGCCAATGTAATCTCTGTCAAGTATGCCATTGCAGAAGAGAATCTCAGTAGAGCATTAGTACCCTCATCCCCATTGATCACTGAAAATGATCCTAACTCCAATAGTTTTGATTCCGCAAATGTAGATAGTGCACCCGCATACTACACTGAGTGACCAAAACATTTGGAAACATATCGGTATGAGTCCATCGATGGAACCTAGTTGGGAGCTAGATTATGCTAATGTCATAACTGCCAATCCCAACCCATGCCCCCAGTTGAGACGGACAAGACCACAGGGCCCTAAAGGACCATGTTTTATGCGCTAAGAAGATCATTACATATGTAAGAGCAAATGTAAGGAATAATGGCCCATTTGATAAACAAGGCTATCAATGCATGTGCTTGAGCATCTTTGCCATCCCAACAAAGTTGATCTATGGTAGGTGTAGCAGAAATCACAACACAAACAAGAACCTAAAACATATCACCATCTTCAATGCCATTTGCATCACCTTCAACAACTATGTTTGTAGGTGTAGTAGGATGTTTTTTAACACCTTGCAGAATATTCCATAGTCCTTTTGCAAGAAATACATTGCATCATATAAGACCATAATGGGTAGTTGGTACCATCCAACTTATCCTCAACAACCAACATATGGAATACATCACTGCTTTCAGCGATGGCCACTGACTAAAATACCATGATGTAGAAAAATGACTGTATCTCAAGAAGTTTAACAGAACTATCCTATTGAGTTATGCTAAACATGTAGTAGACTTTGAGGTGTTTATATTGGCAAACCAAAACTTGCATATATCTTTGGCACAAAAAGATGAAATTATCTGTACAAGCACTACAATAGTGCATTTGGAGGCCGAAACGAGCTCAAATTGCGATTTTGAAAACAGACAACAAAGCTATTTTGAACTCCTAATCAACATCAATATGCTCACCAAATTTCATCCGATTCTGAGACTATGGTCAAAGGGGTGTCCATGATGCCCTAGATGAAGTGGTGACCTTCTCTGATACCAATTGTTGGAGTTTGAGGTCTGCAGAAGCACACGAACAACACAAGGAAGAAGAAGAAGAAGCTTCGAGCAAAACACACAATACTGAATGTATTACCAAGAGAATGTACAAACATATATGAACAGTTAGGCTTATAGGCATATATACAACCCAAGGAAAAAACCTCCTAAAGAGGGAAAAAGTGCCCCGGTGATCCTAATGTGTTCACACACATCACTTTCTAAATATATCAACAATTGAGTGATTCAAGTGCCTACTCCATGTCATTTTTCTTGTAGAATTCAAACATGATAACAGAAAGGAATCATCTTGAGTTTTAACACTGATGTGCTAATTTCAAAATCAAAAGACTTTCTCAAATCCATGAAAACCCTAAGTTACAACGAATAATACTCAAAATAGATCTCTCAAACGAGTTCCAACACCATCCACAATTGAATGATTAACCAAACAGCACACAAGACATATCACAAAGGAATCAAGATGAAGAAGAATATGGATAGCCAAAGGAGATCTCTATTTCTCAAAAGGAGAAGTTGCAAATGAACTCAGAATCCCTTTCTCTTCATATTTTCCTCTTTATATACTTGACACTAAAATATCAATTTTCTACCTTTTCTAAGACTTATCAATAGACCAAATGGGCTCTTATACAACTCAAGGAAGATTGTTCCTCAGATTTACAAAATTTAGAGCTTTTACAAGATATCTTTTGGCTATAGAAATGTTGGCTTTATTTACTCCTTCAACATCCTCCCCTCCCTAAACCTTTTGATGTCCTCATCAAAACTTCTATGTACAGACCCTTGGTTGTCAGTTTCTTGTGAATCCTACTTGCTACTATGAATCTCCTGGAGCTTTATGTATTTTTGTCTTTCTTCAGAATTGATATTATGTACAAGTTCTATCATTTCTCTTCACCAATTGGGCCACCTCTCAAGCATCTACTGTGTTTCTGCTTTGATATTCCAAAAATATGCTCTCATAGGCTGCTATTATAATTTATTGCCTTGCGACCTAGAGACTCCGCCAAAAATCTCTGAGTCTGTTTCGAAGAAGCCGATTGAAAATGCATCTTTGAATGTTTGATAGATATATACTCTGCATGAATATTACACACAAAAAATATGCCATAAGACATAGTCTATCTGGCATCTCAGTTAAATCAAATAGGAGTGCATCAATGCTAGAATGGAAGCCTAAAAATCTCAAGGTCCTAATGTTGACCTCTGAGAAGCTTTCCAAATATGCTTTTATCATCTTATATTCAAATCTATACAACTATGACAAAATCTTGCACCTCCATGATATCCAAAGTGAATGTATCAATTATATTGAGCATGTAAGATTTGGTTGGCGAACCACCTCACAGAAGACCTGCTAACTTGGAAAAATTTAGCCATGTCCTTGGAATTTGTTTGCTTCTTCTCTGCTCCCAATAAGTGGGCCATTCACATCTCTGGGCACATGGACAATACACTTGGTTTAGATGAAGGCTTATAGGAGCCTCTACCCATACATGCTTTTTCCATCTTTATTACTTTCTTTAATTGCTCCTCTATTTCCTCCCTTTGATGTTGTTGTTCTTTCAATCTCTAATTTTTTTTTCTTTAGTTCTTGAACCTCTCTCTCTGATTCATTAACTCTTTCTATCTCTTCATTAACCTTGATGGTTGTGCTACTGTCAAGATCTAACACGGACAATAGTTCTTCATTGTGCTCTTTGAATATCTTAAAAGAGGAATACAAAATATTATATTTTCTTTTATGATTTTCAATATCCTTATTTTTTCCTTGATAGTCTTGTTCCCTTCTTTGACACTCTGCTTGTAGCTCTTTTACTTTTGATTCCTTCTTTTGGAGGAGTGCTTGATATCTATTCATCTCTTCTTATTTGGCTACACATTCCTCCTTACTTTCTTGTATTTCTTTGTCTTTTTCTTGTATCCTCTTCTCAAATTCTAACCTCAAAGTATAAATTTCTTCATTCATATAATTGATTTTATTTGCCTTCACTACCACTTCCTGAGTCATTTTCATAATCTCATCTTGGAGATAAGAATTATCTTCCAAGAGAGACTGATTTTGTTCCTGCAACTTTTTTGCTTGTTCTTTTTCCTAGAGGTGAATCTTCCTTTGTATCCTTCTGTCACTTCCATCTTCATACCTATTAATATAGCCATTTTTTATCCTTAAAAAAAGCTTTCCATATGAATGTTTAGCAATATCTTTGCATCCATAAGCTTTTCTTTTGACTCATTTTCATTTTGCAATGAAATTTGCAATTCTATTTCCTTTTGTTTTTCTTTATCTGCCTCAAATTGGATTTCTAGTATTTTTTCTACTTTATTCTTTGAGGTCCTTGTTATAATGTTGGCTTTTGCTTCTTCCTATAAAGTGAATTTAGGGCTCTCAGATAAAGCCACTTGTTGCTCTAGCACAATGGTGAGAACCACGTTAAGAAGCTCCACCTCCTTAATGTCAATCCGTGGAAGAGATAGGAGCGATATGAAGATTGTGAACATGAGATGAAGTGAGAGTGAAGGTGAGAAGCATAGAGATGCACACACACATACACACACACAACGAAGAGACAAGCAAGACACATTGGAAGGTAGGAAATCAACTCTATTACTCAAGAACACTCTTACAAGCTCAAAATAGCTCTAATCTCACACTAACCAACCTCCAAAATGAGCTCTCTAGCTCTTTTTATAGATTCTAGACTAGTTTTGACCGGTTTCACATCTAGTGACTGGCATAGTTAAAAAATAGGTTCTAGGCGCTATTTGAAAGGGTAAACGGTGTCTAAAAATAACCAAAATTGATACGCTCATTCTACCCAAGCTCCTCAAGCTCGAGGACGAAATATGGTTTGTACTATAGCTCATGCCCTGATATGTATCTGCGAGGGGCCAAGTGAGCAAAATAGGGAGATTGTAAAATTCTTTCTTCAATCATTGCCATGGCATGTAGCTGCGCCTCTACCCTTGCTGAGTGGGTTGTTCCAAGTTCTTCAATCGTCTTCATCCATGCGGGAATTGGAAGTTCGAAAGTCATCTGGCCCTCGGCCGTGACTCGTCCGCCTGGGATGGGTTGAGGTTCGTATGCTTCTTCGAAAGTTTCCTCCACCGGAATAGTGACTGTTTCTTCCTCTGCTGGTAGTTTCGGTGGGGAGTCTGGCCTTGGTGGTGCTTCGTATACTGCTATCTGTGATTGAAGGGTTAATACCTGGTCCCGTAATGCATTGAGTTCCTCTAAGATGTCAGGAGATGGGTCCGCAGGAGTTGGTAGTCCTTGTTGTACTGTTGCTCTTAGTTGTAATAACTTGTGTTCATCTTTGAGTTTTTGGAACTCCTCGTTCATGCTGTCATATTCTTCTAACAATCTGACATGATCATCTAACAACATTTTCATAGATTCTGAGGGCACGGCCTTGAAGTGACTGGGGCTCAACGGTTGGTCACGTTGATCTAGGGCAGCTTCTAAATTTTCTCTGTTTCGTTCTTGTAAACGCTGGTTTTCTTCTTTCATTGCTGCCAAATGTCGTCTGAGTAAGCCCATGTTTCTCGTTAATGTTGCATTGCGAATAGTTTGTGCCCTTAACAAGTTATCGATATCGGTGACAACCTCTTTTGTCTTTTCTTCACTTTCTAGTTTAAGTTTATGATATGCCTCTCGTAGCTCTTGATAGCGGGTGTTCAGTGAGGCATTCTCCATGGTCAGTGAATTGAGCTGTGACTGTAAGGTGTTGGTTGTCTTCTGCAGCATCTCATAATTATTACCAAGAGATGCAAACTCATCTCTTACTTGTGTCATACATGTGAACATCTGTCGAAATGTTGTGTCTATGGTGGGTGATAATATTAGTGACGGAGTGAATGCAGTTGCGGTGTGTGTGGGTGTCGATGCAAAGGGTAAGGGAAATGGGGATGGGAATGTGGATGCAGTGGTGACAGTGGAAAAACTTGAGGTGCCTAAATATGGTGGTGCCATGAATGAAGTGAGCGGGGGTGCAGTGGGTGGGGATATATCCATGTCATTGGATGTGGTATCAAGTGCGGTGACTGTGAATAATGGGGTGACAATGGGTGCATGCGTGGGTGTAAATATTACAGAGGGGTTCTCTTGGACTGCTTGGTAAAAAGGGGAAAGAGGAATTACGGTGGGTCGGGGAGGTGATACAGGGGAGAAGTTCAATGGAGGTGGAAATGGGAAAATGTGTCTTCGAGGCATGGGGAAGGAAGGGAAAGATGGAAGGGGAAATGGGTTGGATAGAAAAGTGGATGTCCGAGGAGGAAAACTAGGTTGGGTGGGTGCGGGAATTGTCGGATGAATAGAAGTAAGGAAGGCTTCTGCTACAGCGCTATCCAAAGATGTTGATGGTCTGGGAGAGATCGGATGTACGGGGGAGATTGGAGATACGGGAGGTGAAAGAGGAGCGGTTGGGGTGGCGGGTACTTCGATCACAATGGTGGTATGTACAGTAGTAGTGTGGGGTGGGGAGTTGACGAGGATAGCTTCTTCGGCCGCAGATCTTTCAGGAATTAGGCGTGCTTCCCTGGCCTATTGGGATGACTGAGCACATGTGGGTATGCGAATGTATTCACCTGGTTTTGATAGTAGTCGTACTCATCGGCGGTCATATTGCGGTAACGGTTTCCTCTGCAAATACCTTAAGGCTTCGGTGGATCCCACTGATTTAACAAGTTCCCTGAAGCCTCTGATGTATACTTCTTCAAAACCGCCTGAGACAAGTTCTTGCTCTATGAGTGCTTGGCTCTCTTCCTCAGTTAACTTCTTACGTGCCCAAACTTTTTCCATAGTACGATACAACTTTTTGATGGCCAAGGTGTATGCCGCTGCTTCAAATGTTTTGTCTTCGTGCGTACTGGTGTCACCTTGGGTGTCGGTCTGCTGTCCTTGTTCATCTGTCTGTACATTTTCTTGGGATTCATGAGTGCCCTGGCTGGCTTCATCATCTCCGTCATCTTCATCTGTTTCGGTTCTTTCTTCCTAGGAACTAGACACTACTTGTCCTTGTGGTTGATCGGGGGGGGGGTGGTTGGGTAGCTTGGACGTTCATATTCTTGAGAAAAGATTTGTCCTTCTGAAAATTGAAACTCACTTGAAAAGACATCTTGCATCTCGAAATCGAATGTTGTGTCCTTCGGTTCTGCTTCCAAGTTGGGTATCGGAAAAGAAAAATCTTCCGCACCAATAGTGGTGGGAACTTCTGCTGCAGTGGTTGTTGGTTCCTGGACTGATGTTGCCTATGAGGTAACTGCACTGGTAGTGCCTTCTATAACAATAGGTCGAGATAATCGTATGTGAATGGGTTGTACAGTTACAGGGGCTTTAGTAGGAGACTGTTCTGCAGAGGGTTGTGGTGACAGTGATTCTGGGACCTGGAGGCAGGGGATAGTTCCTCTCATGCGCTTTCCTGCTTGTCCTTTGCTGGCCTTCCTAGCTTTCTTTGTTGTTCCTTTAAATGCTTTCAGCTCCTCGCTTGTCATTGCACGCTCGATAGGTAGATCGTATGCCAAACACATATATACAATGCATGTGAGAGCGCAACATCCATTGATTACCTTCTTTCTTTCCCATCTATGTTGGGCTAAGTAGAGCTGATCAATTATCCAGCTAGCCAGATCAACTATTTGTGGTCCAGTACATGCTAAATATAAACCAAACCAGATGCGTTTGTGGGGCATGGTGAATCTGTCCTGAGCGGGAAATGCGAAATGTTGCATACATATCCTCAATGGTTTAGAAAGCTCAGGTGTGATTGCTAAAATATCTTCCCACTTAGTAACATCCCCACGTTTCATAGCCTCTGAAATTAGCCTCTCCTTCTGTCGGTGTATGTGTTCCATGTATCTTAATAGCAGCCCTAATCAAATCTTTAGACAGATAAAACTTCTTATATGGTGGATCATTTACTAATGACGACAAAACGAATGTTCCTGGCAAATCTTTGTTCTCTGAAGCTGTCAATGTGGTTATCAAATAGTAGCATCGGTAGAAATCGGGTTTAGGCAAAGGATCAGTGAAATACTCTGTGAAGCTTGCTCTTGCCCAAACATGCGTTAAGTCTTCTGTGTTCTGTAGTCCTTCAAACTCTCTTGAGAAAAATTGATACTTGCCCCATGTACGGTGATCAAACGCCAAATTGGCCTCAAAAATGAAATCTGCATCCGCCAATGGGCCTGCTAATCCTTGAAACCAGTGAGAATTGCGATGAATTTTCTTCGTAGATCCCCTAGGAGGATCGTCGATCGGCATGGGTCTTGGAAATCCTTGAAATTCCGGTGGTTGAGCCGTCAGATGGGGCTCTGCCAGTAATTCACCAATATTTGCCATGGGTACACTGGTGCCAGCTTCAGATGGTCCTTCTGCCTGCATGATGAATGACGAGTGTGTAGGAGATCTGCCACAAAAGATTAACACATTAGTATGGAAATTAATCATGATCCCATTAAAGTGAGACCACAATCCCTTTCCATAACCGATGTGTAACCCGTGTAGCCGAGTGTTGTGATGTGGTTTATGGAATGATTGTTGCAAAACTAATGCAGGTCTCTAGACACCTACATGCTTCAGATGATGCATACATTTCTTGGTGAGATGTTATTACAAGTGATGTTGGGTTATAGTCTGTGGATTTGTACAAGGTTCAGTTGTGAATGCGTTATTACAAGGTTGTAGATTAGTTGGGGTGGGAGTTATGTTAGACAATGGGTTTTGAGGAGACGGCTAGATACATTTCGGTATCCACTTCCTAAGAGTTTCTGAGTGGGTGATATGTTTCTGCTGAGGGACAAAAGGTGATATCGGATGTGATGGGATTGAGGGGTGAAGAGATTTTTGAGGGGTATGTATTACATGGCTTGAGGGTTGAGCTATGATACACTGCTTGGGTACCCAAATTTGCATGGGTGTGGGTTGATTTGTAAGGTACTTCTTGGCAATCCAAATCTGTCGAATGTTCACACCCGTAGAAGAAGGTCGAGAAGATGTTGAATATTGACTCTGCTTCTGCCTTGACTTCTCCTTGCTAATGTCTGTGTTGTTGAAATCTGTCGGTGCTTTTTGTTCTTTTGGCACCCATATTTGTCTCGTGCCTCTTGTTTTGTGGTGATGATACTGCAGCTTTCTTCCTTGTGTCCTCTGATGTTGTTGTCGATCTGGGTTCCTCTGTTGTGATTGACTCCTTTGTGGCTTAGGTTGAGAGGTCGGATGCACACTCTGCTTTGGAAAAGAAGGGAGGTCCAACACTTGCAAAACCTGCCCATTAGGAAGTGCTCCATTTTGTACTTTTAATCTAGGCCAATCCACAGTAAGTGTGGAAGGATAGGCACCGCAGGGTGTTTTGCCCATGTGGCTGCTGATGAAGTCCACCTGACCGCTGATTGTCCCCATTTGTCCGACAATCGTCCCCATTTGTCCGCCGATGTAACCCACCTGATCGTTGATTGTGTCCATTTGATCAAGCGGTTGGGCGGTTGCCCCTTCTAGTTTGCAGGAAGCCCAAGGGAAAATCTCTTGACATCCTTCTGATTGAGAATTGCCCATCACCAAGCCCGCGTGGGTTGGTGTAGACGTAACGTGACTTATCTGACCAAAGATCTTTCGGTCTTCCTTCGCATGTTGTTCATATGGTCTAGGGTTGCATACCAAACATATTGTCTAAACCTACGTCCTACCAGTCTAACTGTTTCTTGAGGGTTTGTTTAAAGCTATGAATCAACGAAGAAGTGTCATGTCTGATTCCACTTTTAGAGAATTCAGTGATGAATGACTCTAAAAAATGATGGATGTCTCTAAATTGCCTTTGTTGCAATGGTTGGAACCAAGTTAAAGCTGTGTTCTTTAACGTTAGTCCAAAAGCATTGTATTGCGTAAACATGTCTTCTACTTGCTCTGCTCGTAGCACTTGCTTAAATTCCGCAACATGGTCATAGGGATCTCCTGTCCCATCAAAGTAGTTTTTCATGGATTTTACTAGTTGAGTGGGTCTTAGTATTCTTGCGTGTTCACGAAGTGTGGGTAGAGGAAAATCATCTCTACCACCTGGTATCCTAGGTTCTCTTTGTCTATCCACTCTGTCGGTGTCTGTGTTCGTTCTATCTCTCCCTAGGGGATGATTGAAACTTACTTCCCGTCTTTCTTTGTTCTTGTCTCTTTGCATGCCATGGGCTGAGGATGTTCCTGCCCCCTTGGTGGCTCGCGTTTACGTTTGTTCGAGGTGGAGGGAATACCAACTCACCTCTCCATGTGTATGTATTTCTAGCATGGTCTGGTACCACAAATACCCTTTCTGAAGTTTCATCCAGGTATACAACCTTTCCAGGTGTATCCGGGTCCTTGAACTCATAGATTATGATTGAGCCGACCTCACTAGGCTGTTCCGTTCTGTATCTCCAAAATGCTTCATCAGTTTCTTTATTTACAAACAACTCTATGCTTCTGTTATCCTGAGGGGTCCAATCTGGAACTAGTACTCGTGTCAGTACAAATTTCCCTCTAGGTGTCCTAGGTTCTTCTAATGGTTCTTTTGCTTGGGATTTAGCTTCCGACTCTAATTGAATTACGCCAAACTCATTTGTATTGTTTGGCTGAGTACTTATGATGTACATCGTTCCTTCTTTGTCTATGTATGCGTCTCTCTCAAATTTTACCACTGGACGTTCCAATCTAATGGGTTGATCAGGGTTGTGTATTTGCACCACTTGTCTTCGCAAACCATCCTCATAGATGCGAGCACCTAATCGGTTGGTTCGGAGAAATTCTAATTGAGTTCTATAGGTTCCTTCATGTCTTTCTAAGTATGCTACGTTTGAACCTCCTTCTGGTCTTTTCGTGCTAAAAGCCATTTCTGATTCACTCGTATCTGAGCTCAACTCGTAGGGATAACTATTATTCAATTGTTGTGCCCACGATCGTGCAGTGGTTCCTACACTTGCTTCTGATGATCTAAGGCTTCGTCTGTCTGACTTACCTATATGCTTGCCCGATCTAAGGTTCATGAATTTACTTAGCGGCACTCTCTGATCATCAATGGTTCTTTGTTATTGATTTGCTTGTCTCTTTTTAAATGTCTTTAGATTCTTGTCTAGATGTATGCGTCAAGAATCGACTTTCCGTGGTACTTTTGAGTTCTCGTTCCGTCAGACTTAAGTTCTTTCCTTTAGGTTTTCGTATCACACACCCTTACTTTAGTCTTGGACTTGATAAATTAAATCTCTTGAACTTGCTCGTTCCGATCGTCTTTAAACCACGATGCTACCGTTTATCCTATGCTAATAATTGACTGAGGGGGTTGTGTATTCTTCCAACATCAAGTCAGCTCCTTTGGTCGCTCTGATGCCCAAGAAGCCGCACTTCCCAAGCTCTGTGTTCTTCTCTGCCTTGCTGTGTTTGCCCTTGATTGCCCTTGCTAGACCTGTAAAATCCCACTATTGGATCAATTCTCAAATGGATGATCAAGCACTTGAATATATACACTTTAAAAGGTCCTTTCCCTTTGGCCCAAATTTTTGTGCTGCCCCTTGGATTTTCTAGTCCAACACTAGGTCAACCTCAAATTAGCCTATCTAAAAATCAACGTATTCTTTATGAAAAAAACAGTTGAGGTCACGTAGTACTCGTAAAGAGATTTCTAAGGAGCTATAAAGCTCAAAAAATGGACTTCGGATGAAAAAGATATGATCATTCAGGTCCTCGGGGGTAAAAACTGACAAACAGGTTTTTCTCCAAATATGAGCGAAGGGGTCTCCTATGAGTCTAATCACCCAAAAATTTGCCAAAAATAGCCCCAAATTTGTCCAAAAAATCAAACCCTAAAAATTGCGTTTGGGGTGAGCAATCGTGATGGTCTGCAACAATCACGATGGTTTGGGACCGTTGCGATGGTTCAGGTGAACCGTCGCGATGGCGTGGCACAATCGCGATGGTCCGAAAATGCGAACTATCGCGATGGCGTGAAGTGAACAATCGCGATGGTGTGAATGAACCGTCGCGATGGCGTATCAGTCGAGTGGCCGCGATGGTCCAATAAGCAAGCAATTGCGATGGTGTCGGTCAACGGTCAACGGGACAATTGCGATGGCGTGAGCCCGTCGCGATAGTCACAAAGCACGATGGCGTGAGCCAATCGCGATGGTCCAAATGTCGAGGCGTCGCGATGGTCTGAGGGTATCATCGCGATGGTCTAGCTTGCCACGTGGCAGCATCGGTGCGATGGCATGAGCCAATCACGATGGCGTGGGGTCGACGGGATCGTCGCGATGGTCCAAGTGAACTGTCGCGATGGCTCAAGTGAGCTGTCGCGATGGTGTGAGACCGTCGCGATGGTCCGGCCGAGCCGTCGCGATGGCATGAGCCAATCGCGATGGTGTGACACAATCTCAATGGTCTGAGCCAATCGCGATGGTCCACCAAAATGCAAATTTTGCAAATGCGTTTGTGGATCTGTGTATGCGCGTATATCGCCTACCTCGTGGTGAACTCGCTTACCTCAAATTCCGAACTAGGCAGACCATCGCAAGCACAAAAGCTCTCTCTCACTCTCTCGCATGCACAAATGAGGGGAAATGAGGAGAATGGGTGGATATGGTGAATTTTCTGATTTTTTTGGAGTTGAAGATGGTGATGCGGTGATGAAGATGGAGTGTGGGGGAGATGAAAAACACTAAAAACTAACTAAAAACAACAACAAAAACTGAAAATTTTACCTTCCAACACCACTTCTTGCTATACTCTTACCATCACACATTCTTCCTAGACTCGATCCCCGGCAACGGTGCCAAATTTGGTGTTGCTCTAGCACAATGGTGAGAACCACGTTAAGAAGCTCCACCTCCTTAATGTCAATCCACGGAAGAGATAGGAGTGATATGAAGATCGTGAATGTGAGATGAAGTGAGAGTGAAGGTGAGAAGCATAGAGATGCACACACACATACACACACACAATGAAGAGACAAGCAAGACACAATGGAAGGTAGGAAATCAACTCTATTACTCAAGAACACTCTTACAAGCTCAAAATAGATCTAAGCTCACACTAACCAACCTCCAAAATGAGCTCTCTAGCTCTTTTTATAGATTCTAGACTATTTTTGACCGATTTCACATCTAGTGACTGGCATAGTTAAAAAATAGGTTCTAGTCACTATTTGAAAGGGTAAATGGTGTCTAAAAATAACCAAAATTGATATGCTCATTCTACCTAAGCTCCTCAAGCTCGAGGACTCCTCGGCTTGCACAAAATGGAGCTATGAATTACAAAAAAGGGTTTTTCTATGTTACATATGGTACAAAAGTGATGAAAATCAATGTTGGAGGTTTTGAAAAATATTTATCAAACATAATTCTTTGAAAAATGATTCGACTGACTCCCTACTACTTCGTTATGCTTTGTCTTCACATGCTTCCGCGTCTTCTATGCCTCTGGCTACTGCCAACACCACCCTAAATCCTTTATTCTCTTCTTCTTTTTCTTCTATTTCTTGAGCTTCTACTTCCTCCATTTATACATGTTCGTTTTTCACGTCAATGGTGAAATCCATTGATTCTTCCTAGCTATCTTTTAGTTGTGTTTGAGAGTCTTCTTCAAGTTCATTGCTGGTTTCTTTATCTTCATTTTTTTCCTTCAATGGTCAAAACCACTGTTTGTTTCTGTTCCTCTTCTACTTCTTCTATAACTTCATGTATTTCAAATCCCATTGAAGCATTGAAGAAATAATCAATGTTAGCTTCTTGCTCCAATTCTTTTAATTTTTGGATGTCAGAAACATCTAATTGCTTCTCTTCTTGAGATGACATTTCAATGTCTTGAAGCAATTGAAATTCTCCTTCTCCTAGCTCTTTGCTCTTGGCTTCTTTCCCTTCCTCTTCCTCTGCCTCCTGAGGTTGTGCCACACACATTATTTGCATGTCCATTCTATGTACAAGCACTGAGCTGCCTTCTAGTAGACTTGCAAGTGGCTTTAGAAGGAATGGTGGTATTTGTTCATATTTTCTTTTTCTTCCTATGCTTTCTTCACATGCCTCTTCTCGCTTGCTTTTATAATTTTTTTTCTCTTTTATGTTCCACCTTCACTTGTAGGATGTCCTTGCCCTTTGTGGGCTTGATGAATTTGACTTTCTTTGGATCCATGAAGTTCCATTTACATGTAGAGTATATCAAAAGCTTTCTTCAATTGTTTTTCCTTCTTCACAAAGGCCATCTCTCTTTTGGCATTCATCATGATTTCACGGAATTTCTCATAAACTTTGAGTTCTTTAGTCCAATCTGTGGCCTTATCTAAAAAGTCTTCAAGCATTTTTTTGATACTATTCTTCAGACCTCTGTCTTTTATCTTCACTCCCCTGTAGATAGTAAGCATGCAGTTTCTATTTTGCAGACATGGGAGGACAAGGGGCTGCATCACTTTCTACTCCCCTTTGGTCTGCAATGATTTCCTCTATAGTTGGCTCCTCCAACTATACTGCTGCCTTCGTTGGGTCTTCTTTTACACTGATGGTTACAATATCTTCTTCAATTTCTTCACTTTCAAAAAGAATTACTACTGATACTTGCTCTTTGCTTGAGCCCTCTTCTGCTAACTTCAATCTCTTTTTTAAAGGTTTTCCTCCCATCACCTCCATCACCTTTGGCATTTATTTCCCTACAGTTTGTTGGGTGGTGGGCTTAGGAGAGATTTCTACTTCGTTTCTTTTCTTTATTGCTACTTTTGGAGATATAGATCGTTGGGATGCAACATAGGCTTCCAAATCTTTATAGCCGAGCATATGTTCTAGCTCATCCTCCCCTTCAATTGCAGTGTCGATGATTTTGGTGAGCATTTGTCCACCTCCCAAAATCTTTTTGTGTTTCCCATGTGAAGAAGCATCATATATATATATTTGATGATGTATCCTAACATGTCCATTTTTCTTGATGCACCACTCTTGATAAAGGCTAATGTTACTGCCTTATGGAGTTGAGTGTACCTTGTCATTTAAGTGGAGTAGAAATGTTGATGAAAAAGTATAACTACCATATTCAAAGCTATAGGCTCAAAATCTATAAATTTCTTGATATCCATACAGATATCCATTCCCTTTCTAATACCATTGAAGTTGTGGTTGATGCCTTCCTCAATATGAAGTGCCCTCCTTACTAAGGCATGAGTAACATGGAAACGTTTCTTTCTCCCTTCAAAATGTATTACCTGACATTTGAGGTATTCCCTTTGATCATCTTCAATGGACTGCATTACCTCGATGCACCTGGGGAATAAATCATTATGGTGTGCAATTCTAGATACCCTTTTGTTCCTACCTCCTCCCATATTTCCATTATGTCTTCATTTTTTTATCTATTTTGGGGGCCATACCTTTTGTCGACTGCACATGTTCAAGGAGGATACCTTCTGTTTTTGAGTTTGAAGATATCCCTTGTCACCACTATGAACTAGAAGCTACCTAACATGCCCTTTTTCTCTAGTGTATGCAGCTTGGCCTTGAGTTGCAATTTCCATGCCTTTGTATTGGTCTCATACAATGTGACCAAACTATTCCAAGACTCTTTCCAAGTCTTGGCATCTTGTATGTGCCCAATCATACTATCTTGAATGCTAACCGATAGCCAATACATTACCTTTTGTGCTCCTTGATTCCATTCCTCATATTCTTTTCGCTGTTCCGTAGTTTGATTCCTATCTGATAACTGCAGAGCATTTGCGTTCTCTCCTTTGATGTACTTCCATTGGCCTTTTCCCATCAAGAAATTTGTCATTATGAATCTCCAAGCACGGAAGTTTTTCTTTTTGAGCTTATCACTGTATCTCTGGCTCTTTCCCTCTATTTTTCATGGGCCTGGGATGACCCTCTTGGAGGCCATGGGAGACACTAGATCTTGGTGGAGGGAAAATCAATTCACCCTGCCAAGTGTATGCATGCCTGTCATGCTCTGATACCAAGAACATTCTCTCTGATGTGTTATCTAGGTAGACAATTTTTCCTGGTACCTCGGGACCTTTGAACTCATGGATGATGAGTCCACCTATTTTGCTAGGTTGATTCGGCTTGAATCTCCAAAAGGCTTCTTCCATTTCTCTATTCAAGTATAGTTATATGCTTTTGTTGTCTTGGGGGATCCATTCTAGAGTGATCACTCTAGTCAAGATTGACTTACCTCTGGGAGTCTTGGGTTCTCATCCTAGGTCTCCTTGCTCTAAGTCACCTATCTCATTCTTGAGAATGATATTTTCAAACTCATCCGTCTTGTCTGGTAAGTTAGTGACCACATACATGGTTCCTTTCTTATCAATATATGAACCGTCTTCAAACTTGACCACCGAGTGTTCAAGTTCAAAGGGTTGATCGAGATTTTTCAGTTGGATAACTGATCTCTTCAGACCATCCTCATAGATGCGTGCATCTAATCGGTTGGTCATAATATACTCCAATTACATCTTATAGGGACCTTCTGGAGTTTGTAAATAGATAGTACCTAAGCTATCTATAGGTCTCTCCATGCTAAATGACATTTTTGAATCACTTGTTTCTGAGCTTATCATTTAAGGGTAATGACTAAGTTGTTGTGCCCACGACCTAGCTGTGTGTTTGACACTAGCTTTAGAGTATCTCATGCTTTGTCTATCCGTTCCTAGGTATCTACTAGATCTAAGGCTCATATGCCTTGGTTAAGGGTCCAAATTTTCCCCTTTATACTACCCAAAATCCTTTGGAATCCCCTTGGATTCCTAATCCCACTTGAGGCTCAAAAAACAGACTTTTGATGAAAAAGTGATTAAAATTAGGCTCTTGGGGGTCAAAATACGGAAACATGATGCTATGAGAAAATCATGATTTTGGTTGAAGATAAGATCCTAAACAACCTTGAATACCACGATTTTCACTAAGGTTCGTGATCTTGAATAAACGCAAAAAACGTGATCCTGACAAAGAATCATGAAAAACACGATCGTGACAGAGAATCGTGAAAAAGGAAATCCTGAGAGATTGTGAAAAACACGATCCTGATAGAGAATCGTGAAAAATGTGATATTGACAAAGAATCGTGAAAAATGCAATCCTGATAGAGAATCATGAAAAACACGACTCTGATAGAGAATCATGAAAAACGTGATCTTGTCGGAGAATCGTGAAAAATGCGATCCTGATAGAAAATCATGAAAAATGTGATCTTGTCAGAGAATTCTATTTTTGAGACACAACTAAAAATCGCAATTTTGAGAATGACTTAAAAAATCACGATTTTTGACTAAGGATCATGTTTTTTGAAAATGGCCTAAAAATCACAATCTTGAGAATGACCTCAAGATCGTGTTTTTTACTTGAAAATCATGATTTTGAGCACAACCTAACAATCGTGATTTTGAGAATGACCTCAAAATCGTGTTTTTTGAGAATACTTTTAGGCGAGAAATTCCAAAAGCAAGTGCATCGTGATTTTCAAAGAGTTTGAATTTTTCACAGAATCATTTTCACCACAGAATTGAGATTTTCTGAGATTTTGGTGGGAACTCCGAACTTAAGCACCGAGGCCTCTGTGTCACGCAGAGGTCATTAAAATCACAGAAACTTGCACACATCAATACTTTACCTCTCTCTCTCTCCCTCTTACACACCCACGAAGGTGAAAATGTGGAAAATATAGTGAAAAATGAAAAATTTCTATGAAGATGAAGATGGACAAAGATGATGATGATGATGATGATGAAGGTGGAGAAGAAAAATAAAAAAATAACAGAAAATGACTATTTTTTACCTTCCAACATCACAAATCCATGATCTTACTGTCACAATGCTCGTCCTTGAGCAACGCTCCCGACAATGGCACCAAAATTTGGTGTACCTCAATCATGAGTACCACCTCCTTTACTTGTCAATCCGTGGAGATGTGAGGAGGATGTGAA
The DNA here is from genome assembly GCA_020310875.1 of Ceratopteris richardii. NCBI lineage: Eukaryota > Viridiplantae > Streptophyta > Polypodiopsida > Polypodiales > Pteridaceae > Ceratopteris > Ceratopteris richardii. The sequence continues at coordinate 57,714,186 of CM035436.1, read as the reverse complement.
GATCATGAGCGATTGTGGTGAGCAAATGTGAGTGAGAAGCACATACATGCACGCACAGACATGCACACAAGGCAAGATAACAAAGATAGGAACAATGGAAGGATTTCAATTACAAAAGGACTCTCTTAAAGAGCTTCAATCTCTAAAAGACCAACTCTCTAACAAGCTACCAAGAAGCTAACCTCAAAAATGAGCTCTCTAGCTCTTTTTTATAGTTTTTTGACTACTTTTGGCCCTGTCTAGACATAGTGTCCGGCCTAGTTAAGAATTAGGTTCAGGGCTTATTTGGGGGCTCAAATGGACTCTAAAAATTATGAAAATTGGTAGGTAGATACTTCCAGTGCTCCTCAAGCTTGAGGACTCCTTGGCTTGAAGAAAATGGAGTTAAAAAAATCTAAAATGATATTTACAATGGTTTTTAGTGATCAAAATCACTGTTTTTATAGGGATTTCTTCTTAAAATTTGACATATACTTCTTGGATCTCCCTATATGCTCCTTCTTCTTGTCTGTTCACTTCTTTGAAGTGTTCCCCCACCTTGTGCTTGACCTTGAGTGCCAACACATGGCCTCCAAGGAACACGATCATTGAAGGCTCATGAAATCCAAAGGGAAAGAGCTAGAGAGAGACCTGAGGTAAGATTTGAACACATAGTGGGCAGAGATAGATTAGGATTTGATTAGATAGACTTGATATTCTCTATATTTGTCAAATATAGCTCTCAAATCAGGAATATGTGTCTGACTGATGTTGGAATGAGCGCATAAATCATAAACATAGACCTCTAAGTTCTTTCGCAAGGACTCCTTGAACATGTGACACATCAGCCTTTGAAATGTAGAAGGAGCATTAGTGAGCCAAAAGGCATCACATGAAATGCAAAAATACCCCACTCTATGGAAAAAACCATCTTATGTTGGTCTTTTGGGGAAACAGCTACTTGATTATAGCCAGAAAATGCATCAAGCAAGTTGTATTCTTCCTTGCCTGCTACACGTTCCAACACGTTTTCAATGATCGAAACCAGATAACTATCTCTGATGGTGTGAGCATTGAATTTCTTCAAGTTAATGTAGACACATAGCTTTCCATTCTTTTTGGGCACTACCATAATGGGGGATACCCTTTTGGTATGCTCAATTTCATAGATAAATTTGGCTTCTATCGAGTGTTGGAGGAGATGGTGGATAGTCACAAGAAATGAAGTGGTGTTGCTAGATCCTGCTTCACGCTTGCAGGTCTTTTGATCCCCTTTTCATAGTTGTACTTAAAGCCAACGTTTAAATTCAAATTCAAAGATCTACCTAAAAGGTGAATCCTAAAGTATAAGATAGATTCCCTCATCATTCAACAACCAAATGGTTTGTAATTTAGATCTTTATATACACACACATACACATGCACATGCACATACTCATATGCACACATATACACTTACACATGCAAATTCACATGCACATACATACATATACACACACATACACATGCACATACATATATATACACACACATACATATACACTTATGTACACACATATGAATGAATTATATAATTAAAGTACTAAAACACATGCTTAATATAAACAATAATAACAATCAATAGAACAAAACTTTTCATATATATATATATATCAATGTAAACACATATAATCCAATGTCATAATCAAGAATCCTAATCATCATCATCATGATCATCATCATGATCATCATCATCAACATCATGATCATCCTGATCATCCTCATCCTCATCATCATGATCACCCTATGATGATTGAGATCGTCCCTCCTGTGTCTGTCTCTCCACCTCATCCATATCTGCCTCTCCATAATACTCTTGTATTACATATAACAAACATAAATAAGTAAAACAATTAAACCATTCATAAAAATAAAATAATTATATAAAATTTAATAATACTCACAAAGGCATCTGGATGATCTCGCATATACTCGCTCAAACATCGATATCCAAAATGTGTAGCATACTCAATCTCATGTTTTGTAGGATATCGGCCATAATCCTTTCGTTGCATTGAAACAAATAAAAAAGATTAGTTTCTTGCATTTTAACCAAAATAAAAAATATACTCAGAATAACACATATACTTACAAATGTAGCTACAAAACCATGATGGCCCATTTGGCCTAGGTGCGATGTGTGGCCTGACTCAACTCTCTTCTTTGCAGCAGCATGTTTATTTAAGAAAAAAGAAATACATAAATTAAATGTTAAAAATTACTAAAATATATGAAAATTATAGATATAAACTATTAATTTGTATACCTTCTGCTGAGGAAATGACTTCTGAAGACATACTTGTCTCCGAAAAAACTGCCACGTCTCAGGTGGTATGTGAGGTCGCCTCTTATTTTTTCCACCATACAATATCTCCTGTTAATTTAATCTCAAACAGAAAAAAAAATCAGAATACATACACATATATACACACACATACACATACACATACCCACATACACATGCAAACATATACGCATACATATACACATATACATACATATAACATAAACACACATATACATATCCGCATATATACATACACACACATGCATGCATATACACTCATTCATACAAAATACATGCATTTATCCCACAATAATGTGTATTTGTGTATATGTGAATATGTGTGTATGTGTAAATGTGTATATGTGAATATGTGTGTATGTGTAAATATGTATATGTGAATGTTTATGTATGTAAATAATCAGATTATTAATATCAAATACCATTATTTGTAGATTCTGATCAATCAGATGGAACTCCACCATCGTCTCCTCATCGTGCAACGACTATATACTGTAAGTATATCAAACAATTAATTTTAAATATATTTGATGGATACATAACTTATATATTTTTTCGTTTCTTATTATAATTAGATTTTGATCGATCAGAGGGTACTCCACCACCTCCTACCCATGCAACAACTTCACATGTGTCCTCCGATAGGAATTATGATGAATTTTACTATCAAGAGTATATTATATGTTGGTGTAACTCTTGTTATGGCACGTATCGAAGACCACGATTGGAATGTATTGAACATGAGGCAGAGTATGGTACTTTTGAGCATGCACCATCACCTGGTCAATGTGATAATGCTTGGGTATGTATTTTTTATATAAATCAATGTCATTATTTTATTTAAATACCATATACAAAATCAAATTACTATTGATATACAAGAATACTTGCTCAATGATGATGATGATGATAAATTTTCTCATAATGTTAATATACCTCATACATGTCATGGACTTGTTGTTCATCAATTACAAGCAGAGCTTTCTAGAAATCCTTTACCTCTTAGTTTAGAGACTGAAACGGTTGGAGATTATCCACTGCCAGCTCGTGATCGTTCTCCAGTACAAACATATGATAGAATAAGATATGGAGGATGGAATAGAGGACCACTTCCTTTAGATGGAGATGTTTTCAACTTTTGGGGTAATCGCTATATGATTGCTCCATCCACTATTACTAATGTTGGTTGTGGTCTCTTTATTGTAGAGGATTTGTATGTGCCTTTGAACTTTGAAGTCACTCTTATGTCATTTTGTGGTCCTATATATGGATGGGGAGATTGGCATTGACTTTCACGTTATGTTCAAAGCATGAGTACTTATGGAATATGTTTGAACGCATCATCCCTTACTATTAGAAGGATTTTACATGTAGAAAATGAAAGATTATATATTGATGGAAGACCTTACATGCATGGAAATATAGAAGGTTTAATAAATAGTAGTCGAGGGTTACATAATAGTTCAAGGACTAATTGCACATTTGAGGAGTGTGAAAATAGTCATGAATCACCATACATGAGTAGAGATGTATCAAGATACATACTTGTCAATGCTATTACTACATTACATGCTGGTGATGAACTATTAGTGAATTATGGATGGTGTAGACCTCCAAGAGCACCTTTTAGCTAGAGAGAATGAAAATTTTCTATCCATATTTAATAACTTATATATTTAATTTTATGTTTAAAGTTTACTTTTTATTCATTTATGGAATACTAAGGAATTTTATTTATATGTGTAGATTCCAATGTATGATGTTGATGATATTCCTCCACACCATTCACAATTGCCAGTAAGACCTCATTTATCAGAAGCTTCTATGAGGAGGCTACACAAAAGTGATCCTGTGGAATATGCAAGGTTGAAAGATCTATATTCAAAAGAAGATAAAGTACAAGATTTGTGCGACAATGATGAAGATGATGGCATGGCAGATTTTATTGAGGATTAGTATCAAAATGATAGTGAGAGCATTGATATTTCTAAAAATGAGAAATATCTTCGAGAGGAATGTCTAAAGCATGTATATAAAGGAAGTCGTTTGACACGACTAAGTGTGAGCTTACTTGTTCTCAATCTTCAAGATCGTTTTGGATGGAGTAATGTATCTATTTCGACACTATTAAGGTATAATTTTCAATTATATATATATATATATATGCATATATAAACATACACATAATATACATGAATGTATACACACATATAAACATACACAAACATATACACACATACACATGTTATGAGAGTAAGGTCAAATTACACATACCTGTATCGAATGAAGATGTTTTGTCCATCTAGCCTTTAGAATTGTCCACCCAACCTTTAGAATCTTCTTGAAACATATGTTTCTCCTATTTTAGTCGACCTAATACCTGTGCTGCTAACTCTTTTACATACAAATATTAAGTATCAGTTAGCTATGCCGGTATTAAGTCATATGTAAAATGGGAGGAGCAAATTTATCTCGAAGATTATGAAGGATGGAAAAATAATTTTAAAGGATGGGTGGAAAAAAAGTGTCCATTCAATGCAGGTATTTATTCTTACTTTAGATAAGGTAAGAACAAAAACTTGCATTGAATGAACACTTTTTGTCTGCCCATCCTTTAAAACTATTCATGCATCTTTCAAAATATTCGCGATAAATTTGATCCTCCCATTTTACATATGACTTAATACCTTCATAGCTAATTGATACTTAACATTTGTAAAGAGCTTAGCAAGACAGGTAATAAATTGACTATAAAATGGGAAACCGCTAGATGATTCAATGGTCTACATATGAAAATCTGCAAACCACAATATACAAAAAAACAATTAAAAACGAAATCAAATATACAGAGCTACACATACATACATACATACATACATACATACATACGTACTTTTACAAGTCAGAATATTCTTCATACCTCACAAGATGAAATGAAGAAGATAATCAACAATCTTGGTATAGATTATCAATGTATACATGCATGTCCTAATGATTGTATTTTATATAGAGGTGAATATGCAGACTCTTTGACATGTCCCAAATGTCAATCTCCTTGATATAAGGACGAAGAAGGTAAAATACCAAAAAAGGTATTGAGACATTTTCCATTGGCTCCATGGATTAGACATATGTGTCAAAGCCCCGAATTATCAAAGCTTTTGACATGGGGACATGATCATAAAAGTACTGACGGAATAATAAAAAATCCTCATGATAGTGTTGCTTTTCAGCATATTGATTCTACATGGCTTGAATTTGCACAAAATCCACAGAATCTAAAGTTAGGAGTTGCATTGGATGGGGTTAATCCATTCTCCATGAAATCCAGTAAATGGTCAACATGGCCAGTCGTAGTCATAAACTACAATCTTCCACCATATCTTAGCATCAAAAAGGAACATTTAATGCGTTCACTTTTAATCCTAGGCAAAAGACAAGTTAAAGTTATGAATATATATCTTGCTCCTCTCATTGACGATCTCCAAGAGTTATGGAGAGGTATTAATGTCATTGATGTATCAAAAATCATCTTAGGCGGTAACAAAAGGTAGTATCTTCCACCTAAACGGGTGGCTAACTTCTTCTCCAGGAATGTGGGAGGAGGACCAAAACATTCCACTGAGAGACTCTACTAGATAGAACAAGAATGGGCTGTCGTGTAGGGTGGGGTAAGATGGGTCGTTGGTTAGATCTAAAAGACATATTATGTTTCGTGGTATTGTGGCTTGGACTATTCACGATTTTCCCGGATATGGTGTTTGTTCAGGTATTGATGTAATTTTTTTATTCAATATGCATATAAATAAATGTGATTTAATCTAATTATATTTTTATCGTTTTCATGATGCAGGAATATCTACTAAAGGTTATAAAGCGTGTCCATATTGTGGTGATTGGTTGAGATCAATCTACAATAAGAATCTCAAAAAAAATATTTATCTTCGACATCGATGATTTTTGCCTGATGATCATCCATTAAGATCTAAAAGAGAAGCGATACATTTTAATGGAAAGCTTGAAACAAGTCAGTGTCCAAAACCTATGACGCCTATGGATTAGTATAAAAAATGGACATGGTAGGGTTGGATGCTTGAAGAGTGCATGTATTACGTTAGTGAGTACCTTGAAAGAGTTCATGAAGAAGCTCCACATGCATGGACCAACGAGTCTTCTTCAAAAATAACACATGAGGTATTATCAGGTAAGGGAGTTCCATTTTTATTTACATTTCAAGAAAAAAATGATGTTTCCACTTTTGTAGCATATATAGCAAATGCATGCAAGCATTCCTTAGGGAGTACGAACAGGAGCTTCAAAATCTCTGAAGTAAAAGGCGAAGAAACAAAAGATACGTAATCTCGATAATAATGAGATTACAAATATATCTTCTTTCATGGATTGGCTATATAGTCGTTTGCAACGCGCCAACACAAATAATGAAGAAATCTCATATGAGCAGAGAGATTTAATGATAGGTTGTGAACGAAAGGTAATTTTATTTTAATAATATTATGTTTTCTTCATATATGTATATTAGTTTCTATTTACTAATTTAATTTCTTTTGTAGGCTCGAATGTTCACTAATATGTGGGCTTTTGGACAGCATATTAGAATCAAAACCATTGATTCTTTACGTAAAACAGAGGATTCTAGTATTGTTGCTTCTTTCAAGCAACTATCATGTGCTAGCTCAAAAGCCACGAACCTTATAGATAGCGAACTCGGTTACATAGGAATTATATGGGTTTTGGGCAATTGATTCTTCCAAGGTAATGCGATCTACTAAAGAACCATATATTCTTCCTAGGCATATTGAACAAGAATTGTTTTATAAAAACCCTGATGCTCACCTTTGGTGGCAAGTCATTCATGTTCAACCTAGAGGTAGGTCATTGTTCGAACAGTTTATTGTTAGACAGATCGAAGAAAGTCCTCTTGATGATTCAGCATCAGATACTGATACATCAATATCTGAAAGAGAAATTAGAATCATTATACATGATAATGATATTAATCTTTTTGATGAAGAGGATAATACTCTACATGTTGATTCTATTGATGAGGAAGATGAATTACCAGAAATCGATATTAATACATCAATAGATGATGTGACTCATGAGAACACACATTTAACAATAGAAGAAATAAATGAAATCAATAAGGATAATGAAGATGAGACTATATTGATGTGTTACCAAAATGATTAGATAGTAAATTCTACTCTAGTTATCGATCAATAACTTGAAGCTTCTGAATGGATATCAGATAATAGATTCTTTATTCAACTTGAATAATGATGAATCCTACTAGAGAGATGAAATCATGTTCTTTCAGGTTAGAACATGAAGCTCAGGGGTATGCCTAATTATTTTATATATAGCTTTATCTTTGAGGAGCAAATTTTTATCATGTATGTATGCATATGTGTGTGTATTCATGTGTTTATATGTATACATGTGTTAGTATGCATATATATGTATTTCATGTATATGTATGTGTGTGCATGTGCTTGATATATGTATACATGTGTTAGTATGCATATGTGTATATATGCATATGCATTTGTGTAAAATATTCATGTATTCATCTAATATATGCAAGTGTTTATAATTGTGTATGCATGTATAAGTATACATTTGTGCATGTAGGCATGTATATGTTATGTGTACATGTATATATGTATATGTGTCTATGTGTAAATGTGTACATGTAAATATGTATGCATGTATATATATTTATGATGTATGTGTGATGCATAATGTATCTACTCCATTTTATATTTATGGATGTGTATATACATGATGTGTATATATCTTTATATATATTATGATCCTCGTTGATTCGAGTAGCCATATATAGAGGCATAAGGTTGGGAGGAGAGACATCTCTCTAGTAGGACGTCGGAGGAATAGATGCAATGTGTACATATACTTCAATCATATGGCTAAAAGGCTGAATAAGAGTTTCTAAATTAGGGGTAAGCCCTAATATCAAAATTAGTGTTTTCGAATTAGGATTTTTGAAATAGGATTTATTTATTTATTTATTTGTTTATATATATATATATATATATATATATATATATATATATATATATATATATATATATATATATATATATATATATATATATATATATATATATATACATACATACATACATAAATATAGATATATGCATGTGTATATGTATATATGCATGTAAATATGATTATATGAGTCTATGTGTGTGTACATATGATTATGTATGTGTATGTGAGTATGTGTATGTGTATGTGAGTATGTGTACGTGTCTATGTGTATTCATTATATGTGTGTAACTTCATGCATGTGTATGTGTGTGTAAAATGTGCATGTATGTGCGTGTATGTATGAATGTGCATGTGTGTGTATGTGTATGTGTGTAAATGTGCATGTATGATGTATATGTGTGTGTATGCTTGTATTTGTACCTCTACTCTCACTCTTTTCTCTCTCTCTCTCTCATATACATACATACATACATACATACATACATAAACACACATACTCATATCCACGTATGTATACATAAAAGCAATGTGTACCGACGATGAGCCATAATTGTCCGCATCTCTTTTAGATACCACTTATGCGACCATCCTGTTCCAAACTCTGTCTCAAGTGAACTAAGTACGTATTTTTTATCCCTTTCATCATGCTCACTACAAAAATAAAAAAATCATGTAAATAAAACATAAGATATTTATTTCAATTTATATGTAGAATTTATACTTACTTCCACTGTAAGTGGACAAGGCGCAAGTAAGAGTCACATAATGCCCACATTCTTCTCTTGAACTCCAATCCATTCCCTATGTACACAATGTTCCCCTCTGGCTCTATATTGCACTCTAGTCCTAAGGTGCCTATGCATGTCCTCATAGGCACCTCTGCTCTGCTATCATGATCTGGAGGTGGTATAGGTGTCCTAAAAATAGATAGATAAAAATAAATAAAGATATGTGTTATAATCTCATTAAAAAATTTTATGAAAAAAAACATACCTATGAGAAGATAGCTGTCTTCCTGCAGGTGGAGCCGTAGAAGAGCCCTCGTCTGATCGCTGGGTAAGCATCTGGATCATATAATCGAGATCATCATGAGGCATCTCTGAGTACTCATGCAAGATGATCCCTAGAGTATCAGGCGTAACTCTTGCTCTCATAAGACTTTTTATTAGAGTTAGTTTTGCCTTTCTTTCTCTACTAGGATCCATAATACCTGTACATATAAAACAAAATGGGTTGGAAATCAATATATATACGTGTACATATGCATGTGTGTATATGTGTATGTAGGTGTATATGTGAGTGTGTATGCATGTAAGCATGTATGTATGCATATGCATGTGCATTATGTATGCAAATATGTCTGTCTATGCATATATATGTGTGTATGTGTCCATGTGTGTGTATGTGTGTGTGTCTGTGTGTGTGTTTATGTGTATATACGTGTGTATATGTATATATGTGTCTATGCATGTGTATGTATGTGTGTAAATGTGTGTGGATGTGTGTATGTGTCTGTGCAAGTGTGTATGTGTCTATGTGTGTATGTGTGTGTATATGTTACTTAACCAGCATTGGGTTTTCTATGTGTGATGCAGATCATTCACTATATGCAAGGAAGGATGATGATGGCATCACTATTGTGGCCATTTATGTTGATGACCTGATTGTAGGTGGTGATAATGAAGGAAGCATCAAAGAGGTAAAGCAACTTCTTATGCAGGAACTTGACATGAAAGATCTTGGTGTGTTGTGCTATTTCTTGGGCATTGATTTTATACACACAGAAACAGGTATATGGATGTCGCAAAGGCAATATTCCTTGAATATGCTACAAAAGTATGGTATGGCTGATTGTAAGCCAATTTCTATGCCATTAGATCAGAATTTGAAGTTGGATACTACATCAAGTGAAGCATTGGAAAATGCTACTATGTACAGGAAAATTGTGGGAAGTCTAATATATCTCACCATTACAAGGCCTGATTTAAGCTATAGGTTGGACTTGTTATGCAGGTTCCCAAGAAGCCACATTTGGATGCTCTGAGGTGCACTCTACGTTATGTGAGTGCTACTTTGGATTATGCATTGTTTTATGAGGCTGGTGTAGATTTGTATATTTATGGATACACCGATGCAGATTGGGCTGGTAGCATTTCAGATAGAAGATCTACTAGTGGTTTTCTATTCTCACTTGGGAGTGTAGCTATTACATGGAGCAGCAAGAAGCAACCCACTGTTTCTTTGTTGAGTACAGAGGCTGAGTATAGAGATGCTGCAATGGCAGCATGTGAGGCATCATGGTTGGAGATTCTACTTGCAGATTTAGGTGTGGAAGTGTAAAAGCCTATCACTATTTATTGTGATAATCTTAACAACATACAGTTAGCACAGAACCCTGTTTTTCATGCTAGAGCAAAGCATATCGAGGTACATTATCACTTCATCAGAGAGAAGGTATTAGCAGGTGATATTGATCTTGTTTATGTGAGAACAGATGAGCAGGTTTCTGATATTTTCACCAAAGCACTTGGAGCTGAGAAGTTGAAGAAGTTTCGGTAGATGCTTGGATTACAGGATATGGCATTGAGCTTGAGGGGGAGTGTTGAGATATCAAGTTCAACATGTGATGATCAAGGATGACACGTACCAACTTTTCGTTTCTCTGACATGTATAGTGGTAATGCCGGTATATGTCAGGGATACTTCATTGAGCTTTATTAGATTTATCTACCGAGAGTGATGGCACATTTGTTTCTTGCCAGCTCACTCATTCGCGGACATTAGGTTTTTCCTTATGTACTGGTCTTTATATATTGCACTTATTGTATTCTTGTTTTAGGTCATTCTTGCACATTTCTTTTTATGTAATAGAAGAAGAAGAAGAAGAAGATCATTCTTCCTTACCTCAATCTGTGTGTGTGCTTCTCCTTGAGAGTGAGAGTGTGTGTGTGAGCTCTCTTCTTTATCTCCTTCCTCGTGAAACTTTTTTCTTGAGGTTGATATTGTTGTTGTGGCCTATAGTATGGTTGTTGGTATTGGTCCTAATTCCTACCCCTATTGCTAAGGTTGGAGATATGTTTGTTTGATAGGCTGCCTATTGTATGGACAAAAAGGAGGCCTTATACTACACTCTCATTAGAGATAACCTCTATAGGTGTGGAAGAGATGGATATAGGTTTTGTGTCAACGAAAGTGAATATCTTAAGATCTTAGAAATTACCCACCAAGGTGTAACATATGCCAACACACTCAGTATCTGATATGCAAGGATGAGATGCCATTGAGACCCATGATGGGATGATGTACATTCTTTAAGTCGAGAATAAACCTTGTTGGTCCTATTAATCCCTCAACTAAGAGTTCACATGTTGAATATATTATTGCTGCCACCAATTATTTAACCAAATGGGTAGAGGTAAAAGCCATGAGGAAGAACAATGCACATACCACAACTAAGTTTCTATTTGAGAATGCTTTTACAAGATATGGGTTGCCAATAGAATTAGTCAGAGACCTTGGTACCCATTCTTGAATGAGGTCATTGAATACTTGTTATAAGAATTCATTGTAATTCACAAGAATTTGGCTCTGTACCACCCATAAGCAAACAAACAAGTGAAAAAATAATGAACAAGATTGTATGCACTACCTGAACTAAGTCAATGAACACTAAACGCTCTGATTGGTACAAACACTTGCATCATGTTGTTTGGGCTTATAGAGTGGCCTATAAAATAGTACTTGTAGATGATGACGATGATGATAAGGTGCAAGTGTGCCTTCCTGGTTTATGAGTTGCATATAAGTAGTTCATAACATCTCTTCAGGCCAAGGAAAATATTCTGAATTTTTCTAACCGGTGTTTCATGCAGATTAATGAAGAAGAGAATCTTGGTGAGGACTCAAACTCTCAAGGAAAACCTATGGTGTTTGTTCAGAATGTAGTGTTGCCCTTAGACTTCTTGATACCCACTTTGAAGGTAGCAGAAGAGCATCAATGGACTAATCATGAGCTCTCTTCTAGACTTTTTGATCTAGAATGACTGAGAGAAACTCGATTAAGAGCTACTACTAGGATCTATGCAACCAAGAAGAGACAAAAGTCTTACTTTGATGCACATGTCAAGGATAAGGGTTTGAAGGAAAGTGGTTTAGTCTTGGTGTACACATTGAAGCGGCACGCTAAGGAACTAGAAAAGCATGGTTATGGACCCATGATGATCAACTGAATATCAACTAGAAAAGTTTTCTAGCTAGTCACTTTAGAAGGTTATATACTATCTAGTTACATTAGTGGATGTAGAGTGAAATTATACCAAGAACCCCTAATGGAATAATTTTTGAGTGGAATCAACACAACAAAGAAGCACAAGAAGGAAGAAAGACTGATCCTCGAAGAAGCTCAGGTGGAAGCCTTAGAATGCATCTGATGTATGAAATTGAGGAGATAGGTTAGAGATCAACCTAGGCCAGATCTTCATGAGGCACCTCAATATCACATGGCTATGTGCCACACTACAAGTGTTACCCACCATCGAATACTTGACACATGTCCCTTTCTGACCTTAAAAGTAGGACACGATAAGAACAAGAAGACTATAAGAGCCTTGATTGGCTTAGGCACTACCACTAGTGCAATTAGATTTTCTTATTATCAAGATTTGCAATTGAGCATCAATCCTATTGAAGCTTATCTCATAGGATTTGGAGGTGTGGAAACCCCTTGCATGGGTGAAGTGGAGCTTCTTGTCTCCATTCACAATGTCAAATGACAATTAAAGTACGAGTGTGCTAGGATGAGGACCTCACGGAACCTCTCATCTTGGGCTAATATTGTATCTACGGCCATTCGGTCAACTTAAACCTAAGAAGTGGACTTCTCCAAGTTTGGGTGAAATAACAATGGATCCCTATTGAACTAGCAAGTTGTGCATACACTAAACTAGGAAATGCACCAATTCCTTGTCCTTCCAAGAGTACACATCAAGATAAAGATGGTGTTCTTGTCCAAAGTTCTAGGATGTAGAACAATGCAACTATCAAGAAAGTAGCAAAAGTGATTATGAAACTCCCTTCTTTTCCAAATATAGTCGAAGGAACTCAAGCAAAGAAACCCAAGCAATAGATGGAGTAAACAATCAAATCGCATACTCAAAAGTTATTTCAAAACAAGGAGGCTCATGGAGTGAAGCAAATCTAGAGGTGTAGGAATGAGCAACCCTCAGCTCCCTCAACACGACTACAAGTACATATCGAACAAATAAAGCAACCAAAGAAAGTGAGAGTTGAACATTCCAAGAGCCAACCTCAATGGATCATTTCCATTTGGATACCTAAGTGGTTGATGAATGCTGACCCCAATGCTAGACAAATGTGGGTGCCTAAGACCTACCTACGTGCTCAATTAGCTACACATAAAATCCTAGGTTTAAATTAGTGCTCATAAGCACTCACTCCACCAACATTTAGGATGAAATCTGATTTCACCACATCAACATGTAAAATCACAATTACTGTTACTTGGAAATGGGTACCTAAAGAGTCCCAAATCCAAGTAGAATTATCTATAAAACTTGTAAGTGATATCAAAGGCAAAATGCGTAATCCCATAAGAGAAGTGTGGAAAGTCAAAACCTTGTAATAAACCCTCTGACCCAACACTGTAAATACCTCACAAAAGGATAGATGCATGCTGAGTATATTGCACATCCCAAGTATCATACAGGAAACTTACTAATTGTCAGGGGAGCACTAGATTGTGCTCTCTGACTACAGTAGACAAGATTTTGGAAATACACTTCTAATTACAAGAACACCCACATAGGTAAATGACACAAGAATACATAATTGATACAAGATGTCCCACAACCTAGGACTAATAGGTATGAATAAATGGACCAGAGATGATACAAAGATGTCCTAGAACCTAGGACTGATAGGTTAGAAGCAAGATCTATGGGTTACAAGAACTCCCTTCAAGGAGATTTTCGACACTCAAGGTCAAGCACAAGGCACAAAAACGCATCAAAGAAGTGGACACACAAGGAGAGGGAGCATGTAGGGAGCTCCAAGAAGTATATGACAAATTTTCAGAAGGAATCCTTATAAAATAATGATTTTGATCACTAAAAACCATTGCAAATGTCATTTCACATTTTTGCAACTCCATTTTGTTCAACTCAAGGAGTCCTCGAGCTTGAGGAGTTTTAGAAGTACCTATGTATCAATTTTCATAATTTTTAGACTCTGTTTGAGCCCTCAAATAATACCTAGAACCTAATTTTTAACTAGGTCGAACACTAGGTCTAGACAAGGCCCAAACTAGTCGAAAAACTATAAAAAGAGCTAGAGAGCTCATTTTTGGGGTTGATCAGTTGAGGAGATCAAGTTAGAGAGTGCTTCTTGTAGAGTGTAACTGAGTTCTTTTGTAGTTGAGAATCAAGCTTCCATTGTTCCTATCTTTGTTATCTTGCCTTGTGTGCATGTGTGTGCATGCATGTATGTGCTTGTCACTCACATTTGCTCACCAAAATTGCTCACAATTTTCATATCCTCCTCACGTCCCACAGATTGAAAAGTAAAGGAGGTGGTTCTCATCCTTGGACTACACCAAATTTTGGTGTCGTTGCTGAGGAGTGTTGCTCGAGGACGAGCATTGTGATGGTAAGATCGTAGATTTGTGACGTTGACTTTTTGGCTCTCAAGAAATTGTGACTTTTTGGAAGGCAAGTGTTGTTCTAGGCTACGATAAGCTCCATGCTAAGAAGTTCCACCTCCTTAATTGTCAATCTACAAAATAGATAGGAGTCATATGAAGATCGTGAACACATGACGTAGTGAAGGTGAAGGTGAGAAGCATGAAAATGCACACATACATACACACACCAAGATTAGAGAAGTGAGACACAATGGAAAGTAGAAAGTAGACTCTATTGCTCAAGAACACTCTTACAAGCTCAAAATAGCTCTAATCTATAACTTGCCAACACAATACAATCTCAAAAAATGAGCTCTCTAGATCTTTTATAGATTCTAGACCAGTTTTGACTAGTTTCATACGTAGTGTCCAGCATAGTTAAAAGATAGGTTCTCAAGGTCATTTGGAGGTCTAAATGAGATCTAAAAATAACCAAAATTGGTATGACCATTCCACCTAAGATCCTCAAGCTTGAGGACTCCTCGGCTTGCACAAAATGGAGCTACTAGATACAAGATTGGGTGTTTTATGATACATATATTACAAAAGTGATGAAATCACTATTTGGAGTTTTGAAAAAATAATATAAAAAATATTTCTTTGAAAAAAATGACTGTATGGCTCCTCGTGACTCATTGCGATTCCGTCTTTACATGCTTCTTCTACGTCGATGCCTTTGACTACCATCGAATGTACCATCAGCATCCCCTCCCTCTTGCATCTGTCATTCTTGACATATCCTTGTGATGGGGTCTACGTAATGTAGTTTTGCAAGACGTCCTATGTGGGGTGTGCTCAGTGATGTGAATTCCCCATGCGAGATCAACTTTTGATTTTTCCCAATTGATGGTTTGGGGTTCATCTGGGGGTGGGAGCCGGTAATGAGTAGAATACATCAATTGTTCGCAGGTGAACAACTAAACTAGGTGTGTTGGTTGGCTTTTGAAAGCTTCCAAGTGATATTCCTAAAATCCCATCGTAAACATTTCTTCCAAAGTCATCTTATAGCAGGCAAGCAAGTACTTGATCCATAGTGCGAAGCATAACATACCGTTAGTGATGGAATTGTGCTCATGTCATATGCAAGGTCTCCATTGCCATGCTCAAAACCCGGGTTGTTGACATGTGGTGCTTTGACTTTGTGAAAGATTTTAAATATTGTTTGCATCATGTCAAATATTTTGATAGTCATCTTTGTAGCGACATCAGTCATGCGATGAAGGCAAATGAGTCAGTGACAAATGGTTGTCATCATGTATCCAACTATTGGAGGGCCACCGATGGTGCTAGATAGGGATAGTTCAGCCAATCTTGGCACTGCTTATTGTTTTGAACCTTAATAGAAAATGCGGTCGAGGAGCAACGTCGTGGCATGCGACCCTAGCACAGTTTGTACTTTAAATGTAGTGGGGCCTTGGTCCATGTATGCATTGTTTTTGGATATTCTTGTAACAACTTCGTGCACCTTTTGGGCTTAAATATTTTACCTTTTTTTGCCTCCAGAGGTAAGTCGTCGGGTTCAAATTGGGTGGCATGAGTCGGTTTCTTCTCGGTCTCTTTCTCAATCTCCAACTGGTATTCTGCCATGTATATGAAATATGGTTTGTATTGAAGTTCGTTGATGGATATGTACCTACGGGGTGCTAGTTGAGAAAAATAAGGTGATTGTAGTATGCATTCTTCTATTAGGGCCATCGCATGGAGTTGTGCCTCTACACGAGCTGAGTGGGTTTGACCTAGCTCTTCAATTGATTTGAGCCATGATGGAGTGGGGAGTTCAAAAGTATCTTGCCCTTCTTCAATGACACATCCTCTTGGGGCGTGTTGTGGTTCATATGCTTCTTCCTATTTGTCCTCCATTGGGATAGAAATGATTTCTTTCTCCGAGGGAATCTCTAGTGGGGAGTCAAGTCTCGAAGGCTCTAATTGAGCTGCAATCTGATCTTGGAGGTTGAGTACACATGCATGTAATGTAGTGAGTTCTTCCATGATTTTTGATGGTGTAACCTCTTGGACACTTTATGGTTGGGCAGGTTCCCGCAGCAGTAAGGCTTGGTGATCGGTCTTTAGCTTTTGATATTCTTCATTGATCTTATCATAATCTTCGAGAAGACGTACATCAACATCCAATAGTAATTGCATGGTCTCAGAGGGGACTGCTTTGAATCTACTGGGACTCAATGGTTCATCAGATCTATCCATCGGAGCTTCGAAGTTCTCATGATTTTGTTCTTGGAGCCTTTGGATCTCTTCTTTGGTAGCTGCGAGATGTCTGCATAAAAGTCCCATATTCCTTGTAAGCGTGGTGTTCCGTACTATCTGGGCATGTGTTGGCAGTAGCCTTGGTACACCAGGACGTACAAGACATGAAAGTCAAAGAAGGGAGTCAGAGCGAAGGGACAGCACAAGCAAACAGGGCAGTCAAAGAAGATCTGGCAAGTAGGCCAATATTTTTTCAAGACATTAATGCAAATCAAAGAGATGGACATGCAGGGAGGAAGAGCAAGTAGGGAGCTCGAAGATATGTATGGCAGAGCACTAGAAGAAATCCCTACAACAACAGTGATTTTTATCACTAACAATCATTGTAAATATCATTTCACCTTTTTGTAGCTCCATTTTGTGCAAGCCAAGGAGTCCTTGAGCTTGAGGAGCCTTAGAAGTAGTTGCGTACCAATTTTCGTATTTTTTAGATCTCGTTTGAGCCCCCAAATAAGCCCTGGAACCTAATTTTTAACTAGGCCGGACACTAGGTCTGGACAGGACCAAAAGCTAGTCAAAAACTATAAAAAGGGCTAGAGAGCTCATTTTTGAGGTTAGATTGTAATTGAAACGAACTTGTAAGAGTTTTTGAAAGTAATCTAAAGAACTCCATTGATTCTCTCTCTTTGTCTTGCCGTGTGTGCGCGTGTGTGTGTATGTGTGTGCATGCTTGTGTGCTTCTCACTCACGCACTTGTGCCGCCACTTGCTCGAGGTCTTCATACCATCCTCACGTCTTCCCGGATTGACATTAAAGGAGGTGCTACTCATCATTGAGCTACACCAAATTTTGGCGCCGTTGCCGGGGATCGAGCTTTGAGGACGAGCGTGTGATGGTAAGACGTAGAGTTGACGCGTTGGAGTTGTAGGTATTTTCTTCACTCTCATAGATTTTCTTTTACTTTCTTCACCATCTTCATCACCATCATCATCATCACCATCTCCCACCTCCATCTCCATCATCGCGAAAATTTCTGTTTTTTTATCATATCACCTTCCCCACCTCATTTCCCTCATTTCACTTGTGAGAGAGAGCGAGAGAGCGAATTTGCATGCGCTGTTTTTGCATGTTTCTTGAGCTATTTTGCAGGTTTTTTGCTGTACCATCATCCCCAGCAGTGTGCGCAGGTACGACAGGCTCTGCATAGGTCCCGAGACGACGATCTCTGTCTATCACGACAGACAGAAAATCTTAACATTTTGTGAATGCATGATTAGCACTGTAACCTACACCTTGAGGGCACTCTAGATCACTAGAAGTTTTTCAAAAATTTGCGTTTTTTCAGTCTATCGCGACAGACACTGTCTATCGCGACAGACACCGTCTATCGCGACAGACAGAGACCCACGACAGACAGCGTCTATCGCGACAGACTGAATTTCACGACAGATAGCGTCTATCGCGACAGACACCGTCTATCGCGACAGACAGAAATCCGCGACAGATACCGTCTATCGCGACAGACACCGTCTATCGCGACAGACAGAATTCCGCGACAGATACCGTCTATCGCGACAGACACCGTCTATCGCGACAGACAGAAATCCACGATAGATAGCGTCTATCGCGACAGACAGAAATCCACGATAGACACTGTCTATCGCGACAGACACCGTCTATCGCGACAGACAGCCCCCACGATAGATTGTGTCTATCGCGACAGACACCGTCTATCGCGATAGACAGGCATTTTCGGCAAAAAATTAAGGAGTGAATTTTTGGAAATTTAGGCTAAATTTTGGGCATAATTGCACTTCCATGTACTCATCTACTTACGAAGGCCTTAGAAAATGCATTAAAACCCCCGAAAGGTTCTGTTTGTCTAGTTAACACCCTAAACCCTGAACGGTCATAACTTTTTCATACGAAATCCATTTTCTGAGCTCTAGGGCTTGTCGGAAAGCTCGTGACACATACTTCACGCCCTCAACTGTTTTTTATAAGAATAACGCGTTGATTTTCAGATAGGATATTTGGAAGTTGACACACTGAGGGGTAGGAACACCAAGGGAGCTCTAGAGTAAATTTCTAACAATGCAAAAGGGGGAACAAGGGTCATTAAAAAAGTGTCTGAAATAAATTGTCTGTCAATTGAAAGGTCTACTTGGAGCTAATCTTGGGATTTATGCAGGCCTATTGAGAAGCAACTGAGAGTATCCAAGCAAGGGTGTTACGCACGCTTGAGAATCAACTTCTCGAGCTCTAAAGAGCAAGGTTCGGCAAGAAAGGTCGGAATATTCTCAACTCTTCTTCGTCAATTCCTAGCTTAGGCTAAGAACGATTAGAAGTAGGAGTAAGTCAGGGCAACGATAGGCCACTATCAAGTTGAAGACTACCTAAAAACTCAAGTTCAAGCTAAAAACTTAATCTCTGTACTGTCGACAACGTAAAGGAAAGAACCTAACGTGGAACGATCAACCTGAAAGTGCGAAGAACATTCAAGTATTCCTAACGAAGTAATAACAGATAAGACTTTAAACACGAGGAATAACTAAAAAGAATCAAGTAACTGATACCAACTGATCGGCAACGAGATTGTACTCTGAAAAAAAATTGGGCTAATCCGTTAGGCATATGAACCTTAGATCAGGACGACACCTAGTAAGAGAGAGACAAAGCCTTAGGTCTTCAGAGGCTAGTGTCAATCACACTGCAAGGTCTTGGGCCCAGCAGTTGAGTCGCCACTCTCATTACCCTAGCTCTGATACCAGTGAGTCAGAAATGTCTCAAGGCATGGACAGACCTACGGGAAGTTCAGGTGTGCCCTACTTGTACAGGGTAGAAGGCCCTTACAAAACACAGCTGGAGTACCTGAGGACCAACCGATTAGGTGCTAGCATCTATGAGGACGGCTTAGGAAGATCTGTGGTCCAGATTAAAAACCCTGATCAATCCATTGGACTAGAACACCCAGCTGTCAAGTTTGAAAATGGTGCATACCTGGACAAAGAAGGAACTATATATGTAGTCACTAGTCATCCTGATAGGACAGATGACTTTGGGAATGTAATCTCAGAAGCGGACTTAGGTGACCTGGAACAAGGGAACATGGGTGCGAAACCTAGAACCCCTCGAGGTAAATCAGTTCTCACTAGAATTATCACGCCTGAGTGGGTCCCCCAAGATAACAAGTGCATAGATTTGCTTCTCAATCGAGAAACGGACGAAGCATTTTGGAGATATAAACCGGATCACCCAACTGATATAGGAACAATCATGATCTATGAGTTTAAGGATCCAGATAGCCCAGGTAGAGTGACCTACTTAGACCACACTTCGGAGAGGATCTTTGTGGTGACAGAAAATGATAGGCATGCTTACACTTGGAAGGGCGAATTCATTTTCCCCCAACCAAGATCAAATGTATCCTATGGTCACCCAGGGGTTGGAACTTCCCAAGCTCATGGTACGCAAAGAGACAGAAGTAGAGAGAGACCAGAAGTAAGTTTTGCCAACCCAGTGGGCAGAGAAAGAACGAGAACGGAGACGAATAGGGTAGAACCTGAGATGCTTAGAGCCCACAGGAACCAAAGAAATGTAGATGGATTCCCTCTGCCGAGGCCTAGAGAGCACACAAGAACTTTGAGACCCACCCAGCTAGTTAAGTCCATGAAGAATTACTTTGACGGCACAGGAGATCCCTATGATCATGTGGCGGAGTTCAAGCAAGTCTTGAGAGCTGAACAAGTTGAGGATCTATTCACGCAGTACAATGCCTTCGGTCTAACCCTGAGGAATACGGCACTTACATGGTTTCAGCCATTGGATGAGCGCCAGTTCAGGAGCATAGACCAACTCCTAGAAGCATTTATTATTGAGTTCTCCAAGAGTGGCATAAGACACAACACCTCCTCACTGATTCACAGCTTCAAGCAAACCCCTCAAGAGACTGTGAGACTTGCAGGAAGAAGATTTAGACAATATCTTGAAAGGTGCCCTATTTCGGAGCTACCCACATCTGCTAAACAAGTAGCCTTATTCCTTGATGGACTGCTGAGTCCAAAATTGAGATCCTACGTGTATCTGAAAGACCCTAGGACTATAGAAGAGTGTGTACGAATATGCATTGACATTGAAGATAACCTAGGAGAAGAGTTAGAGCTGTCCAAAATTTACAAAGATTCAGACAGTGCATCTAGTCACTCTTCCACGCAATCCACATCAATTGAGGAACTCGCAGAGAAAGTGGCCCAGAAATTAGGAGTAACTAGCAAACAAATCCCAAGGTTTGCCCCAGTGAAAAGATGCTATACATGCGGTGGTGACCACATGGCGAATGTCTGCCCTATTATGGCTCAACCCCAAGTAAACCCTAGTAGCCAGTACTGCACCATAGAACGGAGATACACCAACCACACCGCACAAGATTGCCCATACAACAAGCAGGCTGTTAGGCAACCCTACCCTCAGCACTACCAACAAGGCAGATACAAGAACCAGTACCCTCCACAACCATATGGCAGGCCACAACAAAATTTCCAACCTCAATATCAAAACCAACAAAGGCCTCAGCCTGTGCTAGCACAACAACCCCCAGCCCCAGCTAATGTGATTCCGGTAAAGTATACTGCTGCAGAAGAGAACCTGAATAGAGCTATAGTCCCAGTAACACCCTTGATCTCTGAAAATGACCCAAGTGATCATAGCTTTGATTCTACCCATGTGGATAGCCCCCAGGCTTACTACATGCAGTCTCCAGAACATGGCAAGTCCTACTATGGTGAAGAGCCAAACGAACCTAGTTGGGAGTCAGATTACACGAACGTCATGTATGCAAATCCCAATCCTAGGCCTCAATCTAGGCAAGTCAGACCTCCATTCCCAAGAGGACCGTGCTACAGATGCCAAGGTGATCACCTCATTCGTGATTGTCCCTTACCTCCGCCTACACAAACTCAGTCCGTGACTATCCAAGGCTTTTGCCAAGACTGTTGAAAAGAGCATCTCTTACGAGATTGCCCTAAGAACCCCAATAGCATGCCTAAAATCACCCCTATCAACGTTGTTGGGTTAGTGGTAGACTCCTCAGGAAGTGTCACTTCCACTGCACCAGTACAGGTAGTCACTCGAGCTCAAGCTTTGCAGCAAAACCAAGGGGTAGGCCAGGAAAAGAGCCCAGATGCTAGCGATACTGAGAGCCAAAATAAAAAGAGAACAAGAGCTTGGAAAGATAGCCGCGAACGTATGAAAAGGCAATGGGCAGAGAAGATGAGTGAACTTGAGGAAAGTCTACGAGAAACCAAGGCTAAAATCATAGAGATCACATCTCAACCGCACTCTCACACATTCCCACCGCTACCATCCCCATCACCCTCCATCCCTTCACCCTCTAAGACAGCCCACGCAACCCACTCACCACCCCAAACAGGATCGGTATTAGCTGATCCCACTCCCGAAGACATAGACATGATGCTTAAAGCATATCAGGCCAGAATCCAAGAAGGGCCAAACGTCACGGATCATGACAAGTGCTATCCTAGAGCTGACCTAGAGATAGAAAGAACCAAACTATGCGCGAAAATGGTCGCCTTGGCTCAGACTATGTTTGAAGCCAGCCGCCTTTTCAATTACTCAGGCTCAGCCAAAACGCAATTACATTTGGATGGATTCCTAGAGAAGTTAGAGAGGATAATTGCAAGATCTGACAAGGAAGAAAAAAATCAAGACCAAGAAAAAGCAAGCAAAAACAGGAATCATTCCCAATCAGAGGTGTATGTGGCAAATGCCCCTAAACCGGACAACTTCCCCTCCTTAGAAAGAATAGAGAGGCCAATAGCACAGCCAGAAAAGGAACCTACCCCTCAAAGAAAGGAAAGGGCAAGAGAACGGGTAAGCCAGCCTCTTCAGGAAGCCCGTGGGCCTCCTCAAGAAGCCTATCTTCCCCCCCAAAAGGCAGATGGGCCTCTCTCGAAAGCTCATGTACCTCCACAGGTTGCCTACATTCCTTCTCAGGGAGCGTATGAACCTGTTCGGAAAAGTAATAGAATAAGTAATCCTTCCCAAGAAGCTTGTGCTCCAGCCATCTGTGGGAACAAGGAGAGAGCCAACGATAGAATGAGCCCTCCTTCCCAGGTTGCTTACGTGCCTAACTCTACGGAGCCAGACACTTCTTCTTCTATGAATCGGTTTGCACCAGACTTCCTACGAGAGATTCAAGAAGATAAATGGGATAACGACAGTGAGGTCGCCCCTCCTTTTGAACTTGTTGATGATGCACACGACCAATTCCCACAAGACATCCCATCTATTTACGGGGAGCATGAGAGTGTTCAGTCTCACGAGAGATTAGACTTTGAGTCTAATTCCATACAAGAGCTACCCCACTTCACAGGCCCATGGGAAGCAAAGTCCACATGTATGAGAGCACCCACAGTCATGGTAAGGAACGACGACTCAGTCATACCTAGGAACACAGAGGTAGTGAAGAACACTAACGTGCAGTGTAATCTCAAGTTAGAAGAGCTACTCAAGGTTAGACCTGAATTATGGAAACATGTAGCCAAACAAGTACCAGAGATAGCAAAACCTCGTTCCCAGGTAGGATCCCATAGGACAGTGCCAGAAATTCCCTTGGATAAGATAGGAGATATGTGTGAAGGTGAAGAAGGGAACACCTATCTTCCCATCACCTACCAGGAGTACACCACCAAAGCGATTTTGGACTCAGGTGCAGGAGTTGCAATTGCCACCACCTCCTTATGGAAGCGTTGGGGCAAGCCAGCACTCAGGCCAATGAGGATGAAATTGCAAATGGCCGATGGTCATATTGAGAAACCCTTAGGATTGCTAGAAGGAATAACTCTCACCACTTGTGGTGTTGAGTTCGAGCATAGTTTTGCTATATGTGACTTCA
Source organism: Ceratopteris richardii (assembly GCA_020310875.1). NCBI lineage: Eukaryota > Viridiplantae > Streptophyta > Polypodiopsida > Polypodiales > Pteridaceae > Ceratopteris > Ceratopteris richardii. Next base: position 57,690,015 of record CM035436.1, on the reverse strand, counting down.
GCAAAAATCATGCCTATGAGATGATTTTAGGAAGACCATTCATGCGACAGTTACAAGTGGTACAGGATTGGGGAACCAATTCTTTGTACCTGCAGCACTTAGGTGTTACAACCAAAGTCAATCTCAAGGATTATTCTCATAGAGATGTCCCTCCTATCCAATGGAATCCCATCCATAGAGCCAAAGAGGATACAGAATCGGTGCATTCCATAGGGTCGGGATCCTCATGGATGCATGAAGATACTCACTTATGGATGTGCAAGGTAGCAGTAGAAGAAGAGAAGAGAGAGAAAGCCAGAGAGGTAGGTGCGAACGAAACTCATAGACCCATTCAAGACCCAGCCTATGCACCTATAGTCTTTCCAGATGAGGAGTTTGAACCCCATGGCTGGGCGGAAATTTTAGCAACAATGGACGTAGCCATCAACGAAGAACAATGGACACCTCACTGTGATGAGGATGGCTATGACATTTCAGTCTTCTCCATAGAGCCAATCATGGGAGAGGCAGTTTTAGAAGAATGCGAACCTAGCCTTGATGCATTTGAGGATGCAAGTGACTCCGATCTAGAGTCAATCATTATGGACCCACCATTTGCATCAGATGAAGAATACTTCCATGAAGTAGAATTTCAACCCCAGAGGCATGGAGAGGTTACAAATGATGTAAGATTAGCAACGCATATGACCCCTAAGGAAGAAGGAAAGAAACGAAAGAAGAGAGAAGCCTTACCAGAAGAGGAAGAATCTTTGTTTGAGGTCCCAGAAAATTTTAAGAAGTATGAGATAGATGACAGGAGAGTCATGATAAGAATGCCTAAACGAGAGGCACAATCAGGAGAGGCCTATGATAACAAAGAAACCACCAAGAAAATAGTAGTGGCCCTAGAAGAAGGAGAGGAGAGATGCACGTATATAGGCCATGACCTGACAGAAGAAGAAGAGCACGAATTGATTGCCTTGCTAAGAGAATACAGAGATGTATTCGCTTGGAGTTACAAGGATTTGAAAGGGGTTGACCCGGACATATGCTCGCACACCATCCCCATGACCTCAGATGCCAAACCGTCTAAGCAAAAGCCTTATACATATAACGATAATTACGCTGCTAAGATCAAAGAAGAGATAGATAGATTGGTTGAAGCTGGATTTATCTATGAAATCGAGCACACTGAATGGGTATCCCCCATCGTAGTGGTGCCCAAGAAGAATGGCAAGCTGCGTGTGTGCATTAACTTGAAAAAGGTTAATGTAGCCACAATCCGAGATAACTATCCGCTTCCCATCACAGAACATCTCTTAGAAAGAGTGGCAGGCAAGGAAGTGTACAGCTTCCTTGATGGATTTTCTGGCTACAATCAAGTAGCCATAGCTCCAGAGGATCAGCATAAGACAGCCTTTGCCACAGAATGGGGCATTTTTGCTTTTAGAGTAATGCCATTTGGGCTTACCAACGCACCAGCTACCTTCCAGAGGCTGATGTGCCATGTGTTTAAGGAGTTCCTAAGGAAGAGTTTAGAAGTCTATGTTGATGATCTTTGTGCTCATTCCAACATTAGACAAACCCATATCCCTGAACTCAGACAAATCTTTGACAAATGTAGAGAATATCAAGTCTGCCTGAACCCAGAAAAGTGCGTTTTTATGGTCAGGCAAGGCAAGATTCTAGGACACATAGTGTCAAAGAATGGCATATCTACAGACGAAGAAAAAGTGAGAGCCATAGCAGAGCTACCGAGGCCAAAGAATGTCAAGGAAGTACAAGCTTTCATGGGGCACTGTGGTTATTACCGACGATTTATACACATGTATGCTGTCATTGCAAAGCCCATGTACGGACTTCTGACAAACTTTGAGTGGACGGATGAATGTGAGAATTCCTTCCAAGAGCTTAAACGAAGATTATGTTCAGCACCAATCTTGACCACACCAGATTGGAATAAGCCATTCCATGTTCATGTTGATGCATCCAATTACGCTATTGGATGTGTGCTTGCACAACCTACTGGTGAAGGTAATATGGATCTTCCAATTGCCTATGCCAGTAGACAATTGAATGCGGCTGAACGGAATTACACCACTACAGAGAGAGAAGGCTTAGGCATGGTATATGCAGTTAAGAAATTTAGACACTATTTGCTTGCAAATAAGTTTAAATTTTTTACTGATCATCAGGCATTATTATATCTTGTAAACAAGCCATGCAACACAGGAAGATTAGTGAGATGGTTTCTCTTGCTAATGGAATATGACTTTGAGGTTGTGGTAAGAAAAGGTAGGACTCATTTGAGAGCTGATCATCTCTCTAGGCTCACATCGGGAGAAGCCCCACAAGGAGTATCAGATGACCTTCCTGATGCTTACTTGTTTAATCTGGAAGTTGTACCGCAGTGGGCTAAGCCATTGGTACCAGTATTGACATACGGGCCTAACCATCCTGTGGTAAACACACGGAACAGAGAGGTTGTAAAAGCCCAAAAATACCACATCATGGCAGGAAGCATGTACAAGCACACAGATCAAGGCATCTTGGCTTGTTGTGTAGAAGAGGATGAGTATGCTAAATGGTTGCAATTAGCACATGTAGGTGCGTTAGAGCAACACCATTCAAAGCAACGAACTTTACAGACTCTAAAGAGATTCGGAGTGCATTGGCCAACTATGGAAGCGGATGTCCAAAAGTTGTGCAAGGAATGCCCAATCTGTTGCACTAAACCACCTGTGGAACATGCCACTCTTTATCAAGTATCCATTGTGCCAGATTGGAGCGAACCACTAGTATCATTCCTGAGGACAAACACATTCCCTCCAGACATGACTCTGGCTAGGAAAAGGAGTTTAGAACAAGAAGCCTTGGATTACTCACTCATTGGTGATAATATATACAAACGCGGTAAGGATGGTTACCTGAGACTGTGTGTCCATGAGAGTGAATATCTTAAGATCTTGGAAACTGCTCACCAAGGTGTAGCAGGAGGACACTTTGGACCAGATCGGGTAATCAAGGCAATATTATTTGCGGGCTTCTGGTGGCCTACACTTCACATGGATGCACATACCTATGTGAAACGGTGTGATGTCTGTCAAAGGACTCAGTATCCTATACGCAAAGATGAGATGCCACTGAAACCTATGATGGGTGGACGTGCATTCTCTAAGTGGGGAATAGACTTCATAGGTCCTATTAATCCCCCAGCTAAAGGTTCTCATGCGGAATACATCATTGTGGCAACAGATTATCTCACCAAGTGGGTAGAGGTAAAAGCTACAACCAAGAACGATGCTCAAACAACTGCCAAATTCTTGTTTGAGAATGTATTCACGAGATATGGACTACCTATAGAGCTTGTAAGTGATAGAGGCACTCATTTCTTGAATGAAGTTATTGAAAATCTACTCCAAGAATTCTTGGTAATACACAAGAAGTCTGCCCCTTATCACCCTCAAGCTAATGGACAAGCGGAGAGTACTAATAAGATCTTATGCAATGTACTGACAAAATTGGTGAACACAAAACGCTCTGATTGGGACAAACAGCTGCACCATGCTGTTTGGGCATACCGAGTTGCCTACAAAACGGTACTCCAAGCCACCCCCTTTCAGATGGTATTCGGCCAAAACGCCGTGCTACCCTTGGACTTCCTGATTCCTACATTGAGAGTAGCACAAGAGTATGAATGGACAGGTCATGAACTCTCTTCTAGGATCTTTGACCTTGAACGATTAGGAGAAACAAGACTAAGAGCCGCTGCAGGAATATATGCCGCCAAGAAGAGACAGAAGGCATATTTCGATGCCCATGTGAAGGAGAAAGGCTTGAAAGCAGGAGATCTAGTCCTAGTCTATACACTCAAACAACACGCGAGGAAGCTAGAAAAGAGAGGCTACGGACCTATGATCATCAATAGGATCTCCACAAGCGGAGCAGTACAATTGGCCACATTAGAGGGTGATGTTCTCCCAAATTATATTAGCGGTTGCAGAGTCAAGTTGTATCAGGAACCTCTCACGGAGGAAATGCTCAGCCGACTCAACACTGCTAAGAAACGCAAAGAGGAAGAAAAGCGAGTGCGAGAAGAAGCTCAAGCAGAAGCTTTAGAACGCATTAGAAGGATGAAATTACGTAGGCAAGGTAGAGAGCAGCCTAGGACAAATGACTATGCAGATCAAGGATATCATATGGCAATGTGTGAAGTCGCAGGAACCAGCTCACCTAGGATAACTGATCGACGTCCTTTCGTAACCCTAGATATAGGACAAGGAAAAAGTGCAAGGACTGTAAGAGCCTTGATTGACTCAGGTGCAGCCACTAGTGCTGTTAGAATGTCTTACTGTCAAGAGTTACAGTTAACTGTCAATCCTGTGGAGGCATATCTTATAGGATTGGGAGGCGTGGAAACCCCTTGTATGGGCGATGTGGAACTTCCCCTCTACATTCATGATGAAGCAATGACAGTTAAAGTACTAGTGTGTCAGGATGAGGATCTCACTGAACCTCTTGTCTTGGGTCAAGATTGGATTTATGACCAAGCAGTCAATTTAAACCTAAGAAGTGGACTTCTCCAGGTTTGGATCAATCATAGTCGAGTTACAGTAGAATTAGACAATGGAGCACTCAACGAACTAGGAAAGGCACAGACTCCTGGTCCTTCCAGGGGTACACATGAAGATGACCATGCTGTTCTTGTCCAAAACTATGTGTTGCAGAGGAATGATATTCGCAAAAAAGAAGTCAGGAATGCAACGGAACTCCCTTCTTTTCCAAAGGCTAGAAGGAGGCAGCAACCCAAGGTGGATCAAAGGCAGAAGAAGCAGAGTACTACCTATGTCCGAGATCAAAAGTACCTGCGCAGCAGAATGGCCCAGAAAATAAACCAGGTGTGGGTGCGGAAAGGCGAACAACCGGTTGCACTACCGTTAACTACAGGGGCAAAGCCTCTTATTAGTGACCAACAACACGACGCTAATAAGAAGTCTTTCAGAAATTCTTCTGCTAAAGTAAAATCTATTTGGGTGCCCAAGAAGTCGATGAAGGCAAGCCCACAATCAAGACAAATTTGGGTGCCTAAGGCTTGCTTGATGGCACAAGTCGCTACGCTGAGGCCACAACCTAAACAGCATAACGCAGCTACGCATACTGCCAGTATTCACTCGTTCTCAACGCTCATGAACACACCAAGACCCAAGAGCGTGCATGTAATCAATTGTAAATGGGTCCCAAAAAGGCCTCGTTTTCAAACCACGACACCGAGGAAGCTCTCTAGAGACTCTCCGAAACCGAAAACAAAGCCCATTCACTGCATTTGGCAGCCTAGGGCCTGTAATAAACCCCCCGACCCCAATTTGTAAATTCATGCCCACTTACTAACTGCAGTAGTCTCCTAGGACAACACAAGCACTAACTACACACACTGTCTTCATGCACTTACTAACCACTAACTCACCATCCACCTCATGTTAATGTTGTAACGGGGACAACACAAATTTATTCTGTCCATTACGATGTTAACACTTGGTTCTATATTCTCACAGAACCAACCAGCAAACAGGGCCATGGCAGAAGCAGGTACCAGTTCTCAAGCCGGATCTGGTGCCCAGATTGTGGACATAGAAACACTTCTCCTTGAGCCACGTCTCACCGCAAGACTGCAAGAGCTTCAAGCAGTGCATGTGCTCCCCATCCAGGATCCTCCTCAAGGACACACTTCTCAAGTAGGTAAGCATGCGCATTGGTTCAGTGATGTTGCTGGACCACTGGGCGATGGAACCTATTTCTGGGAAGCAGAATTGGAATTCAATGGCAAATGGGGTCGATACCACTTTTTCACACGCGAGTTTGAAAGCTATCAAAACGCCGAAGTCATGAGATCAGTTTGGATCAAAGCGGGTGTGGACAGTTATTTCAGGGCTCACTTACCAAAGCCGGATTTTTTACGATGTTCATATCTGATCAGTACCATCACGCCACGCAGGGCCAAAGGAGGCGACAGCACCTTTGTGTTGCCATCACTGCTGCCGGGTAATGAGCTTAAAAGATTCAAGTTGACCCTCAATCTGGTAAGAGAAGCATTGGGCATGTATGGCATGCACATCCCAACAGAAAAGGAAACCATGGTTCCAGGTCGAATGAAGCACAAAGATCTTAATAAGTTGAAGGACATGGTAGCGATGACACCTACCATTGCGCTTCACCTGCGAACCATCATGCAACATTTTGCTTTTCCCGCCCAAGAACGATTCACAATGCCCCCGAAAAAAATATGGTTCAGTTTATATCTAGCAGAAACCGAAAGCCTGCCCATCAATGTGCCACACTGGATCATAGATCAGATCCACCTAGCGCATCAAAGGTGGAACAAGAAACAGAAGAATGTGCTCCACGGGTGTTGTGCTCTGACCAGAATAATCTATAGATGCTTGGCTTATGACGTGCCTGTTCAGCGGGCACTCGTATGGTCCCGAGTCCAAGAATTCCAGAGAAGACTATCAGCAGCAGGTCCCCCATCAAAGAAGATGAGGGGGGGAGTTCAACTACCCTGTGCCCAACCAAGGGGAGCTACCGCTACACCAGAAATCACCCCTCCCCAGACACGACGAGTTAGGCCATTCACAATCCGGCTACCAAGACCAAGCACAGAGGGGCCTAATCTGGTGTTTCCACCCATTCCATCCGATTTGCAATTTCCGCAGGGATTTACTCTTGAGGACCTCACGGATGAAGAAATTGCCAGATTAATCTATGACTCTAACCTCGAAGCTGAAGCAGCGCGAGCTCAGGAACCACAACCCCAAACAACATCGGCCCCCACCCAACCACAAGTTGTAGAAGTCGATGTAGATGAACAAGAGGCAGGAGGAGACGAAGAAGAAGCCGACGAAGAACAACATCAAGAATATGACGAACTCTCCGAGTTAGCAAGTGCCCCAGCATATTCGGCACAAATCAAGAGACTATATCGAACCATGCGACTGGTTCAGGAACAGCATCAGATGTCTCTAGAACAGGGCAAAAGACTCATGAACGACTTGCTAGCTGAGGAAGGTGTGGACGAGTTGTTCATTGAGTCCATGAACCTTCATGCCGACGCCGTAGGACTGGACGAGGCCATTCATGAGGCAGTGGCCTACATTCACAGGTTTGAGAAAAGGGTTCCCGTTCGTCCCAGGAGGTCCGGGAAGCAAATTCACATCAATACATCAGCACCAGGCGAGGCAGCGCAAGCAGAAGAATATCAGGAAGCACCGTTGTCCCCACCATCCCCACCTCACACTACACAATTCACTCCACCACAGGACACTGGCACTACCACATCCACTACCACTACCATTGTCATGGGCATCCCACTCTCCCTGGGAATCCAATTCGGGGGAGTCACCATGCCCACCTTCACCACCCTGTTCACCGATGTCACATCCACTCCACCCACGATTCCCATCTACACCGTCACTCAAACAGTTGACACGATGGAAACATCACCAGCCACAGCACCGCTTCCTCCCCCCATGCCACCTTCATCACCCATACCCCCTCCACCCACATCTCCGCTTACATCCACATCATTCACCTCTCCCATTCCCGCCCCCATTCCCCCTGCATCTTCACCCCTCCCAGCATTATTTAATGTAAATAACATATTTTTAGCATTAAACCAATGTGTATACCAGCTCCAGAATGAGTACAAAGCTCTGGACAACCGGTATCAGCAACTGGAAACGCACCATCAGAACTTACAAAGACAGTTTCACATTCTACAAACAGAAAATGCAGAACTGAATCAACACTACACGACGCTTGAGCAGGCTCACCAAACATTATTGGCGGCACCCCAACCATCGACAGAATCAGGTGCCAAACAACTAGAAGCTTTGCTCGAGGTATACCAAGCCGATAATCTCAAAGTCCGGCGTAACCTGGCACTTCTCAGAAAACACATGGCGGCCGCCCTTGAAGAGAACAAGAGACTGCAGCAGCAAAACGAAGCAAATCTAGAAGCAGCAATGGAAGGCTCTCCCCACGAAATTGATCCAGAGCAGTTTAAAGCTGTGCCCTCAGAGACAATGACGACCATCTTGGACAGCTACGCAGATCTATTAGAAGCTCATGATGACTTGGAAAGGGAGCGTGATGCGCTGCGCAATCAACTCCAAGAGCAACAGACAGCACCCAAAGTCACAGAAACGACCACGACTTCAGAGGAAGTCAAGGCATTGAAAGAGAAGGTGGCCGAATTACAGGCAAGATTACTCACACACGAAAGGCAGCCCTCTCCAGTTGTCGAACCAGAACCCGAAGATTTGGTACCCATCGAGGTAGATGAGACGTATGAGGAACCATACGTTCCTATGCCAATGCCAGGTGGTGAGCAAACCGCAGAAGGAATGGATACGTTAGAAATTGAAGTACCTGAGTGGCTCCAAACACTAGAGAAAACAGCATCAACTCATGAAGATCGAGTGGCAGTTCAAATCCAATCTATGGCAAAGATAGAGGACACTATTATTAAATCAGAATACTTCCGTAGCATGTCCCACCATAGATGGATAGGAACCAATGATGATCAATACGTGCCATATTGTATACTCCTGGCGGACTACAATGCAGAAATCCAACATAGATGTGGCAAACCTCCAACGTTTGCTACACAATTTGGGCCAGATGATATCCCAGAGAGCGCTAAAAAAGGATCCATTCATCAACCCACTTGGAGGATCCGACTCCTCGAAACCTACCCGGAGATGGTTCGCACCTGGACGAATATGCCTCTTTTTATTAAATATAACCCTTGTTATGTTCCTGTACTCCGCAGACGCACATGGCCAGAGTTTACCATTGCAGTCAAGAATATCAAGGGATGCGCCAAATGGTTAAATTACGTCTATCTAGCACCCCTTCAAGGGCCTCCCACCGTCAATTACATGATTTCCACTATACGGCACTGGAGCATCCGATTAAGGAATACCCCTGATGTAATGGCCCAGATGTGCATGAAAATTTTTGAGTTAATGCTTATTACATTCAGGACATTCAAGAATATCAAGGACCCACACTTCTCAGGCGTCGGATTCCTTACAGGAAACCAAGATTTAGTTTATGACATGAGCACCACCCCTTCCATAGAGGTGATATATGCTTGGCACGCCAGAATAAAATACCTCCCAGCCTGCTTTAAACAAACATTCGAGGAGATGTTCATAACAGGGTTCTGGGAATACCACTCAGAAATATTTGTACCCAGACCCTCACATCTCCTCCATTTATTTGCTGTGGAGCGAACCATTCACTCAGAGCAGTTACGGGTGCCACATCCAGATGTCCCAGGGCCAGTCAATTGGGATGCATTGCTGACAGATCTAGCAAGGGGACTCAGGTTAGAAGAACACCACCTCGCCGCCGATGTTGTACAATACTATGTCCAAAAAGCAGCTAGACAAGGGTCTGTCAGGGGCGACAGACGCGAGAGTGGGGGGGGTGTTGGCAGTAGCCTTGGTACACCAGGACGTACAAGACATGAAAGTCAAAGAAGGGAGTCAGAGCGAAGGGACAGCACAAGCAAACAGGGCAGTCAAAGAAGATCTGGCAAGTAGGCCAATATTTTTTCAAGACATTAATGCAAATCAAAGAGATGGACATGCAGGGAGGAAGAGCAAGTAGGGAGCTCGAAGATATGTATGGCAGAGCACTAGAAGAAATCCCTACAACAACAGTGATTTTTATCACTAACAATCATTGTAAATATCATTTCACCTTTTTGTAGCTCCATTTTGTGCAAGCCAAGGAGTCCTTGAGCTTGAGGAGCCTTAGAAGTAGTTGCGTACCAATTTTTGTATTTTTTAGATCTCGTTTGAGCCCCCAAATAAGCCCTGGAACCTAATTTTTAACTAGGCCGGACACTACGTCTGGACAGGACCAAAAGCTAGTCAAAAACTATAAAAAGGGCTAGAGAGCTCATTTTTGAGGTTAGATTGTAATTGAAACGAACTTGTAAGAGTTTTTGAAAGTAATCTAAAGAACTCCATTGATTCTCTCTCTTTGTCTTGCCGTGTGTGCGCGTGTGTGTGTATGTGTGTGCATGCTTGTGTGCTTCTCACTCACGCACTTGTGCCGCCACTTGCTCGAGGTCTTCATACCATCCTCACGTCTTCCCGGATTGACATTAAAGGAGGTGCTACTCATCATTGAGCTACAGCATGTACAAGATTCTGGACATCTGTGAGGGCTTCTTTAGTCTTTTGTTCGGATTCTAACTCCAAGGAGTGATAAACATCATGGAGTTCTTGATGTCGTGCATTAAGAGAAGCATTCTCAATAGTCAAAGAGTTTAATTGCGCCTGCACTTGTGTGGTGGTCTGTTGCAAGGCCTAGTAGTTGCTTCCAAGAGAGGCAAATTCATGTTGGGATTCACAGATTTGTTGGTTGAGAGGAGAAGACAAAAGTGATATAGTCAAACTGGGAGGGGATACTGGTGAAAAGGTCATTGGTGGGGGAAATGGGAAAATAGGTCATGGAGGAAGGGGAAAGGAAGGAAGGGAAGGAACCTAAAAGGGAGCCATCCATTGGAGGTAATAGATATTTTGTCACATTTATAGATGATCATTCAAGGTTTTTTTGGATGTATTGCATGAAGTCAAAGTCAAAGGTGTTTTACCACTTCAAGAGGTTCAAAAACCTAGTGGATAAGGAAACAGGGAAGTATATAAAGGCTCTCAGATCAGATGGAGGGGGAGAGTATTTTTCAAATGAATTTTCAGATTTCTACATGACCATGGCATCAAAAGGCAATTCACTTGCAGGTATACACCTCAACAAAATGGGGTGGCAGAAAGGAAGAATAGATATATAGCAAAAGTGGCTAGATATTTGTTAAATGAAATGAATGTTCCTAACTCTTATTGGGCTGATGCAACAAATACAATCATATACATCATGAATAGGTGTCCAACCTCAGGAGTACATGGAGTTACACCTTATGAAGCTCGGTGTGGTAAGAAACCCAACCTTTCACATCTCAAAGTATTTGGTTGTGTGTGTTATGTTCACATACCTCAAGAATTGAGACACAAGTTAGACCCGAATGCAGATAGGTATATATTTCTTGGATATTCTTCAGAGCAAAAGTGTTTTAGATGCTATAACCCTTGCACCAAAGAGCTTAAGGTATCTAGGGATGTAATATTTGATGAGTTGCTACCTTGGTATGGTAGCAAAGATGTGTTACAAGTTGACGATGCATATGAGTCGCGAAGAAGTTCAAAGATCAACAACAAAGCATGGAGATAAGTGGTCCAACCACTTCAAGCACACCATCAGAGGAGAGTACTACATTAGCTTGGCATGGAAGGACAAGGAATGCTCATTCAAGGAAGTAGAAAAGGAAAGGAAAAGGCAAATGATGAAGACCATCGATGGGTAGAGATGGAATTTACAAGTGATGAAGATATGGAAAATTAGAAACTCCAGGATTTAAAGCATCTAAACCAAGGAGGAGGAGATTCCTACCAAATGGTGAGGTAAGGTCATCCAATAGGGTTAAATACCCTGTTCAAAGGTTAACTTATGATTCATTCATTGCAAGACACTATGCCTACATGAGTCAAGTTATAGCTTGTGAAGAACCTAACTTTTTTGAAGAAGCAAATAAGCATAGGGAATGGATTGAAACCATGGAAGAGGAAGTCAAAGCACTTGAAGAAAATGATACTTGATCATTGGTGCCAAGAACAAAGGACATGAAAGTCATTGGCAACAAATGGGTGTACAAGGTAAAGAGGCATGCAAATGGGAGCATCTCTAGGTATAAAGCAAGGCTGATTGCCAAAGGTTTTGCTCAAACCTATGGCATAGACTTTGAGGAAACATTCAGTCCAGTAGCTAAGATGTCCACCATCAGAAGTTTGATTGCAATTTCAGCCTCAAAAGGTTGGAAGATGTACCAGTTGGATGTGAAGAATGCTTTCCTAAATGGAGAGCTTGAAGAGGTAGTCTTCATGGACTAGCGCCAAGGCTTTGAAGATGAGAGGTTTCCACATCATGTATGCAGGATAAAGAAGGCTCTTTATGGAATCAAGCAAGCCCCAAGAGCTTGGAACCAAAGACTTATGGACTACTTGGTAAAATGTGGATACAATCAGAGTCATGCAGACCCATCACTCTTTGTGAAGAAGGAAGGTAGCAAAATTGTTTTCATTTGTATATATGTTGATGATTTGATCATTATCGGGGATGATGAAGCCAACATCAAGGACATAAAGAGGAAACTTGAATGTGAGTTTGAAATCTCAGATTTAGGGATTTTAAGGTACTTCCTTAGGATTGAAGTACTATATAAAGAGGAAGGTATATACTTGATGCAAAGGAAATACATTCTTGATCTTTTGAAGAAGTTTGGCTTGTGTGATTGCAAGCCCATTTCAAATCCATTAGAAGTAAATGTTAAACTAAGTGCTCATGGAGGTGAAGAAGTGAATGATGTGACCATGTATAGGTCAATAATTGGTTCTCTCTTGTATGCTACTATGACAAGACCTGATATTGCACATGTAATTGGAGTGTTATCTCAATTTTTGCAAGCACAAAGAGTACCTCATCTTGTTGCAGCCAAAAGGGTACTTAGTTACCTCAAAGGATTAGTGAATGAAGCTCTATATTATCCATTCGATGATGTATTAAATGTACAAGCTTATTTTGATGCTGATTGGGAAGGTTCCAAAGATGATAGGAGAAGCACCAGTGGATATGTTATCATGCTAGGGAAGAAGACCATCTCATTGATGCCAAAGAAACAACCAGTTGTGGCTCTTTCATCAATCTAAGTTGAGTATAGAGGCTTAGCACAAGTTTGATGTGAGCTTATGTGGCTCAAGAAGTTGTTTGTTGATCATGATTTGCAGGTTAAGCAAGTACCTATTTTTTGTGACAACATAAGTAGCATATGCTTGGCTCAAAATCCGGTGTTCCATGCAAGGTCAAAGCATATAGAAGCGCATTACCACTTTATTCAAGAGAAGATCATGTCAAAGGATGTCAACGTGGATCATGTCAATACAAAGGACCAATATGAAGATATGTTTACCAAAGCATTGGATGGAGTAAAGCTACAACACTTCAAGGCATGCATTGGAATGAAGGACCTAGGCATTGAGACTTGAGGGGGAGTGTTGAAAATCAAGTCTCAATCATGTAAAAAGGCTAAACCACGAGTTTTTCAAGTGGACTAATAAAAAAGGAGGACCCAAAGTTGTGGAATAAAGTTAGAAGCTCCACCATAACTCAATCAAATCCAAATCTCATCAAATCTTTTGCACCTAAATTGATTGGTGGGGGGTTACCTAGATTGTAGGAAAAGTAAAACTCTATATAAGCATCATCCCGCCTTTTTTTCTTGAGTTTTATGCATTCCACAAGTTTCCCACTTAGTTTAGTGAAGTCATAAACTCCAACAAGGAGCCCCCTTGCTTGGTTACCTCATTTTCTCATGATTTTGCTCCTTTCTATTTAGAGGGGTAGTTAGGCTTTTCCAAATCTGATTGTACAAGATTCCAGAGAATTTTTTGATCTCTCATTGTACTCATTTTCATTGATTTCAAGCTTCATTTGGACTCTCATATTGTGCCCTGAAATTTTCCAAAGTTTCAAGTTATTTGGTTGAGTGAGTTGTGAGAAATTGCCAACTTTGTGAAGGTATATCTCTACACATAGGCAGAGAGTGTTGCAAACAAGTAGCCTAGTTTGTAGAGGGTGCTTCTCCTAGCTGGAATATCCATTTGGGACTATTTAAAGCTTGTTGGGTAGCTCTTATACTCTACTACAAGTCTGCAAACTTTCATTTTAAATCTCTATATTGGTGTAGAGAAAAGTTCAGAATAGTGAGCATATATCACTGCTTGTGGACCTAGTGGAGGGCAGCCATCTTCCATTTTTGCATTGGGGTGTTAGAATCATCCCCCATCAACTCTCAGTAGATAAATCTAATAAATCTCAATGATGTGTCCCTGACATGTACCGGCGTGACCACTATACATGTCAGAGAAATGAAAAAGTGATATGTGTCATCCTGGATCATCACATGTTGAGCTTGATATCTCAACACTCCCCCTCAAGCTCAATGCCATGTCCTCTAATCCAAGCATCTTTCGAAACTTCTTCAGCTTCTCTTCTCCAAGTGCTTTAGTGAAAATATCAGCAACCTACTCATCTGTTCTCACATAAACAAGATCAATATCATCTTTCAAAACTCATCTGTACCTTGATATGCTTTGTTCTAGCATGAAAAACAGGGTTCCATGGTAGTTGTATGCTGCTAAGATTATCACAATAGATGGAGATAGGCTTTTGCACTCCCACACCTAAATCTGCAAGTAGCATCTCCAACCATGATGCCTCACATGCTGCCATTGCTGCACCTTGTTAGCTCACAAAATGGTTGGTTTTATGCACTAATGTGGTTATATTTAGCAGGAAAATTTGTTTGATTTCAGATACTTGAAGAGTGATTAGATGATTGATGGGAAGTATTTGAGGCTACCCGATGACTTCTTGGTCACAGAGCATGTTCATATTGCAGAGTGTGTTTGACAAACTTGAAGTCCAAAGCATTGCTTCCTGGAACACTTTGATGGGAGGATATGCCGAATTGGGACATGGTGGAGAGGCCATTCATTGCTTTTTAAAGATGGTTAGCGAAGGAGTCTCTCCATCTGCCACAAATACTTGCAGAAGCATAGGCCTCCTTAACCAGCACCAACAAGTACACAAAGAACCTATAGGCAAAAGGCTGGATGGTGACCTTGTAATCAATAATGTGATGGTTGATCTTTATATGAAATATGGCCTGGTAGCAGAATCACAGAACATCTTTTACAAGCTACCGAATTCGGATCTAGTATCCTGGTCTTCATTAATTTCAGGCTATGTTGAACCCGGTCTATATGAGGAGTGTGGGCGTGGTAAACAAGGTTCAGGAACTACACATGGCTATATTGAAGCAGGGCCCTGAGATGGAGTCACTTTTTGGTAATGTATTGGTGGATATGTATGCTAGTAGTGGCTGCCCTCCAGAAGCAAATCATGTGTTCGAGACATTTTCCACTAGAGAAGTTGTTGCATGGAAGGCACTTATGGCAGGCTATGCTCAACTTAGAGAGAGTGAGAAAAAAAAACGGTCAATATTTTGGATGGTATGATAAAAGAAGGTGAGAAGAGGGGAGATGCTGGCTTGGAACCGAAGGATGGAGTTTGGGACACTATAAAAGGAAGTTGTACAGTTGTGCATGGCTTTACTGATTTTTGTTATCATTCATACTTTTCTTACTTGAAAGATTTTCTCAAGGAGCCACCTCCAGAATTTCAACCATATGAAATCAAGGTGTTGGACCTCCCAGGTTGTGTAGTGGTGGGAATATTAGGAGTTTTGCTGGATGTCCCTTTGATCACTTGTGTTGCAATTGCAAAAAAAAGCCCCTTCATGTTACTATGGGGATGGAGGAGGTTATTGCAAGATTTGATTGGCCGTGAAGGCCCTTTCCTGGAGACAGTATGCGTACCTGTTGCTGGTCTTTCTGTTTTGTGTTGGCCATTGGTGGTGGTCATAGCCATATTGTCTGCAATGTTGTCAAGCATTTTCATTGGACTATATGCAGCTATTGTGGTATATCAGGAGAGTTCAATTCAATATGGTCTAGCATATATCATAGCTGTGGTGGCATAGTTTGATGAGTACACAAATGATTTGATATATCTGCGGGAGGGTTCTTGCCTTCCAAGTCAGGCCTCGCTATCGCAAAAAGACAGAATCTATAACTGAAAGTTATTCCATTGGGCCAAATAGATGGTACTTGCATGGAGAGGATGCAACATCTCCTGTCCCTACACCAAAGACTATTGCGTCAATAACTTCTCGGTCTGGGTCAGAAGTAAGCAATACTACCCGTTCATTTGCATATTCAAGGTCTATCAGGCAGACCATTCAGGAGGTCAAGATGGTTCAGGTATGGGACAATATGTTCAAGACGTGTGAGTTGTATGGTAAAAGGCTCATGGAGGAAGGTGCAATAAAGTTAACTGATCTAGAAGAGTGGGAACGGTCAAGTAATAGTGTGAAAGCAAAAATCATTGGGGTGCGTCTACCTGCATATTCAATTTTGAAGAATCTGATTCATTCCGGGAAAGCTGGGATTTCTGGGCTCCTCTTACCTGATGGTGTTGAACTGACTATGGCCAATCAACCTCAAGATCGAGTGTTTCAGTGGTTCTTCGCACCACTCCTAATATTGAAGGAGCAAATTCGAGTAGCCCACCTTAAGGAAAACGAAGACTTTATCTTCTGAATTATGTACTGTGGTGATCTGAATCGGTTGAATGAGTGGCAAGGAGAATCCTTACACCCAGAGGATGAGGTGAGAAGGGGGGGGGGCGTTTTGCTTTACCTGCAGAGAAAAAGGGAGAGGAAGCCCTCAGCCATGCTCTGGCAGGAAGTTTTTTTTTGGCATTTGCACTTCGCTTTTAGGAGAAGAAGCTGCGAAGAAGACAGGAGGGGAGACCGGGGGCTACGCCCATTACTTCAGTTGGGGGTATCACGAACGGTTCAGGGGACATACAGGAGCGTCTGCCTACAAAAAGGGGACGGGGAGTCATCTATTTTTCTCTGCTTCACTTCACTTTAGGGGAGTGCAAGAACAAAGGGATGCTGCTATCTGCAATTTTCCTGGAACCGACAGAAGGGAAGTGTTGCTAGGAGGTACCGGTTGCTAAAAAGAAGGCTGTTACAGAGGAGGAAAACCACGAGGAGATCAACTGAGGGCTAGATGAAGTGTAGCAGATGAAGGAGGAGCGCGGTGAAGTGGGTCTTGTTCGGTGGTCTCTATCCTTGTTGGGGTCCTCCCAGTATAAGAATCAAGAGAACTCAATAGGGGAGGCTTGTGTTTGGTCGACTAGATGCTTCATGTATCAGGAGGAGAAGATGCATAGTGCAGAGGACAAGCGCGAGTGGAGTTGATTTGGGCATGTTCAAAACGGCAACTTCCACGCAGAGGTTTTGGTTCTTCTAATTCTCTCTCGTGAATCATTAGCAATAGCCTGTTATGGATTTCTTGGGGTGATGGATTTATTAACTTTGTGCACATTGTAAGGCTGCTCCAAAAACTCTGCTCGTAGAGGATGATAAGCGAATCAAAAGGATGAAAAGCTTCTTTTATCATTTTGTTTCTGTGTAACTGAATTTGTAAGTATGTGCTATATTTGCACACTCTGTGACTGGAAATATTACAGGGGGGTTTTAGGGGAGTCGACGTTACAGACCAGGGGGGGGGATTGGCTGTTCAAAGTGCAAGCCGGGGAAAGCTTTCTCTCGCTGTCTAGGGGGTAATCACCGATGAGGAGAGAAGGATCTTTTCATGTTCGCCTCTAAGGGGAGGTGTCAAAAAAGGGGGTGTCGTGGTTGCGCTCTGCTCACAAAAGGAAGGAGACGGTTGTATTGGAAAGGAAGTGCTTTTGAGTTCTTTGACATGTCCAGAAGGTGTTGTCCTTGAAGAACGTTGCTATCGGCCACTGAGGAAAGTAAGGACGTCCAAGGGCTCAGGCAGAAGGGACATCCATTGGAGGAGTACCACCTGGTGTTGCGGATGAACAATATAGAGAAGAATTAAGGTATGGATACATCTCCGATTCACAGCTCTTCCCTTAGGATTTGATTGGGCCAAGGATCGGGTTTCGGGTAGAATGAATCCGTGAGGGGATCAGTAATATGATCGCAATTATTCCATGGGGGTCAACAGAAGCCAAGGGGCTGTTGATGTAATGGTTTACCTCCCAGGTGTGTCCTTCTTTAGAGCTCATTTTCAATGAACAGGCTCCTCTCAATTACTTCTGGGTCTGTCCTCAGGATAGGAGAAGTGAGGGTAATTTGTCAAAAAGACCCTGTTGTGAACTCCTTTCACTTAAACAGTTCCAACCTTTAATCATGGGATGCAGTTTTGTTACTTTATGGTCGGGCTTGAGCCCCCTCTCTTCCGATCTGCCCGAGTTCACTGAAGAATGATGGGAGTATAAAGTGACCTGTCCTTTTTACTGTATGAAGGCTCGTTTTCCAGCAGTAGAACTGTTGACATCATACAGGTAATACCATGTTGTTGTTGAACAATGTTCACTTCCCCACGCTTGCGTTTTTCCCAAGCACACGTAAGTGAAGGAAAAAAGGAATCTGTAGGTGTTGGATTATTCTGTTATACGTTTTTTGTTTGTACAACTTCAGTATTGCAGAATGTGATGGTTGTGAGTGAGAACGATTGATAAGTGCTATTCCATCCCTTGGAATTTGTATTTTGTCTTATGACAAGGCATCAAGCTGTTCCCCTTGTTTCCTCTAACTCCAATTTTGGAGAGGCCGGTCTCTGGTCGAATAACTGCACATATCATTAGCTGTCGCTAATTTTGTTACAAATGTTCAGTATCACTATGGGAAGTATGTGCAGGATCGATATAAAATGCCAGGTCAAAAGAGAGGTGAATTCATGTCCAATCGCTTATGGAACATTGAGGTAATCATAGTGATTGAATCAATGCGCTAGCCATTACTAAGAAGAGGGACACCTGCTGTATGCAAATTAGTTTATTTACCCTCTTCCTGTGAAATTAGTAATGCGAATACAACCACCTATGAGAATCATTAGTGAAGAGTCGGGTGTGTTGATTCATACTCCATTAACTTCATGCCAGTAAGACTCTAGAATAATAAGACAATATAACGGACTGGTTGGCCTCATTGCAAGAATTTGATCTTAGGACGTGGTTAGGCAATAGCCCTTTCCAGTATCTCTCATGACATTTACTTTGATCCTCCGTGAAGGGAGTGTACCTTGCCCTCTCCATGCACGTATGTTCTTTGCCTTTATGTGCTACACGGAATATATACACGAACTCCTTCCTTAAGTCGATCGAGGGATTTGGCTATAGATCAAAAAAAAAAAAAAAAGAGAAAGGACGAGTTCGCATACCTTTGGAGATTAAAAGTGGTGGGAGAGGGACAATAGCTGAAAACTAGGGCACATATAATTGCACGAGAGCCTTATTTTCCATTAGGCTATGAGGGATCGTTTTGTTGTGGTTCCCGGGAATCATATGCGCTAGTGCATAGACAAAGGAAGAATCAATTAAGAGCGGTTGTGGAATTAGAGCAAAAGAAAGTGGTATAGTACCAGCTAATTGAACGAAACATAGGTGTGTGTAAGGCACTTTCCCTCGAACTAAGAGGGCATAACATTTTGGTGCATCTACCGGGAATAGCTTGGCACGTCTCTATAAGAGAGTGCCATAGGTTCGCCTAGCACCACATGTTGGCCGAGCTTGCGGACCCAAGATCTAGTACATGAGCGAGGGGACCTCATCCTCAGGAGCAACACAAACGCAAAGAGAGGAACGCGCTCAGAGAAGAGCCCTTGAAAGAGAAAGGAAGAGGTGGGAGTCGCAAGGTGAGTCGACCTCGACTAGCTCGAAGAAATCTGCCAAAATCGTGTACTCCCGTAGGAGAGTCGCGAATCAAGTGCAAAAGTTTGAAGGAGGGATCTTGAGGCCACGTGCACTAAATTTTTGGGATCGAAGTGATATCGATATCACACCTCTGTTTGAAATGGCTTAGCAGATTTCGGTTCATTTGGGGGACTTCACCAAGTTCTCAGGTGCTTGGGACGAGGATCCGGATAGTTTTATCCAACTGTTTGAGGTTACTTGTGAGGCCAATGAGGTAGTTGACCAGGGTCAAAGATTAAGAAGCTTTCCGGCTATTCTCTGTGATGAGGCAGCCAATTGGTATGGGAATTTGACACCACAAGAGCGTGGAACTTATCAGATGCTCAAGGAAGCCTTCTTGGCAAAGTTTCGATGACAAGGCTTCCAAGATAGATTGGCCCAACAGATGGATTATTTGCGACAGGGATTCAATGAAAGCATCGATAACTACATTCAGAGAATGGAAACCTTGGTAAGAAAGATGGGCGCGAATGCCCCGAACAATGAGACGTTGAAGAGAAGATTCATTGCGGGATTGAGAGATCCTATGGCGCAGCAGCATATCAGCCTGACAAGACCTGCAACTTTAATAGACGCTAAGGAACAAGCAAGGCTTTGGGAGGAAGTACAATTATGTCAACAAAGAAAGATGGAGCTCTTATACGAGCCAATGGGAGGCCCAGGAAACATACCGATGAAAGATCCTGGCCAAGGAAGTCCCGCATTGATGACCCCAGCTTTTGTAGCTGCCACTAGCACGCCAGGCGAGGTAAAGTCTGCATTAACTGAAGAACGAATATTGGAGTTGGTCACACAAGCTATAAAAGCTGTCACAATGACCTAGGAAACATACACAGTAAAACCAAAGGTCGCTACAAACCCGAATCAAGTGTTTCGATCAAATACATGGTGTGGAAAGTGCCATGGTTACGGCCATTTGGCTTCAGAATGCCCTACAGTCTCGAGAGTATTCTCAGATAGATCACCACCTAGAATGTGTTGCACTTTTTGCAGAAGGACCAATCACACGGAAGACCGATGTTACAACAAGAGGGCCTATGAAGAGCGGACTATGAAATGGGGAGATACAAGAGAACGGTCCTACACGGGATTGCCTGCTCAAAGTGTCCCGCCTACATCTCGTTGGGAAAATAGACGAACTTATGGATATGGTGCTTAGGGTCAGGGAGGAGACTATCCAAGAGGAGTCGCACGTGATCAAAGGAGAGATGGTCCAATCCAGTGCTGGAGATGCCATGGCTTTGGCCTTACTCAATCTAGATGTCCAAATGAAAAGAAACCAGTTGATTATACCCCACTATGTAGGTACTGTAGTGGAGAGGGCCACTTTGATGAAGATTATCCAAAACGAAGAGCTGCCGCCGGCAAGGAAAAAGGACCAATAGGGTCCTTGAATTATGTTGATACTCAAATGCATTCCACAACGAGAGCTCAAGAGCACGTTCCTACGATCGGAGTAGTGTTCAAGACACCAAACCCTCAAGAAGGCTCTAGCTCGTCAATGCACTTTGTGGATGCTTACCAGGCCAAGAAACCGCATAAAGAGCCAACTGTGGCAGTAGTCACAAGGACTCAAGAGTATTCAAAGAAACCTCGAGTCAAGAGAAGATAGCTGAGCATGGAGAGATTGAAAACCAAGTGGGAGGATTTGTTGAGCAGCAAGAGTTTGAGGATGGGGAAGAGATAGAGATTCTTCCACCAGTGACCAAGGAGTTTGTGCCAGGCATAGCACCATTCCCTGAAAGATTAAGGGCTCCAAAGTGTAGGAAGGAAAGACAAAGTTTGGAGGAAGTGGACATCGTAAAGCTGCTCGCTGACAACGGAAGTCACGCTGGACATTGGCACATTGCTGAAATGTTCACATGCATATAGGAAACAATTCTACAACGAATATATTAAGAAGCCGAGGAAAGCTCGAGATAAAAAGAGACAAGATAAAGAGGTCCAAGGTATGATTCAAAGTATTACGACGCAAATTGATTCGAATGCTCTAGCTGTGACAGTCGAGATTAAAGCATATGCAGTCCCTAGGGCTCAGTTAGATAGTGGAGCCGCAGTCAACCTTATGACTGAGTACATGATGAAAGCTTTGGGCCTCGACCACATGGAAGAAACTCCGATGTCCTTGAGAATGGCAGATCAAACACAAGTGAAGCCTGCGGGTCTTTTGAAGAATGTAAGCACAGTTGTGGGCGGTCTAGAATTTAAAGTTGATTATTTGATAGTAAGACCAAGGACCTCAGAGGCCACCTTCTCGATCTTACTTGGACGGCCATGGCTGGTGCAAGCCGAATGTGTGCATGATTGGCACACAGGATTCATCACAATTGGACCGAAGGCTGATCGAATACAACTTCAAGTGTCTCCAAACTTGACCGGCAAGAAATCGATAACAGTTGAGGAAAGGGAGCAGAAAGCAAAGGAAAAGGTTAGACAGGAAATGGCTCGGGTAAGATTTGCCTTACACACAGAAACTTCCAAGGACCTTTTACAGGATGGATTTAACTTGCAATTGTCCAAACTCCAACACGCGAAAGTGGGCGAGTACAAAGACCCACTAGTTTACAAGGATGACTCAGACCAGGAGTTGCTAGGATGGTTGACACACACAAGTGAATTTGAGTGCTACATGTTAAGTATAGACGCAAGGGAAAGCAAAGCTACCCAATCCCTGGAGAAGGGAACTTCAAAAGATGAGTTGAAGCTGGAGTTAGCTCCGACAATGGAAGTACAACAGTTGAGAGAAAGGGTCAGAGTGCTAGAAGAAGTCGAGAATCGGAAACAGAAGCGGAAAGTAAGACTAAAGTGCAGGAAGCCATTGCAAAAGCTGAACTAAAGAAATTGGGTGCGGTTGAAAAAGAAAAAAACAATGATTTACTGGCCAACCATGCACGCCGATCGGGGAGCACTTTCCAATCACAGCGTCATCAAGGAATAAGGAATATTTGCGAGAAGCTCAGGTGGAAAAATGGAAAGTTTTTCCAGAAAAGTTTTTAAGCGTGGGGTCAGAGCTACCAGATGGAGTACGAGATTGCATTAAATTGGCACTCAAAAATTTCAGCAAGGCCTTTGCATGGTCATACAGTGATCTGAGAGGAATTGATCCCCGAATCTGCCAACATTATATAAATTTGGAAGAAGGCACCCGACCAATATGTCAACGACTTAGGCGGACAAATCTAGTCTACTCGGAATTGATCAAGCTGGAATTGACTAAGTTATTGGAAGCAGGATTCATATATCCCATCGCATCCAGCGAATGGGTATCACCAATTGTAGTTGTTTCGAAAAAAAATAAGAAAATCCGCATTTGCATAGATTATTGGAAGTTGAACGAGCGCACAAAAAAGGATCACTTCCCTTTGCCGTTTACTGATCAAATCTTGGACAGAGTGGCTGGTCATAAATTGTACTCATTTTTGGATGGTTTCAGTGGGTATAACCAGATCCAAATCCATGAAGAAGATCAATCAAAAACTACTTTCACAACAGAATGGGGTACGTATGCATATCGTGTGATGCCATTTGTATTATGCAATGCACTGGCCACATTCCAGAGGGCAATGATAGCTGCATATCAAGACTATTTGCAGGATTGGATGGAGATATTCCTCGATGATTTTGCGATCAGAGGCAACGATGAAAACATGATGGAGAGGATCGAAGCTATTTTAAGAAGAAGCATTGAAAAAGGCATCGCATTAAATCCTGAAAAGTGTACATTTGGAGTACGAAGAGGATTGCTCTTGGGACATGTTATTTCCGAAAAAGGGATCGCGGTTAACGAGGATAAAGTAGAAAAAATCAGACAACTTCCACCTCCTCAAAACTTGCGGCAACTCAAAGGATTCTTGGGGCATGCTAATTATTATCGACGATTTATGTTAAATTTTGCATCAATAGCAGCACCACTGACGAATCTTTTGAGGAAAGACCAACAATATCAATGGACTGGAGAGTGTCAGGTTGCATTCAAATTGATCAAAAATAAATTGATAAATGTGCCAATTTTGGTAGCACCTGACTGGACGAAAGAATTTCATGTGCATAGAGATGCATCTCATACTGCGGTTGGAGCAGTGCTATGTCAAGCCGATGAAAAGAAATTGGACCACCCTATTTATTACGCAAGTCGAAACTTGAATAGCACTGAGAGGAACTACACGACTACAGAGAATGAATGCCTCTCTACGATCTTTGCGGTAAACAAGTATCGGCACTATCTGATGGGAAAGCATTTCATGTTTTATGTGGATCATGAAGCCCTAAAGTATATCATCAATAAACCCGAGCTATCAGGGCGATTGATGAGGTGGATGCTACTCCTCCAAGAATTTCAGTTCACAGTGGTAACCAAACCAAGCAAAGCGCACATATTGGCTGACCATTTATCTCGAATTATTAATGAGGAGCCAGTCTCTGGTGTGCCCGATGATGCTCCTGATGGGCATCTATTTCAGGTTGATGCTAAGGTACCTTGGTATGCCGACTTGGTGAATTTCTTGTGCACCACTAAATACCCGCCGGGAGCAAGCAAGAGAGAGAAGCAAAAACTATTAGCACTGGCGAAACACCATAACATCATTGGTGGGCAGCTCTATAGATATTTTGTCCATGAAAGCATTTATCAGAGATGTCTCGAGGAAGAAGAAGCAACCCTAGTTTTGAGGGCATTGCATGATGAACCCTGCAGTGGGCATTTTGCTGATGAGCTGACGACAAGAAAGATCTTATTGGTTGGGTATTGGTGGCCAACGTTGTTCAAAGACTCTCACACATACTGCAAGAAATGCGACAAATGCCAAAGAATGGGCAAACCAACATTAGCACATGCAGCTCCTCTTACACCGATGCTTGCTCTTAAGCCTTTTGAAAAATGGGGAATTGATTTTGTGGGGCCTATTGATCCTCCCTCAAGATGTAGATCCAATAGGTATATCTTGGTCTGCACTGACTATGTTACCAAGTGGGTAGAAGCCAAAGCTCTGAAGACTGATCGAGCTATTGATGTAGCTAAATTTTTGTATGAACAAATTATCACCCGATTCGGATGCCCGTTGGAGATAGTGAGTGATAGAGGAACACATGTTGTCAACGAACTGATCGAGGAATTAATGGAATTATATAAGATCAAACATAGGAAAAGTACTCCATATTACCCAAGGGCGAATGGACAAGTGGAGGTTACCAACAAGGTTCTTGAACAGATTTTGACAAAGACAGTAGTTGTGCATAGGCGAGACTGGGATGAGGGACTTTTGGAAGCTTTGTGGGCGTATCGAACATCCTACCGAGTGACGACTAAGAGCACTCCGTTCTCCCTAGTATATGGCGAGGAAGACATCTTTCCCATCGAAAAAGAAGTTCCGACATTAAGAGTGGCCATCGAGGCCAGGCTGGGAGAGGAAGAGTCATTGAAGGAGAGGTACATACAACTGGTCAAGCTAGAAGAAAAGAGACTCATTGCACAGCAAAGTCTGGAAGCTATTCAGAGAAGACGTAAGGAGAGGCACGACAAGAATCTCAAGACCTATGCGATTCAAGAAGGGGATTTGGTGCTAGTCTATGATAGCAAATATTGTAAATTCCCGGGGAAGTTACAGACAAGATGGGCAGGGCAGTTTAAAGTGGTGGAACTCAACTCTAATGGTTCCATGCAAATTCAAGATTTAGGAGAAGAATGTGCTCCCGTGAAGGTTAACACGCTTCGAGTTAAACCATATTTCAACTAGCATTAGGACGGGAGAAGCCAGACGAGATCCAAGCGGAAGGACGTAGTAGACTCCTTGTACATAGATGTATAGTTATATATATATATATATATATATATATATATATATATATATATATATATATATATATATATATATATATATATATATATATATATATATATATATATATATATATATATATATATATGCGCATATGTTAGCTATGATTTTTGGTGTCATAAATATTATTCCTTGCTAGCTCAAGAATTTTGGACTTCTAATTATTTTTTGTGTTGCATAGAGACTGTTAGGAGCTAAGTAACAAAATGGCAGATCAAATAACTCAACTCTATTTGTACGAGCTGGGGATATATTTCTTGGACCAAACATTCGCCCGCATGGACATAGAATTCGACGACTTTGAGACTGAATATGATGTGGAGGAAGCGCACTGGCTGGTATGCTTCATAAACCAGGGTTTGGATATTACGTTTCATATTGAGTGGTTTGAGACATACCTGATCCGACATGTAGGATGGGCGGGGGATCGATATTTCTATTTCGACCCTTCGAGGGAAATGCCTAACGAGGAGAACGATATCACTTGGGCTTGGGCAGATCTGTTAATGATAGGTAGCGATGACGGAGCTCCTGAAGTTGAGCCGGACTCGCCCTAGGGAAATCGTCGGGATGCGAGTACGAGGTGAGGCTATATGGGACATCCCAGAGACCCACGTTCTAGATCATCTAAGGATAGGTATATGAGGGACCAAGGCATAGCCGGTTGTAGTTACCTAGTGAAAAGTCAAATCGATGAATACATATGTAGTGTCTGTAATTGAGAGAATGGAGTGAAGAGGTGGTTGATCTGTCAAAGGTTAGAGTGTGTATGTTTGCATGCATGTGTGCGAAAAGTGGGGAGCAACCCTTTCTTCCTCTCCCTAATTCTCAGGACTAGGGAAAATTAATTAACTATGAAAAAAAAAGATGAAAAAAGAAAAGAAAAGAAAAAAAAATTGTGTTGTTGTGATTGTACCAACGTGCTATGGTGGGCTAGTAGGTGGGTGGAGTTATCCTAGCCGGGTGGTTAGGACCACGAGCCGCAGCTAGTTTCACCATAGGCTTGGGATGTACATGTTTGTGCCTTAGCTACACACCATAACGGGTTGGTAGGTAGGTGGAGCCATCCTGGCTGGGTAGTCACGACCACGAGCCGCATCCAGCTTTGTTATGGGCTAGCTGAATTATGTTACTTGTCTATCGTTATGTGTTTGTGTGTTGTGCGCTGCGTTGCATTGGTAGATGGGTGGAATCAACCTGGACGGGTGGTCAGGGCCACGAATCGCATCCAATGTCAACGTAGGCCAACGTGTGAATATAAATAAAATTTACATATGAAATTATTCCCCACTCCTGAGGGGGAGAGAGAGAGAGGAGAGGGTGATGATCGCCTGGAAGGGAACGTTATTTGCTTGTGTGATTGGTATGGTGGCTTGCGACAGATCAACTCACTCTGAATCAACATTCTCAAAGGCACGGATACTGTATATGTACTTATAGATGAGACCTTTAGCGAGGTAATGCAACGGTCTTGCTTTATAACTTGTGTGCTCTATCCAAGGGTTTTCCAGTGCGTGGGACACTCCAGGGTTTTTATGTAGGTCTTGACTTGTACTCGAGTCTCGATGACTTTTGTAGGACGATGATGGGGATTCTTTGCGAGTGTCTAGTCATGGAATAATTGTACATAGCGAATAGTAGGTGCAATAATGGGGTATGCATTTTGGGTATGTTGCATCTCCTATTGGATTCATTTCAGTTTTTGTTGTTTATTTCGGTACTTTCTTTTCTGTTTTCTCACAATGACAGTCGTATGTGTAAGACATGGAAAGGTATGAATGTGTTATTTTGGTTGAGAGTATTTTCATAATGGAATGCATGAGCAATTTGATGCATGTTGGAAATGGAGTTGCATATATGTGCATGTCCTTGGATCATTTTGGAAGTGAGTGATTTGCATGTATTCATCAGTTATTTTTTTAGCACTAATAGCTTCAATGAGTGCAGATCCAGTTGGAATGATGGCTCAATGAAAAGGTATGTGAACCAATTGTAAACTGACATGTTCATTTGATTGGATTATGTTGCAGCAAGAAGGGCTCGTCGAGGATGACTTCGCAAATAAGAAGAGGGGAGTATGTTAGCTCACAAAATGGTTGGTTTTATGCACTAATGTGGTTATATTTAGCAGGAAAATTTGTTTGATTTCAGATACTTGAAGAGTGATTAGATGATTGATGGGAAGTATTTGAGGCTACCCGATGACTTCTTGGTCACAGAGCATGTTCATATTGCAGAGTGTGTTTGACAAACTTGAAGTCCAAAGCATTGCTTCCTGGAACACTTTGATGGGAGGATATGCCGAATTGGGACATGGTGGAGAGGCCATTCATTGCTTTTTAAAGATGGTTAGCGAAGGAGTCTCTCCGTCTTCCTCAAATTTTGTCTATTTGCCAAATACTTGCAGAAGCATAGGCCTCCTTAACCAGCACCAGCAAGTACACAAAGAACCTATAGGCAAAAGGCTGGATGGTGACCTTGTAATCATAATGTGATGGTTGATCTTTATATGAAATATGGCCTGGTAGCATAATCACAAAACATCTTTTACAAGCTACCAAATTCGGATCTAGTATCCTGGTCTTCATTAATTTTAGGCTATGTTGAACCCGGTCTATATGAGGAGTGTGGGCGTGGTAAACAACGGTCAGGAACTACACATGGCTATATTGAAGCAGGGCCCTGAGATGGAGTCACTTTTTGGTAATGTATTGGTGGATATGTATGCTAGTAGTGGCTGCCCTCCAGAAGCAAATCATGTGTTTGAGACATTTTCCACTAGAGAAGTTGTTGCATGGAAGGCACTTATGGCAGGCTACGCTCAACTTAGAGAGAGTGAGAAAAAAAAACGGTCAATATTCTGGATGGTATGATAAAAGAAGGTGAGAAGAGGGGAGATGCTGGCTTGGAGCCGAAGGATGGAGTTTGGGACACTATAAAAGGAAGTTGTACAGGTGTGGTGGCTTTACTGATTTCTGTTATCATTCATACTTTTATTACTTGAAAGATTTTCTCAAGGAGCCACCTCCAGAATCTCAACCATATGAAATCAAGGTGCTGGACCTCCCAGGTTGTGTAGTGGTGGGAATATTAGGAGTTTTGTTGGATGTCCCTTTGATCACTTGTGTTGCAATTGCAAAAAAAAACCCCTTCATGCTACTACGGGGATGGAGGAGGTTATTGCAAGATTTGATTGGCCGTGAAGGCCCTTTCGTGGAGACAGTATGCGTACCTGTTGCAGATCTTGTTGTTTTGTGTTGGCCATTGGTGCTGGTCATAGCCATATTGTCTGCAATGTTGTCAAGCATTTTCATTGGACTATATGCAGCTGTTGTGGTATATCAGGAGAGTTCAATTCAATATGGTCTAGCATATATCATAGTTGTGGTGGCACAGTTCGATGAGTACACAAATGATTTGATATATCTGCGAGAGGGTTCTTGCCTTCCAAGTTAGGCCTTGCTATCGCAAAAAGACAGAATCTATAACTGAAAATTATTCCATTGGGCCAAATAGATGGTACTTGCATGGAGAGGATGCAACATCTCCTGTCCCTACACCAAAGAGTACTGCGTCAATAACTTCTCGGTCTGGGTCAGAAGTAAGGAGTACTACCCGTTCATTTGCATATTCAAGGTCTATCAAGCAGAGCATTCAGGAGGTCAAGATGGTTCAGGTATGGGACAATATGTTCAAGACGTGTGAGTTGTATGGTAAAAGGCTCATGGAGGAAGGTGCAATAAAGTTAACTGATCTAGAAGAGTGGGAACGGTCAAGTAATAGTGTGAAAGCAAAAATCATTGGGGTGGGTCTACCTGCATATTCAATTTTGAAGAATCTGATTCATTCCGGGAAAGCTGGGATTTCTGGGCTCCTCTTACCTGATGGTGTTGAACTGACTATGGCCAATCAACCTCAAGATCGAGTGTTGCAGTGGTTCTTCGCACCACTCCTAATATTGAAGGAGCAAATTCAAGTAGCCCACCTTAAGGAAAACGAAGACTTTATCTTCTGAATTATGTACTTACATGTGGTGATCTGAATCGGTTGAATGAGTGGCAAGGAGAATCCTTACACCCAGAGGATGAGGTGAGAAGCGGGGGGGCCATTTTGCTTTACCTGCAGAGAAAAAGGGAGAGGAAGCCCTCAGCCATGCTCCGGCAGGAAGTTTTTTTTTGGCGTTTGCACTTCGCTTTTAGGAGAGGAAGTTGCGAAGAAGACAGGAGGGGGGACAGGGGGGTACGCCCATTACTTCAGACGGGGGTGGCTTCTGGCTTGTGCCCTGTTGGTGATAGGAACCGTTCAGGGGACTACAGGAGCGTCTGCCTACAAAAAGGGGACGGGGAGTCATCTATTTTTCTCTGCTTCACTTCGCTTTAGGGGAGTGCAAGAACAAAGGGATGCTACTATCTGCGATTTTGCTGGAACCGACAGAAGGGAAGTGTCGATAGAAGGAGGTACCGGTTGCTAAAAAGAAGGTTGTTACAGAGGAGGAAAACCACGAGGAGATCAATAGAGAGGAGTCGCTCGCGTGCCTGAGGGCTGGATGAAGTGTAGCAGATGAAGGAGGAGCGCAGTGAAGTGGGTCTTGTTTGGTGGTCTCTATCCTTGTTGGGGTCCTCCCAGTATAAGAATCAAGAGAACTCAGTAGGGGAGGCTTGTGTTTGGTCGACTAGATGCTTCATGTATCAGGAGGAGAAGATGCATAGTGCAAAGGACAAGCGCGAGTGGAGTTAATTTGGGCATGTTCAAAACTGCAACTTCCACGCAGAGGTTTTGGTTCTTCTAACTCTCTCTCGTGAATCATTAGCAACAGCCTGTTATGGATTTCTTGGGGTGATGGATTTATTAACTTTGTGCACATTGTAAGGCTACTCCAAAAACTGTGTTCGTAGAGGATGATAAGCGAATCGAAAGGATGAAAAACTTCTTTTATCATTTTGTTTATGTGTAACTGAATTTGTAAGTATGCGTCTATATTTGCACACTCTGTGACTGGAAATATTACAGGGGGGTTTTAGGGGAGTCGACGTTACAGACCAGAGGGGGGGGGGGATTGGCTGTTCAAACTGCAAGCCGAGGAAAACTTTCTCTCGCTGTTCAGAGGGTAATCGCCGATGAGGAGAGAAGGACCTTTTCATGTTCGCCTCTGAGGGAAGGTGTCAAAAAAGGGGGTGTCGTGGTTGCGCTCTGCTCACAAAAGGAAGGAGACGGTTGTTTTGGAAAGGAAGTGCTTTTGAGTTCTTTGACATGTCCAGAAGGTGTTGTCCTTGAAGAACGTTGTTGTCGGCTACTGAGGAAAGTAAGGACGTCCAAGGGCTCAGGCGGAAGGGACATCCATTGGAGGAGTACGACTTGGTGTCACGGATGAACAATATAGAGAAGAATTAAGGTATGGATACATCTCTGATTCACAGCTCTTCCCTTAGGATTTGATTGGGCCGAGGATCGGGTTTCGGGTAGAATGAATCGGTGAGGGGATCAGTAATATGATCGCAATCATTCCATGGGAGTCAGCAGAAGCCAAGGGGTTGTTGATGTAATGGTTTACCTCCCAGGTTTGTCCTTCTTTAGAGCTCATTTTCAATGAACAGGCTCCTCCCGATTACTATTGGGTCTGTCCTCAGGATAGGAGAAGTGAGGGTAATTTGTCAAAAAGACCCTGTTGTGAACTCCTTTCATTTAAACAGATCCAACCTTTAATCATGGGATGCAGTTTTGTTACTTTATGGTCGGTTTTGAGCCCCCTCTCTTCCGATCTGCCCGAGTTCGCTGAAGAATGATGGGAGTATAAAGTGACCTATCCTTTTTACTGTATTAAGGCTCGTTTTCTAGTAGTAGAACTGTTGACATTATACAGGTAATACCATGTTGTTGTTGAACAATGTTCACTTCCCCACGCTTGCGTTTTTCCCAAGCACACGTAAATGAAGGAAAAAAGGAATCTGTACGTGCTGGATTATTGTGTTATACGTTTTTTGTTTGTACAACTTTAGTATTGCAGAACGTGATGGTTGTGAGTGAGAACGATTGATAAGTGTTCAACAATTGTGATGCCATCATCACCCTTCCTTGCATATAGTAGCCCATATAAAGCCTTCTACAACTTGCAAGCATATTTTGGATGTTTTTAATCTTCATATCCTTATGGCTGGTCCATGTATACTTCTTCCTGTAACTCACCATGTAGAAAAGCATTCTTCACATTCATCTGATGCAAAGTCCATCCTTTTGTTGTAGCTAATGCAACAAGTGTTCTGATGGTAGACATTTTAGCTACACGGCTGAATGTTTCCTCATAATCAATGACATAAGTTTGTGCATATCCTTTTGCTACCAAATGTGCTTTATACCTATTTATGCTACTATCAGCATTGTGCTTTACCTTGTTAACCCACTTGTAGCCTATGTGTTTCTTTCCTTGTGGGAATGGAAGCAACTTCCATTGCCACAAGACAAGAAGGTTCAACATCTTGTATTACCTTTGTCACGTAGGCACAATGACGAGCCATGTAACTATCATATGTCAATCGTTGCACTGAATTTTGCATCCTTCGAGAGCTTCTTTATCTTAGGTCACTTCTCCTTGTATCATGCGCATGTGCCTTTCCTACTCCTAGAGTCTTCACAGAGTGCAATCCAAGTTCCTCATCAAGACTCTTTTCTGAACCGCTTGAATCTCCATCAATGTCTTCAAAACCTACACATGTTTTATGACCAGCAGAAAGATTTTCTTTACCTTGCTTGGATGTATTCAACTGAAATTTCCACTCAATCTTCCACTCCATGGATTTGAGTTGGAACTATTACTTGGTGATGCATCTGATCCACTCAAAACTTGAGATTATGTACTTGATTTTTTAGCATTTTCTTTGTCATTTGGTTCAAGATTCAGTCCTTCTTTGGCATCCGCATAGAATCTTGACATTTCATCAAATACCACATCTCTTCTCACCTTCACCTATCGTGTGAGTGGGTTATAACATTTATATCCCTTTTGCTCAAGGCAGTATCCAATGAAGACAGATTTTTCTGCTTTTGGATCAAGCTTCGTCCTCAACTCATCTTGAACATGTACATATGCAATACAACCAAAAAATTTCACATGTGATAAGTTTGGCTTTTTACCTATAAACTTCTCTTCAGGTGTAACTTGATATGCAGCAGCAGTCAGAGTTTTGCTCATGATGTATATAGCTGTATGAATAGCTTTTGCTCAATAACAATGAGGCATATTCTTCTCAACCATCAAGGCTCTTTGTATTTCTGCAATATGTCTATTTTTGCATTTAGCAACACCATTCTATTGTGGTGTGTACTTGTATGAAAACTAATGCCGAATTCCATGATTTTTTAGAAAATTTCTAAGCTCATTTGACATGTATTCACCTCCTCCATCAGATCTTAATGTCTGAATATACTTCCTTGTCTACTTTTCCACCATAGCTTTAAAAATCTGGAAGTGAGTGAACACCTCACTCTTCTCTTTCATGAAATATACCCACACTTTTCGTGTATGGTCAACAATGAAAGTAACATAAAACCTACAACCGCCCATAGATGTGGTCTTTGTAGGACCCCATACATCTATATGTACTATTTCTAGTATGTTCTTACTAACATTCTTGTCACGTGGAAATGATGCGCTTGACTGTTTTCCAAATTGACATATTTCACATACCTTTTGCATCTCTGCAACCTTGAAATTTGGTAGTCCATGGACAATCTCCTTTGATTGCATCAATTTTAGCCTTTGCAAGTTTACATGTCCAATCCATTTGAGCCAGATCTTTATATCAGCAATGACTCCGACACCTTTTTCAAACATGACTGCATTCATTTCAGGAATTTTCACATTTAAGGTGAACATCCTACCCACTTTGTTTTCTTCAGCAATCAATCTTCCATCCTGTTTGTATTCTTCTACATATAACCCATCAGCATTGAACGTAACTTGTTATCCATGGTCAACCATTTGTCCAATAGAAACTAGATTCTTTGTTATATTTGGAACATGCAGCACATCAGCAAGATGTTTTACCTTCCCGTCCTCCATAGACAATGCTATGCTTCCTGGATGCTCGATAGGGTGTGATGCGTTATCACCTGTTTTAACATATCCAAGAACTGGCAATTTCTGCAAAGTACTAAACCATTCTGCATGACTAGTCATGTGATTTGAAGCACTTGAATCAACATACCAAACATTATCATTCGATTTTGAAACTGCACCTACTGCAAAGTAGATTCGTTGGGATGGTAGAGATGCCCAGGCACATGCATGGATAGCTTTGTCTATCAAACATGCCATTATTCATCACATTCGCTCTCGTAGAATAGCTAAGGATGCTTGGGATACACTTACCACATTGTACCAAGCTAGGAATGAGGCTCGTGTTGCTTACCTTCAAAAATAGTTGGAGAGTGAGCACATGAATGAAGGTGATTCTATGGACTATTTTCTAACAAAGATCAAAGACTTGAAGGAACGGTTGATTTTTGCTGATGAGGTTCTACCAGATAGCTCACTTGTGCAAACTGTTCTGAATGGTCTCTCGGATTCATATCAGAGTTTTGCTTCTACTCCTCGGTTGATAATTAAAGGCAATCCAAATGCCTTATCACTTGAAGAGTTATTCTTTGTTCTGTTGCAGGAAGATCAATCCAGGTAGAACAGATCCATTATGCGCATTGCAGATCAAGCTTTCCTAGCTAGTCAGATGGGCAAAGGAAAATGGATCTCTTCAACTAGTAAGCAGAAATCTGCTAATTCTGCACAATTGAAGAGGGAAGACAAAGATGAAAAGAAATCAAAAAAGCAGAAAATGTTTTGTAAGTATTGTAAAGGAAATGATTATATCATGAAGAACTGTCCAAAACTGGCTGCTAAAGAGGCAAAGAAGAAAGAGGCTTGAATGGTTGTTGCAGAGGCCTCTACACCAAAAACAAAGTCTGCTAATCTTGTGCAGGAAGAAGAATGGGCATTTACTACTGTTTGCGGTTTTGACCCATCTTATCATGAGCAGTGCATGTTTGTAGTAGACTCAGATGTTTACTTTGACAGTGGGGCGACCAAACATATTACCTTAACATGTTTTAGACACCAAGATTGTGGAAAATGATGGAGATTTGCTCAAGATAATCCAAACCCTAGAAATTCCTCTTCATTTTCACTATTTCTCAGAAATCCATCCATTTTTCTCTTATTTCTTGGATTCTATCATCTAGAAGGGGTTGTGGTCTCTTGTATACTTCCCGGATTGACAAAAATAAGATGTATTGTTGATTCTTTATGCTAAATGATTGGAGAGGACAACTCCAAAGGTTAACAACAAACATTTTTTGGCACCGTTGCCGGGGAGTATATCAAAAGCTTCATTGAAGTTGGACCTTGCTGGATCTTCTATTGATGATGGTATTCAACACATTGAAAAGGTAATACTCTTTAATCAAGAAATGTAAACATGAAAAGGTGGATTTCTTTGTTTGTCTTTTGGGGAAAGAAAGCAATAGATAATCTTTTAAGAATAAGAAGTGTTGAAATTTTTGCAAATTGATAGTTGCCTATATCATTTTTTGGAAGTAAAGTGTAGGTGTGTGAAAAACTGAATCAAGAAAGCTGATGATAAGGTAAAATGTGTCTATTCTTGCATTTGTAGAGTACTTTTTGATCAAGTACTAAGCAAAATTGTTGATCTTGGGAAGATGACAAGATTGCATTAAGGAAAAGTCACGTAAAGTAGCTAGATGCAAGTAGATAAGATCCATTTGTAGCCAAGTCAAAGTAATAATCTTGAGAAAAAACTGAATTGCATCTTGAAAAGAAAAATGTTTGAGTTTATCTTTGCAAAAATTGATATTTGCATTTCTTAGCACCTTTTTCTTTGGGAAGTTTTGCTCATGAACTGTTTTGATAGCCAAAGCATAAGAGAGTATAACCAATCAAGGAGCACAGGATCAATAGATCACCAAACAAGAAACCCTAAGTGAAGTGTTTACCTTAATTTAAGGCAAAATACTAAAAAAATTCATAAAATTCATTAAAACAATCAAACAAATTTCTTTTCTCCTTAGGAAGTTAGACTGAAGTTTTGTTGACAAGAGTAAAAGAGAACAAGTGAAAGGAAAGCAAAAAATTGCCAAAAAAACTGGAAAATTAGAAAAAACATGATTATCTTCATAGGATCGCGATTCTCTGAATATTTTTTTGTTAAAAATGTAAAATTACAGGTGACAGCTGAATTGGAATTGGTAAAGGGTATTGAAGGGAAACAAGAGAAAAGAAGACTTAAAATTGCAAAAAACAAGAAGTACAGAAAAAATGTGATTCTCTGCACAAAATCACGATTTTCTATAAGAGGAAAATTTTTGGAATTTTAAGCATATTGGGTTTTGAGAGAGTTGATTGTAAGAGATTTCATCAGGATTGAATAAGTGAAGGAAGTCAAATTCCAAAAACTCTGTGAGGATTTAGTATCAGGAAGGAGAAGTGGAAAACAAGTACAAAATTGCGATTTTCTCCAGTATTATGATGGAAGTGACTAATGATGACTAATGATGAAAAGTTAGGAAGTGAGGATCAAAATCATAAAACTGTTGAAGAATAAAATTGGATAAGTAAAAAAGTGAAAAAAACGAAGGAAATTGCACAGTATCACGATTGTGAGGACACTATAAAACTCTGAAATCTCATAAAAAACTCATTTTGAGTGAGAGAGAGAGGGAGAGAGAGCAGAATCAGGATCGCGATTTTCTGCAGATATAAGTCTTGGAGATTTATGGAATCAAGCAATGAAGGTAAGGAGTCCTCAATACAATTTCTTTGTATTTCTTTAAATTTACATGACCATTAAGCACAAATAAGCACAAAATAACCAAAAACACGGAATCGCGATGTTATGAATTTTTGAATTTTCTGTGGAAAAAAATATTAATTTGAGTAAACTCTTTCATTGCATGTTGAAAAATAGTTAAAGCGATTCTATTATAGAAACAAAACTTTGAAAATCAATACCTTCAAAATTTTTTCAAAAACTGATCAGAATCGCGATTCTGTAGTCAAACACAAAATCGCGATTCTCTGAATTAGAGCACAAAATTGCGATTCTCAGAGCACGATTTTCATAAGAAAATCGTGTTTTTTACGATTGTGAGCAATCACGATTGTCTGGGAACAAAATCGTGAGAATCATGATTTTCACCACAGAATCGTGAAAATCACGATTCTCTGCACAGAATCGTGAAGAACACGATTCTCACCTGAAAATCGTGAAAATCACGATTCTCACTACAAAATCGTGAGAAACACGATTTTCACCACAGAATCGTGAAAATCACGATTCTCTTCACAGAATCGTGAAAACACAATTCTCACTTGAAAATCGTGAAAATCACGATTCTCACTACAAAATCATGAGAAACACGATTTTCACCACAGAATCGTGAAAATCACGATTCTCTTCACAGAATCGTGAAAAACACGATTCTCACCTGAAAATCGTGAAAATCATGATTTTCACCACAAAATCGTGAGAAACACGATTTTCACCACAGAATCGTGAAAATCACGATTCTCTTCACAGAATCGTGAAAAACACGATTCTCACCAGAAAATCGTGAGAATCACGATTCTCACCTGAAAATCGTGAAAATCACGATTCTCACCAGAAAATCGTGAGAATCACGATTCTCACTAGAAAATCGTGAAAAACACGATTCTCACCAGAAAATTGTGAAAATCACGATTCTCACCACAAAATTGTAAGATTAATTGAATGATCCTTAGGTCTGGTAATAAATTGTACTCACATTCCAAGCAAGAACTGGGAAGGAAGGAAGTAGAACCAGTGTTATGGGAGTTGCAAGAAAGAGATTTAGGGCAAGAAATCAATATGGAAAATTTAAATGAAATAAATGAATCTCCTGAAACTGGGGACTATAGAAACATCCTCAAATACATGTATACAAATAGGTTTCGAACCTATGTATATCAGGATGGAATGCATAAGTTTCTCATCAGATTGAGAAATTTAGAAGTTCCCCTGAATATAACACCAGTAGCACAATTTAAGGATGGTAGATATGAGGATAGGTAGGGATGTGTATACATCTTCTCACAAGACCCAGAAAACTCTAATGACCTAGGGCAATGCGCAGACAAGAGACCTTGGGAACAGAACCTAGGGCAATCAGATTTGCCAAGACCACATGAAATCCACAATAATAGTGAACAACAACGAGGTAGGAGAGCACATACTTCCCCAAATCCTTTTGAAAAGGAACCAGAAGGATTTAATGATTTTCCTCTGAGAAGAAGACATCATTGGCAAAATCAAGGCAGAATGCTTAGACCCTATCAAGTAGCCAAATGCATGAAAAATCAATATGAAGGATATTATGATCCTCATGCTCATGCTGCAGAATTCAGACAACTAATTAGAGCAGAATCCGTAGAGAGGCAGCTAGGAGATTCAAGCAATACATTGACAGATGTCCCAGAGAAGAAGTACCTTCCATGGCAAGACAAGTATCTCTATTCATAGAAGGATTAAGAAGTGCCCAATTAAGAACCCTGGTGTATTATAGGAGATTCCCTGACCTAGGAGCATGTGTGAAAGAGGCAATAGATTTGGAAGACAATAGAGGACAAGATCTGCTAGCATTTGATCAACCTAGAACAAATGAAGATAAAATTCCACCAGCAGAAGAATTGGCACAAGCCGTTGCTAAAGCCCTAGAAGTAAGCACCAAAACCGATTTGATAAACACCAAGATAACTACAAATAAAAAATGTTATAATTGTGGAGAAAATCATTTGGTACAACAATGTCCATATCAAAAACCACCACATTTGCAAGATATGAAAGCACTCAAATACTGTACACTAGAGAGAAAATGGACAAATCATACCAGAGAAGAATGCTTCTACAATAAACAACCCATTAAGGAGAGAGATTATGCAAACCAAAGAGAATTTGGGTTTATTGAGCAACCAAGACCTGTACTTGGGCAACAACCTCCTTTACCAACAAATGTGGTACCAGTTAAATACACACCAATAGAGGAGGGAAACTTAAGAATAAGATCACCTTACAAGGAAGATTACCAATGGAATGAAGGATATCAGGAAGAGTGGGAAGGATATGAGTTGAGAGAACCAGAATTACAAGCCCTAGATTTGGGAAATGGGAGAATAGAGATGGATACAGCCACATTCATGTATATAAGCAATCATTATATGTCCAATCAGAAACCTCAGTTCAAAGGGAACCAAAAGATAACTTGTTATAGATGTGGGGGAGAACATTTCATTAGAGATTGTCCACAACCTCCTACATTAAGAATAGAAGGAGCTTATTGCAAGGATTGTGGCAGGGAACATTTAATAAAGGATTGTCCAAAAAATCCTCAAAAACAACAAAACACATCCTAGAACATACCATTGAAAGCAGTCAACATCATGGAGCAAGAAGAAGTGAGTGACAGTGACCAAGTAACTATAAATGCTATAACAAGGGCACAAACTAAACAACAAGAAACAACTAAAGAACAAAATGAAGGTTTAGTTTCAAAGGTGAAGAAAAACAGACAAAAAGGGAAATGGGAAAGGAAAAAAAGAATGGATAAAAGCTTGGAAAAAGAGAATAGGGAATAGTCAAACAGTACTCCTCCTCAAAAGACACAAACCCAGTCAAAGATAGGAAAGTCGCAGAGTCTAGACACCTTGATAAAAGCATACAAGGGAAGAATTCAAGAGGGACCAAATCCTACTGACCATGTAATGGCTTATCCTATGCCAGATATAGAACATGAAAGGATGCAAATATGCAAACAAATAATACAAGAAGCACAACTTAAACTGGGGGAATTAGACAATTCTCAAACAACAGTTGGGGAGTCAAATGCAACAAGAACAGGAGAAACAATTAATCAAGAAGATAACCCACAAATTACATCCCAGGTAAATATAGATAAACAATGTACAATCTTATATCACACAACATTGGAGGAATCAGTAAAACAGAATCCTCACTTACAATACAAAATGGGAAAATGGGAAGCAATACAAGAAAATCTTAATTCACAGCCACAAGAATTGGAGGAATTGTGGTACATTCCCATTGATAAGATAGGAGGATATTGTGAAGGAGAAGAGGGAAATTCAACCCTAAAAATAAAATTTGGTAAAAATCATGCCAAAGCCATATTGGATAGTGGATCAGGTGTGGCCATCATGACTAAACAAACTTGAAAAATGGGGAAAAAATGAATTGATACCCACTAAAATGAGATTGCAACTAGCGGATGGACACATAGAAAAACCTCTAGGAATATGGGAAAAAGTGATTGTGGACATATGCGGAATAGAAATAGAGCATACTTTTGCCATAGTTGAATTTCCACAATCCACTTCATATGAAATTATCCTAGGAAGACCATTCATGAGACAGATGCAAATTATGCAAGATTGGGGTAATGACTGCCTATATCTTCAGAGAAAAGGGAGAATAACTAGAGTAAATCTAAGAAATGGCCATTATTGTGACATATCCCCCCAAGAATGGTTCAAGATACATCAAAATCAAGATTTAAGTGAAGAATCAGAGTTGGAAGATCATAATGAAACTGAATCATCAATATGGAAGTGCAATATGATAAGAAACCTCACAAATAGAAAAAGAAGGTTGAGAAGAGAAGATTGTGTAGAAGGAAGAAAATTACAAGATGAGAGCTATGTACCACAAAAATTCAAAGATGAAGAATTTGAGCCCTATGGGTGGAACCAAATTTTGGCTACCATGGATCTGGCCAGTGATGAGTATATAGGAGTGGAATTTCAAAATGAAGAAGGATATGATGTTTTCCACATAGGAATACAAATGATAAAGGTATCAAAAACAGAAGAGGACCATGAAAAAGAAATGATATTGAAAAATGGAAAAACACAATATTTGGAAGAAGTAAAAGCTGAAGATGCAATAAAAGATAAAATCTCAAGAAAATACAAGAAAAACAAACACAAGGAAATAGAAAATGACCAAGAGGATGAAAAGAATGAGAAAATGACAGACAAAGACCAACAGTTTGATGTACCAACAAATTTCAAGACTTATGAAGTAGAAAACAGATTACTTCTAAAGATGAAACCAAAGAGAGAAAAGAAAAAAGGGGAGGCTTATGATAATGAGGAACACACTAAAAAGGTCATGATCACCCAGGAAGAAGGGGAAGAAAGACATATTATAGTAGTTGATGACATGACAAACCAAGAAGAGGAGGCATTAAGAAATCTGGCCAGAAACTATAGGGATGTGTTTGCCTATAGCTATAAGGATTTGAAAGGAATTGATCCTAAAATCTGTGAGCATAAGATTCCTATCACACTTGATGCAAAACCTAGCAAACAGAGACATTACACATTCAATGATAAATACTCTGCTAAAATAAAGGAAGAAATTGACAAGCTGCTGGCTGCCAATTTTATCTATGAGATTGAGTATACAGAATGGATATCTCCTATAGTTGTGGTACCAAAAAAGAATGGGAAACTTAGGGTATGCATTAACTGGAAAAAGGTGAATGCAACAACTATAAGGGATAGCTATCCATTGCCTATAACAGACCATCTTCTAGAAAGAGTGGCAGGGAAGGAGGTTTATAGTTTTTTGGATGGGTTTGCATGATACAATTAGGTACCTATAGCATTGGAAGACCAACATAAAACTTCCTTTTCCACAGAATGGGGAATTTATGCTTTTAGGGTTATGCCCTTTGGGTTAACTAATGCACCAGCAACTTTTCAAAGATTGATGTGTCATATCTTCAAAGAATTCCTGAGAAGTGTAATGGAAATTTATGTAGATGATCTGTGTACTTTTTCATTAAAAAGACAAGATCACTTGCAAGATTTAGAAAATATATTCAGGACATGCAGAACATACAGAGTATGTTTAAATCCAGAGAAGTGTGTATTCTTTGTAAGGCAAGGAAGAATGTTAGGTCACATAGTCTCCAAAAATGGAATTTCAACTGATGAGAAGAAAATAAAGGCCATAGTAGAACTTCCAAGACCAACAAATGTAAAGGAACTTCAAACTTTCATGGGACATTGCGGGTATTATAGAAAATTTGTACACAAGTTTGCTGACATAGCCAAACCTTTATATGCCCTAATTACAAAGTTTGAGTGGACCCAAGAGTGTGACCAAGCTTTTGAGACTCTAAAAACTTGTTTGGTTACAGCCCCAATTCTGAAAACACCCTAGTGGGATAAAATTTTTCATGTCCATGTGGATGCTTCAAATTATGCTTTGGGATGTGTGTTAGCACAACCAATAGAAGGGAGCAAGTTAGATTTCCCAGTGGCTTATGCTAGTAGGCAACTGAATTCCGCAGAGAAAAATAACACAACCACTGAGAGGGAAGGGTTGGGAATGATATTTGCTGTGAAAAAATATAGACATTAGCTTTTGGCCAACAAGTTTGAGTTCTTTGTGGACCACCAAGCTTTACTATATTTAGTAAACAAACCTTGTCACACTGGTAGAATAGTCAGATGGTTTCTTCTAGTGATGGAGTTTGAGTTTGAAGTGGTGGTCAGACAAGGGAAAACACATTTGAGAGCAGATCATCTGTCTAGAATCCAGGCTAAAGAACCAAGTTCACCTTTAGATGATGACCTGCCAGATACATATTTGTTCAAAGTAGAAAGTGTTCCTGAGTGGGCCATGACTTTAGTACCTTTTTTAACCATGGGACCTTGCAGAACATTTGGAAACAACACACACTTAGTATTACAAAGCAGGAATTTTGTGCTGCTAGCTGGGAACTTGTATCACCTCAACCATATAGGCATATTGGAATATTGTACTCCAGAAGAGGAGCAACAGGAATATCTAAGAAGAGCTCAATGTTGGAACCCTTGTACTCATGCTTCCATAATAGTCACCCTAAGCAATCTCAATAGGATGGGAGTACATTGGCCTAACAAGATTCAAGATGTAACCAAATATGTTGCTAACTGCTGGGAATGCCAATCCTTGCAAAATTCAGAACTTATAACTCTATATTGGTTTCAGAAAAATCCAGATTGGAGTGAAAATATTATTGAGGAGTTGAAAAGGAAGAAGAAAGGAAAACAAGTAATAGCTGGTGCAGATTCAAAAAATCTACAAGTAATCTCTGAAGAATATCAATTGATAGGAGAACAATTATATAAGAGAGGGATGGATGGATATTTAAGAATTTGTGTTCCTGAGGATAAATATTTGGAAATGTTGGAAATGGCACATTATGGAGTGGTAGGAGGACATTTCTCAAGTGACAGAACGGCTAAACTTATATTATATTCTGGCTTTTGGTGGCCAACCCTATTTCTTGATGCAAGAACATATGTAAAAAGATGTGACATTTGTCAGAGGGTGAGTCAACCAAATAAAAGAGACAATATGCCATTAGTTCCATTGATTTCAGCAAGAGCCTTTAGTAAATGGGGGTTAGATTTCATTGGACCTATACATCCTCCAGCAAGAAAATCACATGTTGAATACATAATAGTGGCTACAGATTACCTGACAAAATGGGTTGAGGCCAAAGCCACAAAAAGAAATGATGCTCATACTACTGCCAGATTTCTTTATGAGAATATCATCACCAGATTCGGACTTCCAATTGAATTGGTAAGTGATAGGGGGACCCATTTTTTAAACCAAATCACAGAAAACATAACTGAATATTTCCTAATTAGTCATAGAAAGTCAGCCCCATATCACCCACAAGTCAATGGGTTAGCAGAAAGTACTAATAAAGTACTTTGTACTGTACTGTCAAAATTAGTAAACACAAACAGGAATGACTGGGATCTACAACTGAATCATGTTCTATGGGCTTATAGAGTGGCATACAAAACTGCATTAGGAACTACACCATTTAATTTGGTATATGGGCAAAATGCAGTTCTACCTATGGAATTCCTCATTCCAACACTAAAAGGGGGTAGTCACTACAATTGGACTGGACATGAATTGTCTGAGAGAGTGATAGAATTGGAAAAACTGGGAGCATCTAGACTCCAAGCAGTCATGAGCATCTATGCAGACAAGAAAAGACAAAAAGCTTATCATGATGTTCATATTAAAGAAAAAGATCTACAAGAAGGAGATCTAGTTCTGGCATATACAATGAAGGAACATCAGAAAAAGTTTCAGAAAAAAGGACATGGGCCGTACATTATACATCAGATAAGTAATAGTGGAGCTATCCAACTAGCTAACATAGATGGAGAGATTATGCCAAACTTCATAAGTGGATGTAGAGTTAAAAGGTATGATTTCCCATTAACTACTTCTGAATGGAGAAGATTACACCAAACTCAAAATAGGAAAAAAGATGAGGAAAACATTAGAAAAGAGGCTCAACAGGAGGCAAAGGAAAGGATAAGAAAAAGCAAAAACCTTAGAGAAGTCCTTCTATGTGAAACACCTTTAAAACAAAAAGAACATTTGCCTGTGATAACAATGGATTGTCAAGATGAAAAAATCAGGGTTTTAGTAGACTCAAGTGCACAAGTGAATTTGATTAGTTCAGCTTTGGTGAATAAAAGGACTAAAAGCAAAACCTTTATCAAAACTTTGGAGGGACAAATGATACAAAGCATGTCTTCACCTTCTCTTAAAGTTAAGTTCAATACAGAATATATGAAAATAGATTGTGAAGAATGGCCAGATCATTTGATGACTGAGAAATTGATTTTGGGACAACCATGGCTCAAACAAGGTAAAGTAATTTTGGATTTTGAAAAAATGAAGCTTAAATTGACAATAAATGACAAAAGGTTTTTAATATTTTTATTGAGTAATGAAGAACAGGAAGTTCAAGAAAATGTTCATGCCCAGACTTGGAAGGATTTACTTTTTCATTAGAAGGAACACAGACAGTACCAATACAAATACTAAACAATCAAGCCTCATTTAATCAAAACCAGAAAAAAATTGGAAGGGCAAAGGAGGGTGGAGAGACAGAAGCAAGGTGGCAACAATGGCATAATCTGAATCATCAAAGCATCAGAACAAGAAGGATATGGAAACAAGGCATACACAAGGCATGTTCATCAAAACAAAATTCCAAGACAAAATGGATATGGAGGCCAAAACATTCTAAATACGGCTTATCAGAAGGAGATGGATTTTTTCCTGAGACAGGGGCAACTAGGGTTAAATATTATTGGGTAAAAAAATCAGAATTGATTCAATGGAAAAGACCATCTATGTTTGATCTAGATTTAGAATTGTTTTAGAAACAGATCAGAATGTGATAAAAAAGAAAATCATAATATATTGGGAATTAGGACAGAATATTTACCTTATCCTTTTTCTAAGAAGAGAATTAGGAGGGGAAGAAAAGAAATAGAAGAAATTATTATTAAAAAAAAAGGAAAAAAGAAAATAGAAGAAATTATTATTAAAAAAAGAAAAAAAAAGGGAAACAAAAGAAAAAAGAGGAAAATTATCTATTTTTCCTTTTATAAGTTATATAGCACAAAGCAAGATATAGGTAGAAGGGTAGCAGGTTTCTATTTATT
This sequence comes from Ceratopteris richardii, assembly GCA_020310875.1. NCBI lineage: Eukaryota > Viridiplantae > Streptophyta > Polypodiopsida > Polypodiales > Pteridaceae > Ceratopteris > Ceratopteris richardii. The sequence continues at coordinate 57,645,084 of CM035436.1, read as the reverse complement.
ATTTTGTATTTTCCATTCTACTTTTTATGATTTTTTATTCTTATTTTTTATGTTTATTTTCATTTTTTCTTCTAAACATCTTCTTCCTGGATAAGAGTTGTCAGAAGAGGGGAGTACACAAGACATCTTTCTACACATGTAATGATCACTTTATTTGAGTTCTTCTAAAGAAGTCAAAATTTAATTGAAAGTTTATTTTCTTCTTCTTTCATTTCATCTCAAAATAAATATCATTCTTGATTTCTTGTGACTCATGTGGGTGGAGTTTTTTTCTTTTGTGTGATGATATATTTTCTCTAGAATGGTGAATCCAAAGGAGTTGCCAATTCATGATTTCAAAGTAGAATCAGTCACTCTGTCTAGAGGACACTGGTTCTTGGATAGTGAAGCTGTAATAGAGAAGGTGGACCTGGAGTCTGATGAGGAGCAAGAGATTCCAGAAGCAGAAAAGGTGGTTAAGGAGCTCAAAGAAACCCTGAGTATCATTGGCCAGCATATATTCACAATGGGAGTAGGGGGTTACAAATATACCATGTTGTGTCAAGAGTTCTACAGATTTCAAAGAGTAGCGGTCAATCAGAAAAGATGGAAGGCAGTAGGGTTACACAAATTGTTGGAGGAACCTATATTTTTTATAGACTTTGAAAGAGTGGCACAGGTAATGAACAGCTTGTTCGAAGTTGGGAAGGGCAATGAGGTATATTTCCGATGTAAAGTGAAGGACAAAGAAAACCAGGAGGTGAATATCACCATAAAAGCGGAGCATATCAGAGTAGCTCTATAGTTTTACCCAATGGGAACCAAGCTTGATAATAGCTTTGTGAAAAAGAATAAAGAAACATATACATGATACTCTAAATTTTCTTATTTTTAAGGGAAAAGAGAATGAGGAGTATGCCATCAGGATGTTTCTGCAGTACTTTTTCTTCCCAAAACTACCAAGGTATACCATGCCACACAAACCGGTTACACTAATTATGTTCAACAATAAGGACAGAACTAAACCCTTTGGTGTAATGTATGTAACCCCATACATACATGAACAGCTGAAAGAAGAAGCTAAACATTGGGAGCAGAAAAAGTATATGAATGGAGCCCAGTTTTTAACCAGGATTATATATCATGTACAGGGAATGGAAGATCAGTTGAAGCTGGCTCCATAAGCACAATATTTTAGAAGTCTAATGACAGGAATCAAGAGTCCTCCCAGGAAGATGTCTGTGAGAGAAGCAGAAGGACAAACCAGCATGAGGGGAGCAGGAATGAAAAGAAAGGTAATCTCAGAGGAAGTGGTCCCTGTAAAGAAAAGAAGGTTGGATCCAAGAAAAGTAGAATTAGAGCAGGTTGAAGCAACCAAAGAAGAACATGAAGCTGCTCAGAAGCAGGTGCAATCTTCGAATGATCCTCACCCACCTCAAACAAGTAAAGAGCAGTTATATACCTACTTAACTCAAAGTAATAATAAAAGAGCAATATATGAAGCTCAATATCAAAAGATGCTAGAGGATTACTCTTGCAAAGCAACAGATTGGGTTCAAGAGGAAGTAGAACATTATGAAGAACTGCATGATCAGATGATGGCAGCTGAGACAGAGGAAGTATTTGTTAAAAAGGAAGTCGAGCTATTAGCATACTTCAAGGAGCTACAAGGACCTCCTAAAACAAGAACTATAGTTGTAGTAAAGAAGAAGGTTCAGAAGAAACCCGTACAGAAGAAGAAGTTGACCAAGAAAAGTAAAGCGAAATCAGTGATTGAATATGTAACCATAAAAGAGACAGAAGAAGTGACAGTAGGAGAAAAGTAGAAGGAATCTACTGTTGTGGAAGAATTAAAACTGGGAAAATCTGGCATAGCAGGCTCCTCACAAATATCTTCAGAATCTGAAAGTGATATTGAAAATTTTTTATTAAAAAGTTTGAATTTGTCAGTCCCTAGTACACCCAATGTGATAACACAAGCCACTGAAAAAAATAAAACACCAGAAGACATGAGTGAGAAGACACAGGGAAAACAAGTTCAGGAAGAATCAGCAAAACAACTCAGTCCTGAAGAAGAAAGAAGGATGATGAAAGGTAAAGCAGTGATGATGGAAGAGGAGGGTGAAGTGAGAAAAGAGTTCAGCTGTGGGTTAGTGTATTCAGGATTAAAGTCAACATGGACAAGACCTTCACAACAAACCTATTTCAAATTGGATGAAGGGAAAGTAGAAGCAGAAGAAAGAGCACAGATATGCAGTCAAGCCAATAAACAGAAAGATACATATCAAATTCAAAAAACAGAGGAAATAGTAGAAAAGAAGAATGCTCAAGAAGTAGAAGAAGGAGTTACAGACAAGGAGATCAACCAAAGCATAAAAGATATATTATATGACTTGGGTCATAATGAGGAGTTTACAATCACAAAAGATCAAGGACAAGAGGAAGAGCTGGATCTCATGGAGATAGATGAGCAAGAGGAGGGACAGAAAGAGCAGACAAATAATGATCAGACAAAACTTGCTGAGGAAACTAATTCAACCATAATTCAGGAAGAAGAAGTACAAGTAATAGAAAGACAATTCTTTGAAGAGGAACAACAAGTGATGGAAAACAAGAAGGTAGAAGAAACAAAGACAACTAAAGATATATCAGAACAGGAGAATAAGGATGATCAGATATTGGAAGATGAAGAAGAGGTTGCAGATCAAGAAAAAATGGAAGCAGATAAAAGTTTTGAAGAACAAAAGACTCAGGTCCTAGAGTATGAGGAAGAAGATGAAGAGGAGAATGAGTGTAAAGAAAATAAGCAGATAGAAGTCAAACAAATGGAAATAGAAGTTGGGTTGGAAAGGATACCTAAAAGTATAAGATTTGCTTGCAAGATCATTATGAGCAACATAGAGCAATTCAGACCATCCAGCAGAAACATGATTATATCAGGTATGGTAGCTGAATCTGAGTTTGAAAAAGGCAGTAGTATCATTAAGGAGCACAAGAAGGAAAAAGAACAATTGACAGAACAATTGAGGATTGTAAAGGAGAAAAATGAGGAATTAACATATAGGATAATTGCTTTGGAGGAATTAGAGGTACAGCAACAAAATAAAATCAAATATCTTGAAGAGAAGTGTGCAAAATAAACAAAGCAGAGTAGTAAACTGGAGATGGAGTTAAAGAAAATTGAAGGCAGATACAGAACTTTACAAAGTTCATATCAAATCATGGTCAAAGCAAATGAGGAGATCAACAAACTATTAATGGAAGAAGGCCAGTTGAAGGAAGAAAGCAAAATTGTTCAGGTGACACAAGAAGAGAAGGAAGATTTGCACAAAGAAATTATGAGATTGCAAACAGAGTTGAAAGAAGCCAAGGAGCTGGAGAAACAGGCTAGTACACATGCTGCTACCTCAATGAGGGGTTACAACAAATTACATATGGACATAGAGAAAGAAAGGAGTGATCGGCAGTCAAGCATAGAAAAGGAAAGAAGTAATTGGATAGCAGAAAGAGAGATATGGGCATCTAAAAATAGAAGTTTGATGATAACCATAGAAGAGCTACAGAAAAAGCTGGAAAAGCCACAAGCTCAGGATGAAGAACAGATAGAGACTACACATACAGAAGATTATGAAGTAGGAAATGAGGACAGAACTCAACATGGCAGTGAACCAGAAAATAAACGATCAGAAGATGAGTATTCAGAAGAATTTGTCCAAAAACTTTTGACAAACAGAGAATCCAGAATAGATCTCATTAGAAAAATGCATGATGAATAAGAGGACCAGATTGTTACATTTGCTTTAAATAAAGGGATAAATCCTGATCAACATCATTGGGCTGCAAATGGACTAGGCATACCCTTGTGCATGATTATGGAAAGTATTAAAAACTATCAATTGGCAAGGGTGGGATTACCTCCAAACAAATATTTAGAATATGAGGAAGATATCAATGTGACAAAGGAGCTATTTGAAAAAGCTAATCCCAAATGGAGGAATAGGTGGTTGGATGCAAATAAGGAGTGCAGAAAAATATGGAAGGAAGCACCTATTCAGCTAAAGATTAATCCAGCATACTGCCCAGTAGCAAGGAGAAGAGAGTGGACAGTTTTCTGGGAAAGAAGGAAAGAAGGACAAATTCCATCCAAATCGTTGAACTTTCCAAAGATAGCAAGACCAAAGGCAAGAACATGGCCTACAAAAAAGTATATGGTGGATACAGCTGAATCTGTCTTAGCCACATACAAGGATGTTAATGACCCAGCATGTATTTTACTAGTCAGAGTAATGAGACTCATTTTGGCATGTATAGAGACTTACACAGATATAGATGTCAGAATTCTAAATTACATTGGCTTCAATTCTCCTACTGATGCCTTATTATTTGATCTCAGTGAAACACCTAACAGGATATGTCTGATGGCTTATTATAGCAGAATAATATTTTTGGGCAGCCATTATCTCCAAATTTTTGAAGATCAGAGATATTTGGAAACTTGTCCGTAGTCCCAAAGTCTCGACTCACTGCATATGAAGCTGCCTACACAGAATACCTGAAAAAGGATGTAATTGATAAACCGGAGGCTACTGTGTAGTGGAGGAAAGCATTGTTTGAGATGGTAAACAACTTGAATGTTACTAAAAGGAGAAGCCATGACCTACTGTCACAAGTTTATCAGAGAAAGAAGAAATAGAGGGAGCATTCAGCGTATATGAGTAGGAATGTCTTTTGTCAAGAGCCAAAAGGTCTAGGAGGGGAAGAATGTTGGAAGAAGTAATTTTTTGAAGTACTCTTGATGGAAAATAATTGTAAAATGCCAAAAACTTGTAAAAATATTTATGCAACTGATGTAAAAATAAGGAAGAGTCTTCCTTATGTAGAGTAGAATCCTATGTAATTTTTCTAGAATTTTTGGAAACTTCTAGATAGCATATTTTTAGAATAAAAGAGGAAAGGACCAAAATTCAAGTGTAAAAAGGGACACTTGAAAATGTATAAAAGACAATTTCCTCTATTATGAGAGGGTTGGTTATTTGTAATTGATGCTATCCAAGTGAAGAGAGAAGTTTCCTGCAGAAAATCTTGTTTCGTCCTTTTGTGTGATTTCTTTGATTTGTTGAGTCTATTCTATGTGTATCCATGGAGATTTGTGAGCTTCTATTGTGTGATTCTGATGAATGTGTATGAAGAGAGTTGATTACTGACATGTTGAGTGATAAATTGATGAAGAATGGTTCTGGAGATGAAAATCGTCTGTTTTCACAGAATCGCGATTGTCTCGTCTGAAGGTTGCAGGTATCATTTTTTAGTTTTGACTTTATGATTGTATTCTGCTGAGAAAATAACATGTTTTAGACACCAAGATTGTGGAAAATGATGGAGATTTGCTCAAGATAATCCAAACCCTAGAAATTCCTCTTCATTTTCACTATTTCTCAGAAATCCAGCCATTTTTCTCTTATTTCTTGGATTCTATCATCTAGAAGGGGCTGTGGTCTCTTGTATACTTCCAGGATTGACAAAAATAAGATGTATTGTTGATTCTTTATGCTAAATGATTGGAGAGGACAACTCCAAAGGTTAACAACAAACATGTTGTTCGCGTGCTTCCACAGACGTCTAACTCCAACATCCTATATGCTAACAGATAGCCATACATTACCTTTCGTGCTCCTTGATTCCATTCTTTGTAAGGTCTTAATTGGTCTGTAGTCCTATTTCTCTCTGGTAACTGCGGAGCGTTTTCATTCTCTCCTTTGATGTACTTCTAGTAGCCTTTTCCCATTAAGAAATTCATCATTCTGAGTCTCCAAGCATGGAAGCTGTTCTTGTCAAGCTTATCGCTCATAAGCTGACTCATTCCATCTGTGTTTGCAATTTTTGCAGCTATTCACAACACTGCAAAACACTACCAACAGCACTTCTGCTTAAACACTGTCACACTATGACGTGACACTTCAACCTCAGAAAAACATAGTTTTCATGTATCAATAGTACACGAAATTGCTTGAAATTCTAGATTTGGAATATATGAGTGTCTCGAACACAAGGCAAGTTATAGTTTTCAAAACTGAACTAGTTTTTCTGTGAGCCCCACCTTGCGAGATCAAAACGGAGGTCGAGATGGCTCCGAAACTTCGATCTGACAAAAACAAGTGACCCTAAAGGGACAACTCTCAAAAATATTTTGAGGTCTTCTACCTTCATGCCAATTTTCATAGTAATCTAAGGTCGTTTGTGAATCGCGCTTTATCCAGGCCTTCTCGCGTACTCTTCATCCTCAGCCTTCTCCACAAGCTCTCAACAACCAACCTGGCTCAGATACCATGTCATGAGGAAGGAAATAAGGAAGAGAGCTCACACACACTCTTACAATCAAAGAGGAGAACACACTGAGATTGAGGCAAAGAAGAATAATAATAATCTTCTTCTTCTTCTTCTTCTTCTTCTTCTTCTTCTATTACATAAAAAAGAATGTACAAGAATGACCTAAAAACAAGAATACAACTACTGCAATATATAAAGACCAGTACATAAGGAAAAACCTAATGTATGTGAATGAGTGAGCTGGCAAGAAACAAATGTGCCATCACTCTCGGTAGATAAATCTAATAAAGCTCAATGAAGTGTCCTTGACATATACCGGCGTGACCACTATACATGTCAGAGAAATGAAAAAGTGATATGTGTCATCCTAGATCATCACATGTTGAGCTTGATATCTCAACTAGACATGCACTCTCCAAGTGGGGAATAGACTTTATAGATCCTATTAATCCCCCAGCTAATCTTTCACATATTGAATATATCATTGTTGCTACATAGTATCTAACCAAATGGGTGGAGGTAAAGGCAACAAGGAAGAATGATGCACATGCCCTAGCTAAGTTTCTGTTCAAAAAAGTATTTGCTAGATATGGATTATCAATAGAGTTGGTAAGTGATCATGGCACCCACTTCTTGAATGGAGTTATTGAATGCTTATTACAACAATTCATGATGATTCACAAGAAATTGGTCTCATATCACCCCCAAGCCAACAGACAAGTTGAGAGTACCAATAAGATCCTATGCTCTATTTTGACTAAGCTAGTCAATAATAAATGTTTTGATAGGGACAAATAGTTACATCATGTTGTTTGGGCTTACAGGGTGGCCTATAATGTCACGAGGAAGGAGATAAGGAAGAGAGCTCCCTCACACACACACACACAATCAAAGAGGAGCACATACATAGAATAAGGCAAGGAAGAATGATGTTCTTCTTCTTCTTCTTCTTCTTCTTCTTCTTCTTCTTCTTCTTCTTCTTCTTCTTCTTCTTCTTCTTCTTCTTCTTCTTCTTCTTCTTCTTCTTCTTCTTCTTCTTCTTCTTCTTCTATTACATAAAAGGAATGTACAAGAATGACCAAAAACAACAATACAAAAAGTGAAATATTTTAAGAACAATACATAAGGAAAATCCTAATGTCCACGAATGAGTGAGCTGGCAAGAAACAAATGTGCCATCACTCTTGATAGATAAATCTAGTAAAGATCAATGAAGTATCCCTTACATATATCGGCATGACCACTATACATGTCAAAGAAATGAAAAAGGGATACATGTCATCCTGGATCATCACATGTTGAGCTTGATATCTCAATAATCCCTCTCAAGCTCAACATCATGTCCTGTAGTCCAAGCATCTTCCGAAGCTTCTTCAACCTCTCTGCTCCAAGTGCTTTAGTAAAAATATCAACAACTTGCTCATCTGTCCTCACATAAACAAGATCAATATCACGTGTTAATACCTTCTCTCTATTGAAGTGACAATGTACCTCGATATGTTTTGTTCTAGCATAGAAAATAGGGTTCCATGCTAATTGTATGCTGCTAAGATTATCACAATATATGGTGATAGGATTTTGCACTTCCACACCTAAATTTGCAAGTAGCATCTCTACCCAGGATGCTTCACATGTTGCCATTACATCACCTCTATACTCAGCCTTTATACTCGACAAAGCAATAGTGGTGCTTCTTGCTACTCCATGTAATAGCTCCACTTTCAAGTGAGAATAGAAAGCCACTAGTAGATCTTCTATCTGGAATACTACCAACCCAATCCGCATTGGTGTATCCATGAACCTGCAAATCTACACTAGCTTCATAGAACAATGCATAATCCAAAGTAGAACTCACAGAACGTAGAATGTGCCTTAGAGAAATTAGATGAAGCTTCCTGGAAAACTGCATAAATTGACTTTCAAGTCCAACAGTGTAGCTTAGGTCAGGCCTTGCAATCGTGAGATATATCAAACTTCCCACAATTTTCTTGTACATAGTAGCATATTCCAATGCTTCACCTGATGTAGTATCCAACTTCAAATTCTGATCTAATGGCATAGAAATTGGCTTACAATCATCCATACCATACTTTTTTAGCATGCTCAAGGCATATTGCCTTTGTGAGATCCATATACCTGTTTTTGTATGCATAAACTCGATGCCCAAGAAGTAGTGCAACACACCAAGATCCTTCATGTCAAATTCTTGCATAAGGAGTTGCTTTACCTCTTTAATGCTTGCTTCATAGTCACATCCTACAATCAAGTCATCAACATAAATAGCCACAATCGTGATGCCATCATCACCCTTCCTTGCATATAATGAATGATCTGCATCACACATAGAAAATCCAATGGTGGTCAAATAATCAGCAATCCTTGCATACCAATCACAAGGGGCTTGTTTAAGTCCATAAAAGGCCTTTTGCAACCGGCAAACATATTTTGGGTGCTTTGAATCTTCATATCCTTGTGGCTTGGTCCATGTATACTTCTTCTTGTAACTCACCATGTAGGAAAGAATTCTTTACATCCATCTGATGCAAAGTCCATCCTTTTGTTGTAGCTACTGTAACAAGTGTTTTGACAGTAGACATTTTAGTTACAATGCTAAATGTTTCCTTATAATCAGTGCCATATGTCTGTGCATATCCTTTTGCTACCAATCGTGCTTTACCTTGTAAATCCACTTGCAACCTATGGGTTTCTTTCCTTGCAGCAATGGAACCAGCTTCCATGTATTCTTTCCATAAAGTGCAGCCATCTCCTCATCCATAGCTTTTTCCCAATCTACATTTCCAATTGCATCTTCAAAACAAGAGGCTTTAGCATCTTGTATTACCTTTGTCATGTAGTCACAATGACGAGCCATGTAACTATCATACATAGCCATGTAACTAACATACATTAATCATTGCACTGAATTCTAGATCCTCCCAAATCTTGTTAGTCCTGGGTCACTTCTTCTTATATCATCTACATGTGCCTTTCTTACTCCTGGAGTCTTCATAGAGGGCAATCCAAGTTCCTCATCAAGGATCTTTTTTGAATCCCTTGAATCTCCATCAATGACTTCAAAACTTGTACATGTTTTACTACCAACAGAAAGCTTTTCTTTACCTTTCTTGGATGTATTTGATGAATTCACTGGACAGAAATTTCCATGCAATCTTCCACTCCATGGATTTGAGTTGGATCTATTGCTTGGTGATGCATCTAGTCCACTCAAGACTTGAGATTCTGCACTTGATTTTTCAGCATTTTCTATTTTATTTGAGTCAAGATTATGTATTTCTTTGGTATCTGCATAGAAGCTTGACATTTCATCAAACACCACATCTTTGCTTACCTTCACCTGTCATGTGAGTGGATTATAACATTCATATCTCTTTTGCTCAAGGGAGTATCCAATGAAGATACATTTTTTTGCTTTTGGATGAAGCTTCATCCTCAACTCATCTGGATCATTTACATATGCAATACAGCCAAACACTTTCATATGTCATAAGTTTGGCTTTTTACCTGTGAACCTATCTTCAGGTTTAACAATAGCAGTCAGAGTTTTTTTCATGATGTATACAGCAGTGTGCATAGCTTCTGCCCAATAATAATGAGGCATATTCTTCTCAACCATCAAGGATCTTTCTATTTTTGCAATATGTGTATTTTTGTGTTTAGCAACGCCATTCTATTGTGGTGTGTACTTGCATGAAAATTCATGTCAAATTCTATGACTTTTTAGAAAGTTGTTGAACTCATTTGACATATATTCACCTCCTCCATCATATCATCATGTCTTAATATACTTTTCTATCTGCTTTTCCACCATAGCTTTAAAATTATGGAAGTGAGTGAACACCTCACTCTTCTCTTTCATGAAATATACCCATACTTTTTGTGTATGGTCATCAATGAAAGTAGCATAAAACCTGCAACCGCCCATAGATGTGGTCTTTATAGGACTCCAAACATCTATATGTACTATTTCTAGCACATTCTCACTAACATGCTTGTCATGCAAAAAATAATGCTCTTGATTGTTTACCAAAATTGACATGCTTCACATACCTTTTGCATTTCTGCAAATTTGAATTTTGGTATTCCATTGAAAATCTCCTTTGATTGCATCAATTTCAACCTCTGCAAGTTTGCATGTCCAATTCGTTTGTGCCAAATCTCTAGATCAGCAATAACTCCTTCACCTTTTGCAAATATGGCTGCATTTATTTCACGAATTTTCACATTTTAATGTGAACATCCTACCCACTTTGTTTCCTTTGGCAGTCAATTGTCCATTCTGTTTGTACTCTTCTACAAATAACCCATCAGCATTGAACGAGACTTGTAGTCCTTGGTCAACCATTTGTCCAACAAAAACCAAATTCTTTGGTATATTTGGAACATGAAGCACATCAACAAGATGTTTTAACTTCCCATTCTCCTCAGACAATGCTATGTTTCCTATATGCTTGATAGGGTGTGATGTGTCATCACCTGTTTCAATATATCCAAAAATTGGCATTTTGCAAACTACTAAACCATTCCACATGACTCACCATGTGATTTGAAGCACTTGAATCAACATACTAGACATTATCATTCCATTTCGAGACATCAACAGACATCGTATTCATCATATGATATTGAACCATGAATAGCTTCTTAGAATCATTTGCACTTGTGGATGCATAGTTATATTGCTGCATTCTGTTATTTTGATTCTTCAACTTATAATCATGTTCAAAGTGTCTAGGTTTAGCACAATTCTAGCATCCTTTACTATCATTACTTGAATCATTTCTTTGGAAATTTTTGTGGCCTCTTTGGCTCCCCCTCCCTTGAAATTTTCCTCTGCCTCCTCCATGATTTTGACCTTGGTCTTGGTTACTATTTCCTCTTCCACTTTCGAAACCTCTACCTCTACCTCTTCCTCTACCAAAGTAGAATACCTGCTCAGAACTAGTTTTTCCTTGGGATTTTGAGTCCTCACCAAGATTATTTTCTTTGATAATGAATGTGGACATTAGATCAGCAAAGTTCAGAATATTTTGCCTAGTCTGTATAGAACTTTTGAACTACTGATATGCAGCTCTTAAACCATGAAGGCACACTTCCAGCTTATCATCATCATCTTCTACATTCACACCAATAGATGCAAGTGACTCACATATGCTTTTGATTTTTAGGGTGTAGTCACTTACCGACATGCCCTTTTTCTCCAATGTATGCAACTTGTTCTTGAGTTGCAAATTTTGTGCCTTTGTGTTGGTCTCATACAATATGAGCAAACTATTCCAAGCCTCTTTCGGAGTCTTGGCATCCTATATGTGCCCAATCATGCTATATTGTATGCTAACAGATAGCCAATACATTACCTTTCATGCTCCTTGATTCCATTCCTCATATGCTCTTAACTGGTCCACAGTCTAATTCCTCTTTGGAAACTGCAGAGAATTTTCATCTCTCTCCTTTGATGTACTTCTAGTAGCCTTTTCCCATCAAGAAATTTGTCATTATGAATCTCCAAGCATGGACATTGTTCTTGTCTAGCTTATCGTTCATAAGCTAACTCATTCCATCTAGGTTTGCCATTTTTACAGCAATTCACAACACTACAAAAACACTAGAAGGAGTACTTCCGCTTGAACATTATTGCATTATGACATGATAGTTCAATCTTAGAAAAACATAATTTTCATGTATCAACAATTCACAGAATCGCTTGAAATTCTCGATCAGTAATATATGAGTATTGCCAAACAAGATACAAGTTATAGTTTTGCAAACTCACCTGGTTTCTTTGTGGGCCCCACCTTGCGAGCTCGAAATGGAGGTCGAGATGGCTCCGAAACTCAAATCTGACAAAAAACAAGTGACCCTAAAGGGATAACTCACGAAAATATTTTGATGCATTCTACCTTCATGCCAATTTTCATAGAAATCTAAGGTTGTTTGTGAATCGCTCTTTCTCAACGCCTTCTCACATACTCTTCACAGTTGGCCTTTCCACGAGCTCTCTATAGCCACATTGGCCCTGATAACATGTCACGAGGAAGGAGATAAGGAAGAGAGCTCACACACATACTCTCACAATCAAAGAGGAGCACGCACATAGAATAAGGCAAGGAAGAATGATCTTCTTCTTCTTCTTCTTCTTCTTCTTCTTCTTCTTCTTCTTCTTCTTCTTCTATTACATAAAAGGAATGTACAAGAATAACCTAAAACAACAATACAACAAGTGCAATATATAAAGAATAGTACATAAGGAAAATCCTAATGTCTACGAATGAATGGGACGGCAAGAAACAAATGTGCCATCACTCTCAGATAAATCTAGTAAAGCTCCATGAAGTATCCCTAACATATACCAGCATGAACACTATACATGTCAGAGAAATGAAAAAGTGATATGTATCATCCTGGGTCATTACATGAGCTTGATATCTCAACATATAAAATGGTACTCAATGCCACCCCCTTTCATATGGTGTTTGGTCATAATGCGGTGTTGCCTTTAGAATTCTTAATACCCACCTTAAAGGTAGCACAAGATCATCAATGGATTGTACATGAGATATCATCGTTTGATTTAGAACAATTACAAGAAACTCAAGTAAGAGTAGTAGTTGGGATCTATGCAACCAAGAAAAGAGAAAAAGGCATACTTCGATGCACATGTATAAGATAAAGGGCTGAAAGTAAGAGATTTAGTCTTGGTATATACACTAAAGAAACATGCTCAAAAATTATAAAAGTGTGGCTAAGCCTCTTTCTTCTTTGCCTCTTTTGCAGCTAGTTTTGGACAGCTCTTTATGACATGATCATTTCCTTTATAGTATTTGCAAAATAATTTCTGCTTTTCTGTTTTCTTCTCGTCTCTGTCATCTTTCTTTGATTATGCAGAATTAGCAAATTTCTGCTTACTAGTATATGAGCTCCATTTACCTTTGCTTTTCTGATTATCCAAGAAAGCTTGATCTGCAACATGCATAATGGACCTATTCTGCCTAGATTGGTCTTCCTACAATAGAATAGAGACTAACTCCTCAAATGTTAAATCATTTGGATTGCCTTTCATCATCAATAGAAGAGTCGAAGCAAAACTCTGATATGAATCTGGAAGAGCATTCAGAACAATCAACTACTCCTTCAAATCATTGATCTTTGTCAAAAAACTATTCATGGAATCTCCTTCATTCATGTGCTCACTCTCCAACCATTTTCAGAGGTAAGCAACATGAACCTCATTCCTTGCCTGGAATAAAGTAGTTAGTGTATCCCAAGCATCCTTTGTTGTTTTGCAAGAGCGAATGTGGGGAATAATGGCATCTTTGATAGACAAGGCTATCAATGCATGTGCCTGAGCATCTTTTCCATCCCATCAAAGTTGCTATATAGTAGATGCAGCAGGAACCACAACATGAATAGGAATCTGAAGAATATCACCATCTTCAATACCATCTGCATCACCTTCACCAACTGTGTTTGCAAGTGAAACATGACATTTTTCAACACCTTGCACAATATTTCACAATCTGTTTGCAACCAATACATGACGCATAATATAATCCCATAATGGGTAATTGGTACCATCCAACTTATCCTCAACAGCCAACATATGGAATACATCACTGCTTTCAGCCATGGCCACTGACTAAAATACCCTAATGCAGAAAAATGATTGTTTCTCAAAAAGTTGAATAGAACTACCTCGTCGGTTCAGCTAAACCTGTAGTAGACTTTGAGCCGCTTATACTAGCAACATGAAATGTATATATATCTTTGGTACAAAAAGAAAAAACTGCTTTCACAAGCACTATGATAGTGCATTCAGAGGCCGAACGAGCTCAGACTAGGATTTTGACACCACAAAACGAAGCCATTTTGAACTCCTAATTTCCCTAAGTATGCTTACCAAATTTTGTGTGATTATGAGACTATGATCGAAGGGGTGTCGACAACACCCTAGATGAAGTGGACACCTGCTCTAATACCAATTGTTGGAGTTTGAGTTCTACAGAAGCACGCAAACAACACAAGGAAGAAGAAGAAGCTTGGAGCACAACACACAATGATGAATGTATTACCAAGAGAATGTACAAAGATAAGTGACCCGTTAGGGTTATAAACATATATACAAGCCAAGGGAAGAAACCTCCTAAAGAGGGAAAAAAGTGCCCCGACGGTCCTAGTGTGTTCACACACATCACTACCTAAATATATCAACGAGAGTTTTCAATAGTGATTATTTGAGCTCATATGATATTTGACAAGGAATTTGGGGTGTATAGAGTATTAATACAATCTCCCAAATGGTTTGTAGAGAAGTGGAAAATTGCAAACAGAGGATTTTCTTCAAGATTTTGAGCCCTTTGGAAGCTTACAAGAAATGAGACAAATGTCTAAGTAAGTGGGGTGCAAGAAAGCTCAAGTTGAAGGTCCATTGCAAAAAATGATTTCCCTAGCAAAGAGAAATTGCAAGGACATTGAGAATTGTATTTTGGGTATTTTTCTTGAAAATCAAACTTGTGTGACACTCAAAAAGTAAAAGGAGGAGGTTCAAGTGCAAAAGTATCGGAAAAAGATCAAATTTAAGGGTAGCTACAAACTATGATTTCTAGAGAATTTTTTTGTCACAATTTCTTGATCTCAATGGCAACATTGACTTGAGTTCAGAGCAAGGATAAATAAGAGGCTTCAATAACTCCTAGAAGAGCAAAGTCGTGCAAAAATACTCATTTTTGCAAAAAAAAAAAGAATGCCCTAGCCTAAGGAAGTATCTTTTGCATTTAAGTATTTTTAAATCCATTTTGAGCTTTCAAATGGTCCAAGACCTTGTGTTGCAGAGCAAAGAAGCACGAAAGGGGAGCCCCAAAATTTTCAAATTAATGGGCATATTTTTCTTCTTGAAAGTCTTAGGAAATTCCCTCAAGCCATGTAAATGCACTAGAGGAGTCCTCTAGATGCATATTCCCAAATCATTGTAATATATTCCTTGTAAATTAGTAGGAAATTCACCTTTTAATTAATAAAGTGCCGGTCTCTTGTGTGAAAGGACCATTATTAGGGCACATGTATATAAGTCACTTTGTGACTCTTTGGAGAGACTTTTTGCCATTCTGAAGAAGGAGAGCTCCTGATTTTCGAAATTGCTTCTTTCTTGCAGATTTTCATCTTCTCTTTGATCTTTTATGTGTGTGTAATGCTTGGAATGTGTGTGTAGGACTGTTGTCTACCCCTCCCCACTGTTTTTGAGCTACTACAGTGTGTGTGTGAGCTTGTAGAAGTTGTGGAGTGAGTGTGGGTGTTTCCCGCCATTCACTGTTTTGGTCATAACTTGAAGCACGGTTGGCAGAATCGAGTGACGTCCAGTAGATGCGTCTCGTAGAGAGCTTCGAAAGGAACCCGCTATTGGCCATATTTGGAGTTCGGAGCTGAGAAAAATCCTCGATTTAGTGAAAACTGTTGTAAGTGGTATCGCGACAGAACTTTCAGTATTTGAGTGAGTTAGAGAGGTGGATTAGTCCTTTCTCATGCATGTAAGCTGAACCACTTCATTTCCCATCACGTGTGCACATGTCCTCATACACTTGGTTAGGTCGTTTCATCGGATTGACAAATAAGCGTGTGTCAATTCCTCACTATATGCACTTGTGTGGCAAATGAGATTTAGTCTCTTTGGCACAAGTTCTTAAGTCTTCTTGACTTAGGTACACACATTTTTGGTGCCGTTGTCGGGGAACATCTCAACCAAGGTGCCTTCGTGATGGTTATAGCTCGAGAGTGACGAAATCGTACTTGTAGAAGTGAATTCCTTCAGTGGCAAGTAGTCAACCACTTCAGCACTTGTTACTTCATATCCCGGAGGTGTGTGTAATGAGTTTTTAGGTTTAGGGTTAGTAGGAAGGGAGAGAAGGAAGAGTTAGGGTTAGGTTAGGAGAAGAGGAGAAGAGGAGTGAAGTAGGAGTAAGCCAAGATCACCAAGAAAAATCCCAAAAAAATTACCAAATTAGTGTAATTAAGTTTAGTCTCCAAAAAAGTATAAAAACCAAAAATTCTAGATCATTTCTCATTTGTTCAGGAAGCAGTATTGTCGGAGCACAGCGATCAGTATCATCCGAGTAGTATCGCACTCTCCCATTGGCAAAAACACATTAGAAGTGCACTAACATGTGATCACATGCACGTCTGGTATCGCGGGGCGGGACAGTGTGTTTTTTTAATTTCTTTGAGTGAGATTAGTAGGCTAGGAGCAAAGAGGGGTGAGAAAAGAGCAAGGGGGAAGAAAAATTTTTGAATTTGTGAAGAGGGGTGAGAAAAGAGCAAGGAGTGAGAAAAATCGCCTGTTGATCCAAGTATCGTATCGTTTAGTCTTCAGGTATCGTATCGTGAGCTTGTGTGGTATCGTATCGTGGACAGCTTGGTATCACCTGGTGCAGTATCGCCAAAAGTGGTATCACCAAAAGTGGTATCGCCATAAGTGGTATCGCCCAGAACCTTTGGAGCATTTTCAGAGGCAAATTTAAGGCATTTGAGGAGCCACTTAGGGAGAGTTCAGAGACCTAGAGAGCCCCAAGAGGGTGAATGAACTTGAGGTCAGGCAGGGTGCTAAGTAGCCAGAGAAGTGTCATATCTTCTGTTGGAAGTGCCGCTCAGGTCAATCACCACTCCATCTATTCAGACGCCTCTAGTGACTCAGAGGAGGAGATACCCACGGCTTCAGAAGACATGCAGGGTCCCACTCCAGGAAGAAACTTCATGAACATTGTAGAAGGAGAGTATCGCACTTCTTTACAGTATGTTTCTACGAATGCCGAGGAGATCCCCATCTATTTAGATGGTTTAAACAGATCTGTGGCTAGAATGGTGACTTCCACGGATGCAACAATTGTGCCCAGACCTGCTATCAAGTATGAAAACTTGTGCACTCTCTATCTTTTGGAACAATGCCCATGCCAAATATCCCATATATGCACATGAATCTACCATATTGCCCACATTCCCTAAATGGCCACCACAATTTGATTTTCCCCATAGGCCAATGAGTGCCTACAATGCCACCAACTAGTCCCATTCCTCAATGCATGGCACACAATAACCCCAAATGCCACATAACCAAATTATGAGACCGGATTTTGGAAGAAGGCTTAGGCCTTCTCCAGTAGAAAAATGTATGCAAGAGTACTATGAGGGTAGGTGATCCTTGTGCACAAAACAAGTCCACGGCTTCTTCACACAGTATGAATCATTTGGAATTACCTTGAGAGGAACTACTCTAGCATGGTTCCGACCACTAAGCATACATACTTTTCAAAATATAGATAAACTCGTGAGATCTTTCATAGCCAAATTCGAGAAGATAGGAGTAAGGCATGACACCTCACCAAGGATAACAAGACTCAAACAAGAAGCTAATGATGAGTTGAGGTTGCATGTCATTACAAGCCATATGTGGCATGATGCATTATTGAGGGCCTCGTCTATGGGCAAACTTATTGCACATTTCTTAGATGGCTTGCAAAGTGCTCAGTTACATATTGCAACATACTTTTTGGGTCCTACCACCTTGGAGGATTTCATATAGGAATCCATAAGGACCAAAGATTAATTGTGTAATTCTATTCACGTCTTCTTACCAACTTAAAAGATGCTCCAAGTGAGAAATCAAGTTCCTCATGGATTGAAGAAATGGAAGAGACAGTCGCCAAGAAAATTGAACTTAAGAGATTCTAGATCTAGAAAGTGTTCATATTGCAAAGGAGAGCATTTGAGCTATATGTGTACTAGAATACCACCTCCTCCTACATCCACAATATCCCACACAATAAGGCCAATATCAAAATCTTCTAGTTATGGGACATTATCGAGTCCCAAGGCCTTTTTCATAACAACATTACTAGTATCCTCCAAGATACTTGTACGCGGTCAGACAGCCAATGCCATATCCATCGAGACTGATGATGAATTGGTATAGGAGCATGTAGATATGGCAATGATGCCATCAACTCCCATTATTACGAAGGTCAATGGGTATGCAAGTCCTCCTAAAAAAAATACTGGGTTTGGCTTTCGCTCAAACTTACTCCACCGAGGGTCCATGCTATGGATACAACATGAACCACTTGATAAGAGATTGTCCACTTTTGCAAGTTTCTCAATTGCCACCCATATGACCTAAGAAGTCCTTCTACAATGATTGTGAGGAGACACATATGTATAGAGAGTGTCCTCAAAATTTGAATAGGAGCAAATCAACAATTGTCAATATGTTGATGATGCATCCCTCCAATTCTCGTAACAAAGAGTAGAAAGTGAAGGTAGAACCCATGTAGGCAGTCATTAGCGCACAAGTCAAGGCTCAAAAGGAAAGATAAAGTCAAAAAAAGTGATTGATCAAAGTATTTTAGAGAGTGAGCAATACGAGCCTCCCAAGAACTCTCAACCCACAAAGGGAACTTGGAAGTCTCAAAGAGATAGGAAAGCCAAGAAATGGGAAAAGAGAGTGGTTGAACTTGAGGCGTCCCTCAATGCCAAGCAATATGAGTTGACCAATAAGCAAGATAAGCTCCTCAAAAAGCAAGATTAGCTCACTCAAGAGAAAACTCAACATCAACACTTGAGAATGCAATAGATAGTGCACTAGCACTATCATGTCCATCCTCACATCCTTATTCACCACCTAAACATACCCTTACCCAAATCCATGGCCTCGGCTTATATCATTCCTAGCTCATCCTCTAAATTCCAAGTTAGAAGGATTGTTGAAAGCCTACCATGAGAGACTCAAAGAAATACCATCAATTAAACATCATTACAAATGTTACCCATGAGGAGAACTAGAAAAATCATGACTAACCATGTGTCAACAAATGATAGAATTAGCTCAACAAATTCTAGAAAAGATTCCTCACACTATTCTTTGAACATACATGAACATACATGCTAGAAGAACACTTCCAAAAACTAGTTTAAGCCCATCAAAAGGAAGAAAAAACCCACGAAAAGGAAGAGCATCTTGGAGAAGAAAAGGAGAACTCCATGAAAAGAAAGAACAAATTCAAAAGGTTGTGAAACAATACCAATGGTAATAAAGCACAATAGATCCTAAAGGAGCTAGTCCTTGAACCTCATGTGACTCTAGCCCCAATGCAGCCACCCCTCGGCCCAAATCATGTTCCCCTACCCAAAGAGGATCTCATAGTCGGACACGGAGGGTTCATGGAAAGGTGAACTCTAACATCAAGTCTTAGAACTTGAATGGAAGAAGGAGGTCTATATACTGCACAAGCCTCCCTTCTCAAAGTCCCAAATGTGCAATGGATCAACAAGAAGTGACTTCCCTATAAACAAGCTAGTAAGTCCACAATCATGGTCCGATGTGTCCATACATTTCAAACCTCTGCCTTCTTACATTGGAGATGACAAATTTAGCTTCATAGTGCAAGAATACTAAGTCCTTGAAGCTTTTTCACCTATCCAAATGTAGAAGAGAGACTCGGGACCTCTTCTTGGAAGAGGAGTAGATGTGCCTCCCAAACACTTTCTACTTAAGGGGAGTTCTCCTTAGGGAAGTATACCCTATAACATGCCTGTACATAGAGAAACTTCACAAATCCCACGTCCTCAAGGGGATATAGGCTGAATAGAGAGTACAAAAAGGATAAAGCAACTCACAATTGCATTGATTGATTCACACAAACTTAGGGAGTACAACAACATGCAACAAGACACACAATTCGAATAAGCACAACTCGTTCACTTGTTGCCACTTGCCATGTTACCTGCGAATCTTCTTACTAGTAGGACTTCCGTTCCACCATCAAGGCAAGTAATTAGCAAGCAAATAGTGAATTAGACTTCATGGTTTTAACAAATATCAACACACTCGCATACCAAATGCGACTTCAAATAGCACAATACTCAAGAGCATGTGATAATTGATCCACAAAATGGTTTGAAATGCATTACAATAGTAGGCCAATATGACCTCAAAAAACAAAACTAAGCATTCAAGCACAAACTCTACACTTGCCTAAAGATTCACAATGTATTGCATGACAACTAGCCCAAAACTCCCAGAATACACAGTCTAGTTAGCCACACTTGTAACATAGCCCAAACATAGAAATACAACAAGAGATACAACACATAGATGCAACAAGTCATCTATCATATGCAATAGTCATGACAATCATAGGATCCCAAATGAGTGCTCCATAATTGCTTATATGGATATGAGGGGTCCAAATGAGTGGCATTGCCCAATTCTCGATGACCCTTGATGAGATTCAAAATTAGCTCTTGACATGGAGTGTGCATCCTCGAATGGTGTGACCGATGGCCTGGCACATGTCAACTACTTGTCAAGAGTAGTTCCTCTTGTGGGCCACCAACCCCCATAGTATCCACTTTAAGACTTCCCCTAGAGAGCTCTTGATTGTTCCTAACATCCACAAGTCTTTGTGATGGCTTCAGTGGTAGTTCCTTGTTCCATTCACTCTTCTCATATCACCTTGAATGAGCTTGAATCTATGGCAAGAAGGATGCCCAGTTTTGGGGGTCACCCTTTAACTTCAATCAATGAAGTTAAAGGGAAGATGGAACAAATTCTTAATACGATTTGTCCATCCTTATCCTTACCTACCCAAATAGGTTCCTTGTCTATTTGACCAAGGAACCCATCATCTAGTAAAGGAACTGACGCCCCTTTACCATTGCATAGTAATGTATCTTAAAAAAAAAAAGATAATGAAGTAAATCCTCCTCATACTACCATTAAGTCAAGCCTGTCTTTTGCAAAACACTTAAAACCACCTCAATTTTCAGGGGAAGATAAAGACCAAAACAAAGATGCAGTCTTGACATTTTTAGAAAAATGGCAAGACTTGCATCAGTTTAAAAACACCCCTGAAGCTTATCAAGTCTTAGAAACAAGTTTATCACTTGGACCTAAGGCTTATAAGTGGTGGATGAGCTTAAAGGAGGCTCAAAGAATCCCAAAAACTTGGAATCAATTTGAAGAATTGTTCAAAAAAGAATTCTTACCAGAAATTGAGGATGAGCGAAACTGGGAAGAATGGGATAAAGTCCTGCAGAGAGGACGTCCCCTTTCTCTATATATTTCTCATTATCAAGAAATAGTACTTAAATTGCAAAACCTAGATGACTTTCATAAGGTAAGAGGTTTCATATGTGGTCTCGACAAGCAAATCAAACATGAAGTGAAAAGAAGTGCTCCAAAAAGTTTAGAAGATGCTATCAAGTTAGCACAAATCTATGAAGATCATGCTAAAACTGAAACATAACCACTTCATCTTGTCGGAGATAATAAAAAATTTAAACCAGGTAAAAGAAAGCTAGGCACATTCAAAAAAGATGACTTTAAAACCCCTAGACCTTCACGACCTAGGCTAGACCCTGAGGTTTGGGAAAAAGCAAAAGATGAGAATCTTTGCTTCAAGTGCCTTAACCCAGGACATCTTAGTAAGAATTGCATGACTAGGGGGCAACAAAAAGCCACCCGTGAGATAAGAGGGAAAGAAAAGACAGGAATACACTTAGTCCAAACATTGAATCTCAAAAATAGTAAAGTTTGGAAAAAAGTGGAAGTCCTTCACGAAGATTACAAGCATCAGTGTTGTTTGGTCTGACTCAATGTGGGTCCAAAACCAGTTTGGACCTCATGACTTGGTCAAACTTCATGCTTGTATAAGTGGTGAAAAGGCCAGAGTCATGATAGACGATTCGGCCACCCACAATTTCCAAACTACTCACTGGTGAAGAGACTAAAGTTGCCCCAGCAAAAGTCACCTCATCAGTATGTTGTGTCTATGATGCAGGGTCAAGACAAGAAAGTCTGGGTTACTATGATCTGTAACCTCGAAATAGAATTTCAAGGTTATAAAGATAAATTAGATTTTCAGATCATGCACATGGAAAGAATTGATGTGGTTTTGGGCAGAGAATGGCTTTGGGGTTTAGGGAAAACACTTAAAAGAAGCTATCAGTTGAATACTTTGGAATTTGAGAGAAATGGAATCCGTTATCTAATTCAAGGAGAGCATGATGTGCCTAGTACTCCTTTGATTTCTAGCATGGAGTTGAAAAAACTTGTAAATACCCAAAAAGCAGAAGTTTTCATGATACTTCCAACTGATGTAAACAATGTACATAATATGAATCCTGTTTCTTATATCTTGTCTCCCTTATCTGAACATGAAAGGTTTAAATTTAAGTGTTTATTAAATAATTATCGGGATGTTTTTTCCAAAAGAACTTCCTCATGGCTTACCTCCTTCTCGTGGGCAAGTCGACCATGTTATAGACTTGCTCCCAGGAACTAAGCCTATATGTAAATCCCCTTATAGACTCCCTTTTTCCCAGCAGGCTGAAGTAGAAAAACAGTTAAAAGAATACCTAGTTAAGGGATTCATTCAGCCTAGTCTTTCACCCTGGGCAGCACCTATTCTTTTAGTCAAGAAAAAAGATGGATCAATGAGACTATGCATTGACTATCGAGCCTTGAATAAAGTTACGATCAAGAATAAATATCCAATGCCCCGAATTGATGATCTATTTGATCAATTAAAAGGAGCTAAGATATTTTCAAAACTTGATCTCCGTCAAGGATATCATCAAATTAGAATTAAATCTGAAGATGTTCCTAAAACAGCTTTCAGAACTAAATATGGGTTTGAGTTTTTAGTCATGCCTTTTGGACTAACGAATGCCCCAGCCACATTCATGACACTAATGAACACTATATTAAGCCCATATTTGGGAAAATTTGTAGTTGATTTTCTTGATGATATTCTTGTCTATAGTCAAGATGCAGCCTCTCATCTAGAACATTTGGAAAAAGTTTTCCAAGTTCTAAGAGAAAATAAATTATTCGAAAAAGAAGATAAATGTGAATTCTTTTCAACAAAAATAAGATATCTTGGACACATTATATCTGAAAAAGGGATTCAAGTAGATCCTGATAAGGTCCAAGTTATTCTTAACTGGCCTCACCCTAAAACTATTACAGAACTTCAAAGTTTTTTAGGGTTAGCAGGATACTATAGAAAATTTGTACCTAACTTTGCAAAAATCTCAACCCCTTTATTTGAAAAATTAAAGGGTAAACCCAAAAGCCTTAATTGGGAGAAGGAACAAGCTGAAAGTATGGAAAGACTTAAAAAATCCTTAGCCTCGGCCCCGGTTCTACAGATAGTAGATCCAAATGAACCCTTTGTAGTTGAAACAGATGCTAGTGATCTAGCAATAGGAGCTGTTTTGAGTCAAAATGGTCGACCAATTGCTTTTGAAAGCCAAAAGCTAAATTCAACTCAAAGAAATTATTCTACGTATGAAAAAGAGCTTTATGCAATTGTGCATGCTTTAAAAAAATGGAGACATTACTTGTTTGGCACCAAGGTAACTATAGTTTTTGATCAAGCAAGTATTAAATGGTTTGCAAACCAATCTGGATTATCAGGTAGAAAAGCTAGATGGGCTGAATTACTCCAAGAATTTGATTATGAACTCAGATATAGAAAGGGAAAATTTAATATTGTGGCAGATGCATTAAGCAGGATGCCCATGTTAAATTCTTTGAGTTTCATACAAATTTCTAATGAGTTAGTAACACTCATGAAGGGCAAGTATCAAGAGGATATTAGTTTTAATGAAGCCTGGAAGAAAGTTTCTACTCCAAATACAAACTTATCAAATGAAGATAAGTTTAAACATTACAGTATTCAAGATGAATATCTATTATACAAAGGAAAGATCTGTGTTCCTTGTAATTCTGAACTTAGAAAAAAAGTTTTGTTTGAATGTCATGATGCCCCAAGTGCAAGACATCCTGGAATCAAAAAAACTTATGAATTAGTAAAAAGGCAGTTTTACTGGCCTAGTATACATAAAGATGTACATAATTATGTACTTAGATGCACCAAGTGCCAAGTTAACAAAGCTGAAAAGTTTAAGATAGGGGGTTTGTTGCATCCCTTAGAAATTCCAAATGGAAAATGGGAAAGTATTTCCATGGATTTCATTACAGGCTTGCCATGTACCCCTAAAGGTCATGATGCTGTTTGGGTCATAGTTGACTGACTGATCAAAATGGCTCGTTTCATACCTACTCGAACTACAGTAAAAACTCCAGAATTAGCTCAATTATTCATAGAACAACTGTATAGACTCTATGGATTACCTCAAGACATAGTGATAGAGATAGAAAATTCGCTAGTCATTTCTGGAGAGCTGTATTCAGTCGGTTAGAAACTAAGCTTAATTTGAGTACTGTTGAACATCCTCTAACGGATGGTCACTACAAGAAAAAGGGGGGCATAGTGATGCCCTCGAATTGAAAAAAAAACGTGTGTCAATTTTTTTATTTATTTTTTTAAGCGACAACCGTCGCATAAGCGATGATAGCGTCGCTTATGCGATGCTAAATTAATAGCGCCGCAAATACCGTCGCTAGTGAGCGACGGTATTTGCGATGTTGGAAAACTGAAGAGCGTCGCATATGCGATGCTCTGGAATGTAAAAAAAAAATTGATTTCTCCCGGCACATTTGTGTTGGGATTTGGACGCGAGAGACCAAGAAGAGACCGAGAGAGAGAGAGAGATTGCGAGAGAGAGAGAGAGAGAGAGAGAGAGAAACATCTACTTGCAAGGTATGCGCACACACGCACAGTTACACACACATACATATGCATACACACACATATATACACACATAGACACACACACACACATACACATAGACACACACACATACACATACACAAATAATGTTGCATACACACATGCACACATAATGCATACACATGCACACATATACACATACATATACACACACATACACACATACACACACACATACACACACACATACACACACATATACACACATACACACACATATATGCATACAAACACACATAAAGAGTCATGCACACACATAAACATACATGCATACATAATGCATATGCATATACGTACATCCATACATACTTACATGCATACACACACATATGCATACATAATGCATATGCATATGAGTACATACATACATACTTACATGCATACACACACATATGCACACATAGACACATACACACACATAGACACATACACACACATAAACACATACACACACATACACACACATATGCATACATACATGCATACACATACACACACATATGCATACACATACACACACATATACACATACACACACATAAACACATACACACACATACACATACATATGCATACATAATACATATATACATAATGCATACACGCACATACACACACATATGCATACATACATGCATACACATACACACATAGACACATACACACACATAGACACATACACACATAAACACATACACACACATACACACACATATGCATACATACATGCATACACATACACATACACATATGCATACACATACACACACATAGACACATACACACACATAAACACATACACACACATACACACATATATGCATACATAATGCATACACACACATACACACACATATGCATACATACATGCATACACATACACACATAGACACATACACACACATAGACACATACACACACATAAACACATACACACTCATAGACACACACACATACACAGACGCGCACACACATACACACACATATACACACACACATACACACATTATGATGCATTCACACACATACACATGCATACACACATAGACACACATATACACACACACACACATACACACACATATATGCATACACACACACATAGAGAGACATACACACACATACACATACATGCATACATGTGCATACATAATGCATATGCATATGCATACATACATACTTACATGCATACATACACATACATAATGCATACACACACATATGCATACATAATGCATACACACACATACACACACCTATGCATACATACATGCATACACATACACACATACACACATACACACACATAGACACATACACACACATAAACACATACACACTCATAGACACATACACACATAGACACATACATACTCATAGATACACACATATACACATAGACACACACACACACATACACACACATATACACACACATACACACATAATGATGCATACTACACATGCATACACACATACAGACACATATACACACATACACACACATATATGCATACACACACATATATGCATACACACACATAGAGAGACATACACACACATACACATATATGCATACATATGCATACATAATGCATATGCATATGCATATGCATACATACATACTTACATGCATACATAATGCACATGCTTACATACACATACGTAATGCATACACACACATATGCATACATACATGAATACACATACACACATAGACACATACACACAGATACATACATACACATAAACACATACACACTCATAGACACACACATACACATAGACGCGCACACACATACACACACACTTACACACATAGACACATACACACATAGACACATACACACATAATGATGCATACACACACATACACATGCATACACACACATATGCGTACATACATGCATACACATACACACATAGACACATACACACACATAGATACATACATACACATAAACACATACACACTCATAGACACACACATACACATAGACGTGCACACACATACACACTTACACACATAGACACATACACACATAATGATGCATACACACACATACACATGCATACACACACATATGCATACATACATGCATACACATACACACATAGACACATACACACACATAGATACATACATACACATAAACACATACACACTCATAGACACACATACATACACATAGACACACACACACATATACACACACACATAAACACACATAGACACATACACACATAATGATACACACACATGCACATGCATACACACATACAAACACATGTACACACACACATACACACATACACACATATATGCATACACACACATAGAGAGACATACTCACACATACACATACATGCATATATATACATACATAATGCATATGCATATGCATACATACATACATGCATACATACACATACATAATGCATACAAACACATATGCATACATAATGCATACACACACATACACACATATGCATACATATATGCATACACATACACACATAGACACATACACACACATAGACACACACTTACACACATAGACATATACACACATAATGATGCATACACACACATACACATGCATACACACACATATGCATACATACATGCATACACATACACACATAGACACATACACACACATAGATACATACATACACATAAACACATACACACTCATAGACACACATACATACACATAGACACACACACACATATACACACACACATAATCACACATAGACACATACACACATAATGATGCATACACACACATACACATGCATACACACATACAAACACATGTACACACACACATACACACATATATGCATACACGCACATATATGCATACACACACATAGAGAGACATACTCACACATACACATACATGCATATATATACATACATAATGCATATGCATATGCATACATACATACATACATACATGCATACATACACATACATAATGCATACACACACATATGCATACATAATGCATACACACACATACACACATATGCATACATACATGCATACACATACACACATAGACCAATACACACACATAAACACATACACACTCATAGATGCACACACATACACATAGACACACACACATACACACACACATATACACACACATACACACATAATGATGCATACACACACATACATATGCATACACACATACACACACATACACGCACATACATACACACACACACATGCATACATACACATACTTAATGCATACACACATACATATGTACACGTATATATATATTGATTTCTAATCATTTTGTTTTATATGTTAGGTATTATGGATCCTAGTAGAGAGAGAAAGGTGAAACTCACTCTCATAAAAAGTCTTATGAGAGCAAGAGTTCCGTCTGATACTCTAGGGGCCATAATGCGTGATAACTCAAAGATGTCTGATGAGGAGCTGGACTATACGATCCAGATGCTTACCCAGCGATCAGACGAGGGCTCTTCTGTGGCTCCACATGCAGGAAGAGAGCTATCTGCTCGTAGGTATGTTTTTTTTTCATAAACTTTTTTAATGATATTATAAGACATATTTTTATTTATTTTTATCTATCTATTTTCAAGACACCTATACCACCTCCAGCACGTGATAGCCGAGCAGAGTTGCCTATGAGGACATGCGTAGGCACCTTAGGACTAGAGTGCGATATAGAGCCAGAGGGGAACATTGTGTACATAGGGAATGGATTGGAGTTCAAGAGAAGGATGCAGTCACTATGCGACTCTTACCTGCGCTTTATCCACTTACCGTGGAAGTAAGTAAAAATTTTACATATAAATTGAAATAAATATCTTATGTTTTATTTACACTATGTTTTTTTTTTGTAGTGAGCATGATGAGAGGGATAAAAAATACGTACTTAGTTCACTTGAGATAGAGTTTGGGAGAGGATGGTCGCTTAAGTGGTGTTTAAAAGAGATGCGGACACTTATGGCTCATCGTCGTGATAATGCACGGTATGCACTGCTTTTATGTATATATATGTGGATATGAGTATGTGTGTTTATCATGTATGTATGTATATGAGAGAGAGAGAGAAAAGAGTGAGACTAGAGGTATAAATACACGCATACACACATATACATCATACATGCACATTTACACACATATACATATACATGCACATTTATACATACACACACGTACATGCACATTTTTACACACACATACACATGCATGCAGCTACACACATATAATGAATACACATAGACACATACACATGCTCACATACACGTACACATACTCACATACACATACACATGCATAATCATATGTACACACACATAGACTCATATAATCATATTTACATGCATGTATACATATACACATGCATATATACACACACAACACATGCATATGCACATATAGATACACATACATACACAACACATGCATACGCATAAATAAATAAATAAATAAATCCTATTTCAAAAATCCTAAATTGAAAACACTAATTTCGATATTAGGGTTTTAAAACCCCTAATTTAAAAACTCTAATTCAACCTTTTAGCCATATGTTTGAAGTATATGTACACATTGCATCTATTCCTCCGACGTCCTACTAGAGAGATGTCTCTCCTCCCAATGTTATGCCTCTATATATAGCTACTCAAATCAAGGAGGATCATAATATATTTAAAGATATATACACATCATGTATATAAAATGGAGTACATATATTATGCATCACACATACATGCCTAAATGCACACATAAATATATATATATACATACTAACATATTTGCATGGACACATTTACACATAGACATATATACATATATACATGTACACATCACATATACATGCCTACATGCACACATAAACATATATATACATGCATACATATTTACATGTACATATTTACACATAGACACATATACATATATACATGTACACAATTATAAACAGTTGCATATATTACATGAATACATGAATATTTTACATAAATGCATATGCATATATACACATATGCATATTTAACACATGTATACATATATCACACACATGAAAACACATACATATACATGAAATACATATATATGCATACTAACATATGTATACATATAATACACATGAATACACACACATATGCATACATACATGATAAAATTTTGCTCCTCGAAGATAAAGCTATATATAAAATAATTAGGCATACCCCCGAGCTTCATGTTCTAACTTAGAAGAACATGATTTCATCTCTCTAGTAGGATTCATCATTATTCAAGTTAATAAAAAAATCTATTATCTGATATCCATTCAGAAGCTTCAAGTTATTGATCGATAACTAGAGTAGAATTTACTATCTAATCTGCTCATATGTTTTCATTATTGCCATCATTTTGGTAAGACATCAATATAGTCTCATCTTCATTATCCTTATTGATTTCATTTATTTCTTCTATTGTTAAATCTATGTCCTCATGAATCACATCATCTATTGATGGATTAATATCTATTTTTGGTAATTTCTCTTCCTCATCAGTAGAATCAGCATGTAGAGAATTATCCTCTTCATCAAAAAGATTAGTATCATTATCACGTATAATGATTCTAATTTCTATTTTAGATGTTGATGTATCTGTATCTGATGCTGAATCATCAAGAGGACTTTCTTCGATCTCTCTAACAATAAACTGTTCAAACAATGACCTACCTCTAGGTTGCACATGAATGACTTGCCACCAAGGATGAGCATCTGGGTTTTTATAAAAAAAATGCTTGTTCAATATGCCTAGGAAGAATATATGGTTCTTTAGTAGATCGCATTACCTTGGAAGAATCAATTGCTCAAAACCCAGATAAATCCTTTCTTAATGTGGAATTACTACCTTTATACTCCACTCGAAACCAGTCAACCTTCAATATGACCTATCAAAATATATAACAACAAAAACCCATTATTAGGTGTTTTAAAAAATAACTAACTCTATAAAAAAATATAAACTTTTTTCTACTTGTTTGAATGTACGAAATGAAATTTCGTAGATACCAACAATAGTTCCTACGTAACCAAGTTCGCTATCTATAAGGTTCGTGTCTTTTGAGCTAGACGTGATAGTTGCTTGAAAGAAGCAACAATACTAGAATCCTCTATTTTACATAAAGAATCAATGGCTTTGATTCTAATATGCTGTCCAAAAGCCCACATATTAGTGAACATTCGAGCCTGCAAAATAAATTCAATTAGTAAATAGAAACTAACATACATTTATGAAAAAAATAAAATATTATTTTAATAAAATTACCTTTTGTTCACAACCTATCATTAACTCTCTTTGCTCATCTGAAATTTCTTCATTATTTGTGTTGGCGTGTTGCAAACGACTATATAGCCAATCCGTGAAAGAAGATATATCTGTAATCTCATTATTATCGAGATTACGTCTAAATCTTTTGTTTTTTCGCCTTTTACTTCGGAGATTTTGAAGTTCCTCGTACTCGCTAAGGAATGCTTGCATGCATTCGCTATTATATGCTACAAAAGTAGCATCATTTTTTTCTTGAAATGTAAATAAGAATGGAACCCCCTTACCTGATTATACCTCATCTGCTATTTTTGAAGAAGACTCGTTGGTCCATGCACGTGGAGATTCTTCATGAACTCTTTCAAGGTACTCACTAACGTAATAAATGCACTCTTCAAGCATCCAACCCTTTGCCTGGTTTCGCTCTTTGTCGCACATGACCTTTTAATACTCCCATAAATCGCTCGACCCAAAACATCCATCGAGTGTTGACAACACTTGCAATCTCTATTTCATCTACAAGATGGACTAATAAATGAACCTGAATATCAAAAAATGAAGTAGGAAGTTCTTTCTCCATCAAACATAGTAGCTCTTTGCATTCACTTTTTTTTTGTGGGATTGATTTTTTGTCAATCTCTTTGGATGTAATCCACCTATACATACCATAAAAACAATTATAAAGAAGTTAATTAAAAAATAAAAGATATTCAATATTCATACATATTAAATATAAAAGTATCATAATTACCTTATAAGAGATCCAAGATGATAGATCACATCTCGTACTCCTTTCGTTGTACATCCATCGATAACCAAAGGTAAAATATGTTTCAAAAAGTTATGCCAGTCATGGGTCTTTAACCCAGATAAGCTCTTATCATCCATAGTAAACATGTTTTGAAAAGATGCTCCATATCCTGTAGGAGTCTTAATCAATTGAATTCTATTGTTGATAGTCTGTATCTCTTTTGTTGTAAGTACCCAAGGAGCAGGTGCATAAGTCGTTTCTTGTCGATGTCTATAAAAAACTGGCCATAACTTTGGTTTGGATTTTTTATCTTTCAAATCATTCCTTGATGTTGTGGTATCTTTTAGTCCAAGAGATGCTGCCATAGTGAATAACCAATATTTTTGAATATATGCATAGGATCAAGAAGATGACATACTTTTAACTCTTTCCAATACTCCAAAGAATACCATATTGATATGTTCTCTACGAGTGCCAATTTTCCTTTACCTCTGTTCACATACTCATTATCTGAATCATCACTGAAGATTTCTGCTTCTGGATCTATCAGAGGTCCATCTGTCCATTTTTTATACCAATCCATAGGCGTCATAGGTTTTGGACACTGACATGTTTCAAGCTTTCCATTAAAATGTATCGCTTCTCTTTTAGATCTTAATGGATGATCATCTGGCAAGAGTCGTCGATGTCGAAGATAAATATTTTTGTTGAGATTCTTACTATAGATTGATCTCAACCAATCACCATAATATGGACAAGCTTTATAACCCTTAGTAGATATTCCTTCATCATGGAAAATGATAAAAATATAATTAGATTAAATCATATTTATTTACATGCATATTGAGTAAAAAAATTACATCAATACCTGAACAAACACCATATCCTGGAAAATCGTGAATAGTCCAAGCCACAATACCACGAACCGTAATATGTCTTTCATTGATGCTTTTTGATACATCAATGACATTAATACCTCTCCATAACTCTTGAAGATCGTCAATGAGAGGAGCAAGATATATATTCATATCTTTAACTTGTCTTTTGCGTGGGATTAAAAGTGAAAGCATTAAATGTTCCTTTTTAATGCTAAGATATGGCGGAAGATTATAGTTTATTACTACCACTGGCCATGTTGACCATTTACTAGATTTCATGGAGAATGGATTAACCCCATCTAATGCAACTCCTAACTTTAGATTCTGTGGATTTTTTGCAAATTCAGGCCATGTAGAATCAATATGCTGAAAAGCAACACTATCATGAGGAATTCTAATTATTCCATCAGTACTTTTGTGATCATGTTCCCAAGTCAAAAGCTTTGATAATTCGGGGCTTTGAAACATATGTCTAATCCATGGAGCCAATGGAAAATGTCTCAATACCTTTTTTGGGATTTTACCTTCTTCGCCCTTATATCGAGGAGATTGACATTTGGGACATGTCAAAGAGTCTGCATATTCACCTCTATATAAAATACAATCGTTAGAACATGCATGTATACATTGATAATCTATACCAAGATTGTTGATTATCTTCTTCATTTCATCATGTGAGGTAGGAAGAATATTCTGACTTGGTAAAAACTTTTCAGATAATAACCTGTAATTTATCAAAAAAAGATATATTAAAAAAGTAAATAAATAAATATACATACATATATATATATATATATATATATATATATATATATATATATATATATATATATATATATATATATATATATATAATTTTATATATGTGTATGCTTATGTGCATCTTTCAAAATATTCGCGTAAAATTTGATTATTTTGGATGGCAGGATACGATTGTTTGCTTTGGAGGATATGAAGTATGTACCTTCATTGAATGATTTGTCGATTCTATCATATGTTCAGTTTGAAAGTGTGAGAAGTGGGTTTATAATTGCTATTCAAAGAATTTGGCACTGTTTATAGGCCATACGATGGTGACCTGGATGAATCGCATGCACAGAGGTTACTCAAGATAGAACAACCTGATTATAAGGGACTAGTACCAGCAGGATTCCTGGGGTATGCAGTAAACCTCTTGCATGTCAATGATGAGCATATGAACTTAAGGATAAAAAGTGAAAATCATGGTGGCTTGAGAGGATCACTTTTATACACCTTGTTCAAAGAACTCCAGGTTTATGACACTGAACTTTTTTGAACAAGCTGTATAAAAGTGATCCTCTCAAGCCACCATGATTTCCACTTTGTATCTTAAAGTTCAGATGCTCATCATTGACATGCAAGAGGTTTACTGCATACCCTAGGAATCCTACTGGCACTAGTCCATTATAATCAGATTGCTCTATCTTGAGTAACCTTTGTGCATGCGATTCATCCAGGTCACGTACCATTGTATGGCCTATAAATAGTGCCAAAACCTTTGAATAGCAATTATAAATCCATTTCTCACACTTTCAAACTGAACATATGATAGAATCGACAAATCATTCAATGAAGGTACATACTTCATATCCTCCAAAACAAACAATCGTATCCTGCCATCCAACCAATCAAATTTTACGCGAATATTTTGAAAGATGCATTAATAGTTTTAAAAGATGCACAGACAAAAGTGTCCATTGAGTTTAAGTTCTTGTTCTTACCTTATCTAAAGTAAGAATAAAAACCTGCATGTATTTATATACATATATATTTATGCATATATATATAAATCGATAGAAAATTGAAAATTATACCTTAATAGTGTCGAAACAGA
The DNA here is from genome assembly GCA_020310875.1 of Ceratopteris richardii. Lineage (NCBI taxonomy): Eukaryota > Viridiplantae > Streptophyta > Polypodiopsida > Polypodiales > Pteridaceae > Ceratopteris > Ceratopteris richardii. The sequence continues at coordinate 57,610,281 of CM035436.1, read as the reverse complement.
TACATTACTCCATCCAAAACGATTTTGAAGGTTGAGAATAAGTAAGCTCGCACTTAGTCATGTCAAACGACTTCCTTCATATACATGCTTTAGACATTCCTCTCAAAGATATTTCTCATTTTTAGAAATATCAATGCTCTCACTGTCATTTTGATACCAATCCTCAATAAAATCTGCCATGTCATCATCTTCATCATTGTCACACAAATCTTGTACTCTATCGTCTTTTGAATATAGATCTTTCAACTTTGCATATTGCACAGGATTAGTTTTGCGTAGCCTCCTCATGGAAGCTTCTGATAAATGAGGTCTTACTGGTAATTGTGAATGTTGTGGAGGAATATCATCAACATCATACGTTGGAATCTACACATATAAATAAAATTCATTAGTATTCCATAAATGAATAAAAAATAAACTTTAAATAAAAAATTAAGTATAAAACTTATTAAATATGGATAAAGAAATTTTTATTCTCTCTAGCTAAAAGGTGCTCTTGGAGGTCTACGCCATCCATAATTCACTAATAGTTCATCACCAACATGTAATGTAGTAATAGCATTGACAACTATGTATCTTGATACATCTCTACTCATGTATGGTGATTCATGACTATTTTCACGCTCCTCAAATGTGCAATTAGTCCTTGAACTATTATGTAACCCTCGACTACTATTTATTAAACCTGCTATATTTCCATGTGTGTAAGGTCTTCCATCAATATATAATCTTTCATTTTCTGCATGTAAAATCCTTCTACTAGTAAGGGATGCTGCATTCAAGCATATTCCATAAGTATTCATGCTTTGAACATAACGTGAAAGTCGATGCCAATCTCCCCATCCATATATAGGACCACAAAATGACATAAGAGTGACTTCAGAGTTTGGAGGCACATACAAATCCTCTCCTATAAAGAGACCACGACCAACATTAGTAATAGTGGATGGAGCAATCATATAGCGATTACCCCAAAAGTTGAAAACCTCTCCATCTAAAGGAAGTGGTCCTCTATTCCATCCTCCATATCTCCTTCTATCATATGTTTGTACTAAAGAACGATCACGAGCTGGCAATGGATAATCTCCAACCGTTTCATTCTCTAAACAGGAGGTAGAGGATTTCTAGAAACCTCTGCTTGTAATTGATGAACAGCAAGTCCATGACGTGTACGAGGTATATTAACATTATGAGAAAAATTATCATCATCATCATCATCGAGCAAGTATTCCTGTATATCAACAATAATTTGATTTTATATATGGTTTTTAAATAAAATAATGACATAATATATTAAAAAAACATACCCAAGCATTATCACGTTGACTAGGTGATGGTGCACGCTCAAAAGTACCATACTCTGCCTCATGTTCAATACATTCCAATCGTGGTCTTCGATACGTGCCATAACAAGAGTTACACCAACATATAATATGCTCTTCATAGTAAAATTCATCATAATTCCTATCGGAGGACACATGTGAAGTCATTGCATGGGTAGGAGGTGGTGGAGTACCCTCTGATTGATCAGAATCTGCACATAATAAGAAACAAAAAAAACTATAAGTTATGTATCCATCAAATATATTTAAAATTAAATGTTTGATATACTTACAGTATAAAGTCGTTGCACAATGAGGAGATGGTGGTGGAGTTCCATCTGATTGATCAGAATCTACAAATAATGGTATTTGATATTAATAATCTAATTATCTACATACACAAAAAATTCACATATATATATTTACACATACACACATATTCACATATACACATTTATACATACACATATACTCACATATACACTACACATTATTGTGGGATAAATGCATGTATTTTGTATGAATGAGTGTATATGCATGCATGTGTGTGTACGTATATATGTGGATATCTATATGTGTGTTTATGTTATATGTATGTATATGTGTATATGTATACATATATATATGTGTATATGTTTGCATGTATATGTGTATGTGGATATGTGTATGTGTATGTGTGTGTATATATGTGTATGTATTCTGATTTTTTTTTTTCGTTTGAGATTAAATTAATAGGAGATATTGTATGGTCGAAAAAAATAAGAGGCGAGCTAACATACCACCTAAGTCGTGGCGGTTTTTTCGTAGACAGCTACGTCTTCAGGAGTCATTTCCTCAACAGAAGGTACACAAATTAATAGTTTATATTTATAATTTTTATATATTTTAGTAATTTTTTACATTTAATTTATGTTTTTTTTTCTTGAATAAACAGGCTGCTGCAAAGAAGAGAGTGGAGTCGGGCCACACATCGCACCTACGCCAAATGAGCCATAATGGTTTTGTAGCTACATTTGTAAGTATATGTGTTATTGTGAGTATATTTTTTATTTTAGTTAAAATGCAAGTAACTAATGTTTTTTATTTGTTTCATTGCAGCGGAAGGATTATGGCCGATATCCTACGAAAGATGAGATCGAGTATGCTACACATTTTGGATATCGGCATTTGAGCGAGTATATGCAAGATCATCCTGATGCCTTTGTGAGTATTTTTAAATTTTATATAATTATTTTATTTTTATGAATGGTTTAATTGTTTTATTTATTTATGTTTGTTATATGTAATACATGAGTATTATGGAGAGACAAATATGGATGAGGTGGAGAGACAGACACAGAAGGGACGATCTCGATCGTCACAGGGTGATCATGACGATGAGGATGAGGAAGATCAGGATGATCATGATATTGCTGATGATGATGATGGTCATGATGATGATGATTAGGATTTTAGTTGATTATGACATTGGATTATATGTAGTTACATTGATATATATATATATTTTTTTAATCTATATATGTTTCATTTCAGTTATGTTTTGAATTGTGTGTATGGTATTAAGTAATGAAGAGTTTTGTTCTATTGATTGTTATTATTGTTTATATTAAGCATGTGTTTTAATACTTTAATTATATAATTCATTCATATGTGTGTACTTAAGTGTATACGTATGTGCATGTGTATGCGTGTGTATATGTATGTATGTGCATGTGCATGTGTAAGTGTATATGTGTGTATGAGTATGTGCATGTGCATGTGTATGTGTATGTATATGCATGTATATGTGTAACTCTATGTGTATATGTGTGTATGTGCATGTGTGTGTGCATGTGTATATGTGTTTTAATACTTTAATTATATAATTCATTCATATGTGTGTACCTAAGTGTATATGTATGTGTGGGTATATGTATGTATGTGCATGTGTATGTGTGTGTATATATATGTATGTGCATGTGCATGTATAAGTGTATATGTGTGTATGAGTATGTGCATGTGCATGTGTATGTGTGTGTATATGTATATGCATGTATATGTATATGCATGTGTATGTATATGCATGTATATGTATAACTCTATGTGTATATGTGTGTATGTGCATGTATATGTGTATATGTAGGTATGTGCATGTGTATATGTGGATGCATGTGTATGTGGATGCATGTGTATGTGGATGCATTTCCATTTGCATCCATGTGCATGCATTTGAATGTGCATGCATGTGGATGTGCATATACATGTATTTGCGTATATGTTAATGTGTATATATATATATATATATATATATATATATATATATATATATATATATATATATATATATATATGCAATAATGCATGCATGTAAATCTTTTTATGTGGTTGTAGAAATGTTTGTGCATATGCATGTGTATATGTGTATATATGTGAAAGTGCATCTTCATCATGTATAAGTGTATAAGTGCATATCAATAAGTGTGAGTATGCTATCTAATGAAAATAACACAATTCAAATGATATACAAAGAATAGAAATTGTACTTACAATAGTTATCCATACTTGTTGCTTGGTTAGCTTTTTGAATAACCTGCAATAAAGAGAGAGAGAGAGAGAAAGAAAGAGAGAGAGAGAGAATTCAAAGAGAGAAAGATGTAGAAAGAGAGAAATAGAGACAGAGGGAGACAATAAAAGAGAGCTTAGGCAAAACAACAATTCTGCATATACTTGCTTCAGCTCGTAAGAGCAATGCAATTGCGAACGTTGGAGAGCTCTTCGATCGGATGCGTGAAAATGCCGATCGAAGAGCCTCCAACGTTTTAATTCTTGTCCGTCAACAGACCGTCATGTAAACAATGCTATTCGTCGTCGCATAAGCGACACTTTTTAGCGTCGCTTATGCAACCGCAAACTGTCGTCGCTTATGCAACGTAAAAGAGCGTCGCTTATGCGACGTAAAAGAGCGACGCTTATGCGATGTAAAATAGTGTCGCTTATGCGACGCTTTTAAATGCGTCGTGTTAGCGACGCTGTATGGGAGCGTCGCACCCCATCACGCCACAAGTCGCAAAAAACGTCGTTCACGTCGTTATTTAATCAACGGTCCGCGCGCGACGCTAATTACGACGCATGTTGCAATTTTATAGCGACGAAATTCTGTCGCCTTAACCGTCGCTATACGCCCATATTCCTTGTAGTGGGTCAAACTGAAAGAGTCAATCGAATACTTGAAGATATGTTACGAGCATACGTATCTTCTACCCAAACTAGCTGGGAAGACTATCTATCAATAGTAGAATTTGCTTACAATAGTGCAAAGCATTCTGCAACGGAATATAGTCCTTTTATGTTAATGTATGGGTTTCAACCTAGAGCACCTTATGCAGTTGGACTTCAAAACGAAAAAGTCCAAGCAGCAAAAGATTTCTTAGAAGATATGAACTTTAAGCTAAAACTAGCCAAGGAAAATCTGAGGAAAGCCCAGGATAGAGCTAAATCTTTTAGCGACCCTAAAAGGCGAGATATTTCCTTTCAGGTTGGTGAATTAGTATATCTTAAAGTTCTTGAGAAATCTGAAACATTAAAAACAAGACCTTGTCCTAAACTCTCTCCAAGATTTTGTGGTCCTTTTAAGGTTCTTAAAAGATTCGGGACTTTGGCATATGATTTAGAACTCCCAGAAGATTGTTTACTTCATCCAGTATTCCATGTAAGCCAACTAAGAAGAAAACTGGCTGAACAAGACAATCTTGTATCTTCGAATACAATCATTCAATCAATCTCCCTTCTTAACATCCCTCATGAACCCGAAAGAATACTACGCACTCGAGATAAAAAAAACAAGAAATCATCTATATAAAGAGTGCCTAGTTAAATGGAGGGATGGAACCGAAGAAAGTGCTACTTGGAACGAGTAAGTTCCATGAATAAAAGATTTCCCCCTTTTTTAACTATTGGTTAAAAACAAGGAAAATATCTTTTGAGAGTGATTCCATGATCAAAAGAAATGAATCATGGTGCACGGGGGAATACTCCACATAATATACCAAAGCACATTTTTGAGGACGAAAATGTTAAAGGGGGGAAGAATGTTGTATAAATCATGGGTTAGACCCTCCAAAAGGAACCTATGTTTCTTGGATTTAACCCTTGAGGTTTTATTTCATAGAAGTCTCAATTGAAGGGTTTGTTACCTTAGGAAATTAACATAAGGGAATAAAACCTTAGTCTTGTGAGAAGCTTCTCCCAAGTGACACCTTGACTCATACGTGAAAGAAAGACTTCAATTGAAATAGAAGCCATGTGATTCTCTTTGGAAAGTGTCCACATGAAGGACACTTGGAAGGACACATGGCTAAAAAATTAAGACATGCAACTCTTGGACCTTTGGTATATATATGGGTGGAGTTGGATGGGTGGATACGTACTCACTCACTCTCTGGTGGATGCTATACTCTAGGAAGGAGTTTTTCACAACAGGAATGCTATCTATATCTATAGATTAATGCCTATAGAGATGTGCCACTTCTCCAATGGTGCATAATTCAAGATGATGAGGACAAAATCTCTATAATAAGCATGAGTTCAAGTTAGCCATTTTGGGTGGACCAAGGCACGAATCTTTGGTTGCATCAAGCAAGACAACAAAAACCAAATCAACCACCAAAAAGATCAATTGTTGATCCAAATCATATATCGAACTCTAATCTAAAAGAGGATGAATTTGATCCTTTTAGTTGGCGTCACACTCTAAGTATTGTCAAAGTCGTTGTAAACAATCATACATTGAAACACCACTACGATGCTATGTCTTGGATATTTTCATAGTGATTGTTTTGAAGATCTAGTAGTTGTTATGCTCTTGTGAAGTAATTTAGTACCCACCTAATGAAGTTTCATTAGATATTAGTGACTATCCAAGTCTTTGTATGGAAGGGCCGTACTCTAACAAAGAGGAATATCTAAATGCTATGGGTAACATAATTAATCCTTCTACATGGATCAATGTTGACAACCAAGGTCACACACAAGCAGTGAAGCACATCAATGAAGTGGAGACACAAGAAGAAGGAGCATGTAAGCTCATGTCAAATTTTCAGAAGAAATCCCTATAAATATAGTGACTTTCATCACTAAAAACCATTGTAAATACCATTTTCCATTTTTACAACTCCATTTTGTTCAAGCCGAGGAGTCCTCAAGCTTGAGGAGTATTAGAAGTATCATCCTACCAATTTTCATAATTTTTAGATTCCGTTTGAGTCCTCAAATAAGCCTTGGAACCTATTTTTTAACTAGGTCGGACACTAGGTCTAGACAGGGCCAAAACCACTCAAAAAACTATAAAAAGGGCTGAAGAGCTCATTTTAGGGGTTAGCTTGTTGTAGATTTGAGCTTCTGTAATAGAGTTCATTTGTAATCAAAGTCCTTCCATTGTTCCACTCGTTGCTCTTACCTTGTGCACGTGTGTGTGTATGTGTGTGCATGTTTGTATGCTTTCACTCTCCGCGGATTGACATTTATGAGGTGAAGCTCCTCACGTTGGTACTCACCATTGTGCTAGAGTGACACCAAATTTGGCTCCATTGTCGGGGAGAGAGCTTGGAGGATGAGCGTGTGACGGTAAGGCGTAGAGTAGTGACATTGGAAGGTAAAAAATCACCATTTTCAGTTCAGTTTCTGAGTTTTCCTTCTTCTTCATCATCATCATCACCACCATCTCCTCTCATCTTCACCTTCTTTGATTTTTTCGCCTTTTTGACTGTACAATCCCTATTTTACCTCTTTTTCTTCCTTCTTGGCTATGCGAGGAGTTCAGAGATGGTTCAAATCTTAGGCGCCCTTGAAGTACAGAGATTTGCACCACCAAAACACCAAAATTTGAGTGACTATATCGTGGCATGACAAAACCTGTATTTGGTATTGCGACGGTGATATCGTGTGTCTAGAGGGTGACTTTGCACCTTACGCCACATAGCAGTGACAAGGAGGACATAAGGTACACATATCTACAAAAAATTTTGAATTTGGACTCCAAACACTCCAAGTATCGTGTCCGGTTGAGTTTTGGTATCGCGATACCAAAATTCCTGAGTATCGCGATACTTGTCGAGGTCGTATTATGCATGCCCACTTGAGGTATCGTGATACCATTCTGGTATCGTATCGTCAAGTGTTGGTATCACAATCATGGTCATCCCAGTGGTATCGTATCGTGGTCCACTTGGTATTGTATCGTCGATCGAGCGGTATCATATCATGCCTATTCTAGTATCGTATCGTGCAAAAAAGTGGTATCGTATCGTCTGACCCTTTGGTATCGTATCCTCTGACCCTTTGGTATCGTATCGTCCATAGAACCAGTATCGTATCGTGAGAGCTCCAGTATCGTATCGTGTAAATTTTTGGTATCGTATCGTCCACGTGGTATCGTATCGTCCCTTATCCCGGTATCATATCGTGAGCAATCTGGTATCGTATCGTGTCGGTTCAGTGGTATCGTATCATCCACCTAAGTGGTATCGTATCGTGAGGTTGATATTATATCGTGCAAATCAGAGGTATCGTATCGTGACCATTTCCAGTATCGTATCTTGTGGATAGCAGTATCGTATCGTGGAAATTGGTATCGCGATCGTAGCCTCCCTTGTGGTATCGTATTGTCTAAAGGTGGTATCATGTAAAACAAAGGTATCGTATCGAGAAAATATGGTATCGTATCGCCTGTCTTGAGGTACTCCCAGAGAGATCATGTTTCCCTGTTTTAACCCCCAGAATCCTGAACTGGCATAACTTTCTCATACGAAATCCGTTCAGAGTGATTTTGGGTTTCTTGGAAAGCTCATGGGGAGTACTACCAAAACTTCCACTGGTTACAGTAAAATTAATACGTGGATTATTCGATAGGGTATTTTGAAGTTGACCCTCAGGTTGAACTAGGAAGCAAGGGGTTCCACAAGATTTTGAGCAATTCAAAGGACAATTTTGGACTTGTAGACAAGGCTTATGAACCTAAGATCAAGTTGATACTTAGGAAGAGATAGATAAAGTGCCAAATCACTTGAACCTAGTGTCAACCACACAACCAAGTTAGGGACTCACTACTCATTGGTTAGCACTACATGTTGAGTTCACATACGAGTGAGTCAGAAATGTCATTTAACTGGGAGAGACTCTTGGCTTTTGAAGACATGCATAGTTCAGTACCTAGGGAAGATTTTATGTCTAGAGTGGAAGGGGAATATCAGATGTCTCTTCAATACATATCCACTAACTTGCAAGGAATACCCATCTACCTCGATGGTCTACATAGGTCAGTAGCAAGAATGATAAACGCTATAGAATCTGAAATAGTTCCAAGACCAGCTGTCAAGTATGAATGTGGAGTTTACATGGACAAGATGGGCCAGATGTATGTGGTAACTGAAAACCCTGATCAGATTAATGAAAGAGGAGAGTTAGCTCGAGGTTAGGCAACTACCTCACACAACCCATTCGAGACCCAACAAAGAATGGAAAATGTGATGTCAGGACAAACGAGCCAAGATAGTCTACCCAACAGACCACAAGAGCAATTCACCATGCCAGGAATTAATCCCCACAGCCATGAATAGAACCACCCTTAGGGCAGAATCACCCCAAGGTGTAGGAGCTGGAATACACCCAGTAAAACCTACTATTCCCATGATGATTCAATCCCCAGAGCCAGGCAGAAGACTGAGACCAATCCAATTGGCCAAATGTATGCGAAATCGTTACGATGGCACAGGAGAGCCCTATGACCACATTGCAGAATACAAACAGGTATTGTGTGTGGAGCAAGTGGATGACTTTTTCATGCAATATGAATCCTTTGGGCTAACCCTCATGGGAATAGCCTTAGCTTGGTTTCAATCCTTGGATCCAAAGTCCTTTGGCAATATCAAACAATTCTTCCAAGAATTTATTTGGGAATTCACTAAGCGAGGGATCAAGCATAATTCGTCATCCTTACTACATAGTTTCAAACAAGCTCCTAACGAGACAGTAAACAATGAAGCACGAAGATTTAATCAATATGTAGACCAATGCCCTGTGATGGAGATACCTTCTCAACCGAAAATGATATCCCTATTTTTAGAAGGTCTAACAAATGGAACATTGAGAGTTTTAGTATACGTAAAACGACTGCTAACCCTAAGTGAATGTCTTCAGGAATGCATTGATTTGGAAGACAACTTAGCTGAGGATCTCAAAACACACAAGATCCTACCAAATCAAAGGACACAAGGAGCAATGAGACCTCTAGTTTGAGTTATGTGGAGGAAGTGGCAGAGTTAGTGGCCAAGAAATTAGGGGTACAAGGACTAGGGAACTACCAAAACTCTTCCTTGAGAGTGCCAATGTTAGGAAGTTGCACACTTTGTGGTGGATCATCCATCACATGTCTGCACCAGAGAAGGATTAGGGTTATCACAACCTTACCCTTATACTAGACAACCAACTCAGGAGCCTAACATGTACTCTTATAGTGAGCAGAAGTACATCAACTACAACACCGAAAACTATCCAATGAATAGAGAGCCACGACCGTTTCTACCACCCCAATGTAGACCATATGGGTACCCTCATAGAGAACAAGGTAGAGAAGTTCCTAGGTATAACCCAAGTCCAGAACCACAAGGAACAACTAGACCGTATGAGCATGGAGGATATAACCAACCTCAACCTATACCAAGACAACAACCGCCCCACCCACCAGCTTCGATACAAGGGCAGAACATCACAATACAAGTCGTTTGTCTTGGGAGAAGGATGTTTCCCTTCCTATTCTTGAAATTGATGACCGTCACGATCAATTCCCACAAGACATTCCATCTATTTATGGAGACCAAGTAGAGCAACAAGAAAAAGAAAGTTTAGGATTTGAATCCAATTCTTTACAAGACTTTCCACAATTCACAGGCCCATGGGAATCTCAATCTCTCCAGATCAGAGCTCCCACAATATTGATCAGAAACGAAGACTCGGTGGTTCCAAGAAACACTGATGTCGTGAAGAACACTAAGGTTCAATGTCATCTCATTGTAGAGGAGCTACTCAAAGCGAAACCTGAGCTATGGAATCATGTGAAGGATCAGGTTCCAAAACTTGATTCCAATATGCCAAAAGCAGACTCTAAGCAGAAAGTTCCAGAGATACCTCTAGACAAAATAGGGGACATGAGCGAAGGTGAGGAAGGTAATACTTATCTTCCGATCACCTACCAAGGTTACACAACCAAAGTGATCATAGGTTATGGTGCTGATGTTGCTATTGCGACCACTTCCCTGTGGAAGCAATGGGATAAACCCGCATTAAGACCAACTAGAATGAAGCTTCAGATGGCTGACGGCCATGTGGAAAAACCTCTAGGATTGCTAGAAGGGATAACTCTAACCACTTGTGGTGTAGAGTTTGAGCACACCTTTGCTATATGTGACTTTGGTAAAACTAATACCTACAAAATGATCCTAGGAAGACCCTTCCTACGACAATTGCAAGTTGTGCAAGATTGGGGAACCAATTCCTTGTACTTGCAGCGTTTAGGGGTCACAACCAAGGTCAATTTGAAGGATTACACTTTCATAGATGTACCACCCCTACAGTGGAATCCTATCCACAAGGAGCAAGAAGATTCAATCTCTGTGCATTCTAAAAGTTCATCTGATACATCTTGGATGCATGAAGATACTCATTTATGGATGTGCAAGGTCGCAAAGGAAGAGGAAAAACACTTAAAGGCCAGAGAAAAAGGAACTTCTCCATGAGATAGACCAGTTAAAGACCCAACCTATACACCAATGATCTTTCCAGATGAGGAATTTGAGCCTCATGGTTGGGCAGAAATCTTAGCTACCATGGACATTGCAGTTAATGAAGAACAATGGACACCTCATTGTGATGAGGAGGGTTATGATATTTCAGTGTTCATGTGTCAGCCCTTGCTAGAAGAATGTGACCCTAGTGACTTCATAGAAGAAGAAGAAGAGAACGAAGAAAATCTAGAGTCCATTGTAATGGATAGTTGCTTTGACTCAGAGAAGAACTATCTAGAAGACATAGGGGTATTTACACAAAAAGAAGAAGAACCTCTCACAAGCATTAAAACCGTAAATTCAAAGAATGGAAGTGAAGGAGGTCAAAAGAAAAAGAAAAGACAATTAGTGAAAGAGGAAGAGGAGGAGCAATTGTTCGAAGTACCAGAGAATTTCAAGAAATATGAAGTTGAGGACCGAAAAATTTTGGTACGAATGCCTAAGAAAGAGGCCACAACAGGTGAAGCATATGAAACAAAGAAAAGACCAAAAAAAACGTAGTCACCATTGAAGAGGATGAAGAGAGATGTATGTACATAGGAGATGACCTAAGTAAAGAAGAGGAAGCAGAGTTGGTAGCCTTGTTAAGGGAATATAGGGACGTGTTTGCGTGGCACTATAGAGACTTGAAGGGAGTAGATCCAAAAATTTGCTCTCATACAATCCCCATGATAGCAAATGCCAAGCCCACCAAATAGAAGCCCTACACATATAATGACACCTATGCAGCTAAAATAAAAGAGGAAATTGACAAATTGATTGAAGCTGGATTCATCTATGATCTCATGTGGCTAAAAATTGTTGGTTACCCAAGTTTTTATGGAAGCGCAAGCCTCACACCAACATATCTACGTGCCCAAGAAATTGGTTACACAATATAAGGATTCGTCTTGAAATCATAAGAAGAAACAAGCCTCTCGTAGAAAGCGGCTTTGAGAATGCAAAACACAACATATTGAGCCACAACCGATAGTCACATAGATTTGGATACCCAAGACCATTATAACAACATAAAATCCATACAATCAATCATGGGTTCCAAAATCCATCCTTATGGCTCAATCTACATCAATCCCAAAGGCAACCCAAGAGCCCAGGGTCACAACAACAAAAACAAGCAAACACACCAAAGAAAAGGAAACCAAAACAACAAAAGACTATGATTATTCAAAATTGGGTACCTAAATAGTCTCAACCTACAGCCAAAGAGAACACAATGCATGATATGTGGGTACAAAAGAGATTTCCCATTCCTCTTCGTAATCCCAAAGAGAGCACATCAGAGAAATTTCACAATTATTCAAATCATTACTCCTCTTCATCAGTCATTCAACCAAAGAAAGCACTTACATCAAAGAAAGTGCACAATTATTCGAATCATTACTCTGTATATGTGCATGGAATTCTTTTATTTTCTATATTTTATACTAACACTAGCACCCAATGCTTCAAGTTCAATGATACAATAAATAATATGTACATGACTAATTTATTAGGGGAAAGGGTAACGCCTTCATGAAATAACCATGTGCTTCAAGCACAATCCCATATTTTGCACCATATTATGTCCTTTTCACCTCAAGTATGCATCAAATATAGGGCCATATTACATTCCTTGCATAATTCATGGTCGTTCAATTCATAGGCACAAGAGTGATACTTTGTATGTGAGGATAGTTCACCTATATACTTTATTTTTTCCATTCACATTTTTCTTTCACATGACCATCATTCATACAATCATATAAGTTACAAGTGAAGTGGCACCATGCTATTCTTTCATACATTTATTCTATGTGCAGTTGATCATTGTCTTTTTTGAAATTGCTTTCTGATTCTAGGATGTCATAAGGCCAATCCAATGATTACATTCACTCATATCCATCAAGTTGAACATTTAAATAATTCAAGTGCAACCTGACTAGAAGGATGCTACATGAACATATCTCATATATAAAGATTTTGTGTGGTTCATAGTTCCAATGGGTAACAATATGGGCTTGTTAGCCACGTTGCTTTTTCTAGCCATGTCATTATAAGGTCTTCAAAGTAGTTGATTATTGAAGCTTTCCAATATTCTTCTGTTGTACTTTTGCAAGACATGCATGCCAGTCACAAATGGATTGTCAACACATGCAAGAAGAGGAAATCAAGCAGGACAAAATGATGAGAAATTTTTTATTCGAAGGATTCCAATCATGGTTATATCTTCTTATGGAGGACTATAGGGATGTGGAGAATAGGTTCACTTGATAAAGGCTATTGTGCTTTTGACATTGATGGATATTTTATCCTCAAGATATGTGAAAAGGTCTCAATGACTTAAGGGGAGAAGTTTATAAAGCATAACTTCTCATCACTACGTGATGGTAAAGGTTTTCAGGAAAGAAATAAGCCCTCAAGGTCTCTATCTTCAAACCCAATATGGCCAACAAGGAGGGGGAAGACATGCATCATCATTATCATCAAGTTGTAATTATTCCTATCTTGTATGCCTTATTGGGCTCTTTTTTCTAAGGAAAGACAAAAAAAAATCCCATCCACATAGCTTAGGCATCTTCTAGGTCAGATGGCCCTTGAGGAAATCACTCAAGACCACCATCTTTCCCATAAGCACATATTGCATTCATAGGGCCACCCTACAAGGCCATGCATTAAACACAAACTACTTAATAACACATGCATTGCAACAAGTAGTCCTCCTATGACTCCTTCCATATTTTTTCATATATATATATATATATATATATATATATGTGTGTGTGTGTGTGTGTGTGTGTGTGTATATATATATATATATATATATATATATATATATATTAAAGTGGTAGAAATAGCTTCTTTTCTTTTATTTCTCAGATCACACACAACCCTCCAAACCCATGTTGATATATATATTAAAGTGGTAGAAATAGCTTCTTTTCTTTTATTTCTGAGATCACACACAACCCTCCAAACCCATGTTGATATATTTAGGTAGTGATGTGTTCAGCTTTAGACAAGATTGGCTTGGTTGTGAAATTTGTTGATGACAGATGTACAATTCATGATCTGTCAAATGGTGATGTCATTATTTCTTGTCGATTTTTATGTCATGGGTTGTATAAGCTCATAGACTATGAAAAATCTATGAATGATTCAACATGTGTAGTACATGATTCTCAGGCTTTGTCAGATGCAAAGCTTTGGCATGCATGCTTTTGGTCATCTAAATTTTGCAAGTTTGCTATGCCTACAGAAATCTGAAATGGTATCATATATGCCCAGACTTGAGGCACCTGTTAAACATGTCTGTGAAGGCTCTATTTTGGGCAAAATGCAGCATTCCTCATTCCCAAAAGATGGTTCAGTTTGAGCTACTAAAAAATTGTAGGTTGTTCACAGTGATGTGTAAGACAATAGTTACGCAATATAACACAGGAGCAATAGCAGAGAAGATAACAGATATAGGAGAATCTCAACAATTTTCTACTAGCAGCAAGTAAAAAAAAGATGATGGCGTTGTCCACCCCTGCGCTCTCAAGGTAGTTAAATGGTGATCTAGACAACTCTAGATAGGGAGATACAAGATAGAGGTACATTGGCTCAATTCGATGTCTCAGGTAATGCAGAAGTCATGTATATATAGGATCATGGGTGGCCTTCCATGGACGGCTATACATGGGCGGTAGAGCATGGGCGGCCACTACCCCCATAATTGCCATACATGGCTTGGCCGGTTGAGCCGACCTAACAAATATAAATGATTTCTGACTGCGACAGGGAATATTCCTTTATTGTCATGCTAGGGGCACTGCCCTCGAACCCCCACTAGGGGGCCTGCTGGCCCCCTTGGACCCCCCAACCGGAGCTGCTCCCCGCTACCCCGGACCCCACAATTGGGGACCCCGGTAACTCCCTTTCCTTACAATATCTTACATGGTCCAATATGACCTTCATCCAACATGCAAGTTGGGATTCCCATCAATTGGATAATGCACGCTTGGCTTCTCCTCATAATGGGGGCCTTACAAAATGTGCATACAATCATGAGGGGTAGACATTGATCATATACTAACACCCCCCCTCAATGTTTACCGATGAGAAATCAAGTAGGTTTCGGTCCTATGCTCATCTGTTGAAGATGCCTGTTGAGCTGCTCTCTTCCAAGTGCTTTAGTGAATATGTCAGCACAATTTGCCTCTGTTGGGCAATATTCTAGCTCCACAATTTCATCTTCAATTAGCTCATGAATGTAATGGTACTGTACTTCTATGTGCTTCGTGCGAACATGAAATACCGGGTTCTTTGCAATAGCCATACAACTTTGATTATCACACTTGAGTACAGTCACCATATTTGATGGAAAGCCTAGATCTACAAGAATTCTCCTTAACCAGACTGCCTCACAAGAATCAAAACAAGCTGCTTTGTACTATGCTTCACTGGAGGAGAGTGGGAGAGTTGGTTGCTTTCTACTTACCCAAGAAAATATTCTTGAACCAAGTGAGAAACAATATCCAAAAACTGATTTTCTAGAATCACAATCTCCCGCCCAATTTGAATCACAATATCCTTGGAGTGTATCACCTGTAGTATAAAAAATACCAAAATCCAAGGTTCTTGCAATGTACCTTAGAATTCGCATTCCAGCATTCCAGTGACTCTCCTTAGGTTTGTTGGAAAACCTGCTTAATACTCCAACAACATAGCAAATGTCTGGTCTAGTGTTGCACAGAAAAATAAGACTTCCAATGAGCTTCCTATACTTCTTAGCATCTACATCAAGCATGTTATCATCCATAGATAGCTTATGATTTACCTCCATAGGTGTGCTAGTTGGTTTGCAGTCCATCATTCCAAATGCCTTGAGAATTTCTTTGGCATATTTTTGTTGTGAGATGAAAATGCCATCCTTCCTTTGCCATACTTCAATTCCCATACAAAAATGGAGTAGAACTAAGTCTGTCATTTCCAACTCAGTTCCCAAGTTGATCCGAGTTTGATTGATGAGTTCCTGATGATCTCCTATAATGATCAAATCATCTACATATACAATGACAACAACTAGCTTGCTATCCCTTTTCATTACATACAAGTTAGCATCAGAAGTACTTCTTTCAAAACCCATATTTTTAAAAAAATTATCTATCCGTTGGTACCAAGCCTGTGGAGCTTGCTTAAGTCCATACAAAGCTTTCTTCAACCTACAAACTTTATTTTCTCAATTGGGCACCTCAAAACCTGGTGGTTGAGATACATATACCTCCTCCTTGAGGTGACCATTCAACAATGCAGATTTGACATCCATCTGGAAAATAGGTCAGGCCTTTTGTGCAGCTATTGCAAGTATCGTCCGAATAGTTGTCATGCGTGCTATTGGTGCAAAAGTTTCTTGAACATCAAATCCTTCGATCTGTGAAAAACCCTGTGCAACTAATCTTGCCTTATATTTTTCTAATGTTCCATCTGCTTTATACTTAGCTTTCCAAATCCATTTGGTACCTATTACCTTCTTCTTTGGCGGCAAGTCGACTAGATCCCATGTATCATTTTGAAGTATACTATCATACTTAGACTGCATTGCTTCTCTCCAACCTAGATCATCAAGGGCTTCTTCAATGGTGCTAGGTTCCTTTATCGAGCCCATGATATCTGCCATTAGAGACATGTTAACAATGTGTTCTGAGGCTCTTCTTTGCTCCTCTATTCTCTGTGATCTTCGTAATCCATCCGAGGATGATTCTGGTACATCTACATGTGGATTGTGATCATCAAAGAGCTCTTGTGCCCACTTCCGTAGTGGCTTATGCTGTGCAGCTACAATTGGTTGGCTTTTTATTGAGGAAATTTCTTCATCATATGTTTCCTCCTCCTCAACTTTAACCTGTCTTTTGATAGGCACAAGGTGAGATATTTCTCCGTTTGATGAGATAGTAGATTTACCTTTATCTTCTACTAAGTGTGGTCGTTCATCAAACACCACATCTCAGCTGACAGAAATCTTCCTTTCCTCAGGATCCCACAACTTGTATGCTTTAGACTCTTCCCTGTATCCTAGGAAGACACACTTTTTGCTTTTTGAATCCAACTTTGATCTTGTTGAATCAGGAATATGTGCATAACAAAAACAACCAAAAATTCTGAAATGCAAAATTGAAGGCTTTTTACCAGAATATGCTTCTTGAGGAGTCATCCCCTTCAGTGCTTTTGTGTAGCTTCCATTGAGGATGTAGACTGTTGTATTGACTGCTTCTGCCCAGAATGAATCAGGCATGTCTTGAGCTTTTAACATACAACGAGCCATTTCAACGACTGTCCTGTTCCTGCGCTCAACAATGCCATTTTGTTGAGGTGTATGAGCTGTGGTAAGTTGCCTTTTCACACCATGCTCCTTACAGTAATTATTGAATTATGTTGACAAGAATTCACCTTCTCTATCTGTTCTGAATTTCTTCAGTTTCCTTCCTGATTCATTTTCCACATACTTATGCCACGTTTTAAATTTTTCAAAAGCATCAGCCTTCTCTCAAATGAAATAAACCCACATCTTTCTACTATAATCGTCGACTAATAGCAAAAAGTAGAAAAATCCTCCCAAAGCAGGTGTAGACATTTTACTGCAGAGATCAGCATGTACCAACTCTAGAGGAGCTTGAGATCGATTGTTGGTCTCTCCTCGAAATGCCTTTCGTTGTTGCTTGCCCATCATACAAGCTTCACAAGGTTCCTGCAACTCTGAAAATGCAGGCAAATGAGCAACCATCCATGTTCTTTGCATCTCCTTCAAAACTACAAATCCGAGATGCCCAAATCGTTGGTGCCATAACTTGCTTACATCTTTATCTTCTGTAGTAGTTAAAGCACTTAACTCATACAAGTTATCCCGTCGTATGCCTTTACCTACAACATTACCTGATGAATCCATTTTTTTTGCACCACTCTTATTGAAGTGAACTTCAAGTACACGATCTGTTATTGCAGAAACTGACAACAAATTTCTTTTAAGTGTAGGTACATAGAGAACATCAGATAACTTTTTCTCAACACCTGGAGAAGTGATAAAAGAGATGGTTCCAGTTCCTTCGGCCGGACACTTGGAGTCATTTCCCACCACTACATTGATGGATTCCCGCAGAGGCACTAGGGAACTATACCAATCCTTTTTACTGGTCATATGGCGAGAAGCTCCATTATCTAAAATCCATGGTTCATCAACACGAGCTTGAGAAGATGAGCATACCTCTTCAATAGCTACCCAAAGTTCCAACTCTGTGTTGTTTGCAGACTCTTTGTTCTTCCACGATGATTTTACAGTCCCATTCCATTCATCAGCTTGCTTCTTTCT
Source organism: Ceratopteris richardii (assembly GCA_020310875.1). Classification (NCBI taxonomy): domain Eukaryota; kingdom Viridiplantae; phylum Streptophyta; class Polypodiopsida; order Polypodiales; family Pteridaceae; genus Ceratopteris; species Ceratopteris richardii. Next base: position 57,591,817 of record CM035436.1, on the reverse strand, counting down.
ACAATCCTTGATGGCATGGCCTTTCTTTTCACAATAGAAGTAACTTCTTGTGAACTTTTTCTTCTTTGGCTTCTTCTTTGATCCATCAGAAGAGCCTTTACCTTTTGCATTTGCTGAGAATGAAGCATCACTTGTACTTTGCCGATTCTTCAGCCGCATCTCTTCTTCTAAAAGCATCGCACAAAACTCTTCAAATGGAAGGGGAGTTGGTCTTACCTGAGTGTTAAGGGCTGTTACTAATCCATCATACTTTGCTGGAAGAACACGTACACATCTTCGAGCCAGCTCTTCTGGTGTTATAACAATACCAACTGCAGCCAATTGATCTTGAAGATGTTTTATCCGTTTGATAAAATCTTCAGCCTTTTCAGAATCAGACTGCTTTTCATTTGCCAACTGATTTTCTAAATTCTGTATCCTAATGTGGTTCTTGGTCTCATATTGACGAGCCAATATGCCCAAAGCTTCATGTGCTTTAGTACTATGTTGAACTAAAGTAAGCACAGAATCACTTACACTAGTGACAATTGCACATAATGCATCAGCATTCAGCCTCTTCCAAGCTCATAGAAGATCTGGATCTGGCTCAATCATCAATCTTGAATTTGCTGGATCTTCAACTGGTATAGGCTCAGGGCATGAAAACCAAGTGTGCATGTTGAAAAAGGCATTATATGGTTTGAAACAAGCAACATGTGCTTGGTATGAAAAGATACATGCCTACTTGATTGCACATGGTTTTGAGAATAGTCCAACTGAGAGCATGTTATATATAAAGCGTGCAAATGATGTGCTTCTGATCATTGTTGTGCATATTGATGACATGTTGCTCATTGGTCCTCATGAGAAGCATATTGCTGATTTTAAGACTGATTTGCATGCCTCATTTGAGATGTCTGATCTGGGGCATTTGCATCATTATTTGGGCATTTAGTTTATGCAAGTTGATGGTGGAATAGCTTTGTGTCAAACAAAATACATTGACACATTATTGTAGTGTTTTGGCCTTGAAGACTGCAAACCTATTGCCACTCCTATGGAGACAGGTTTATAATTGAGTCTTCATGATGCTGGAGATGCATTTGATGTTGTTCTCTATCAGCAGGCCGTTGAATGCATTCGGTATTGTGTTGTAGTGCTCCAAGCTTTTCTTCTTCCTTGTGTTGTTCATGTGCCTGCACAAACCTCAAACTCCAACAACCCAACCCATCCTATTTTTTTTTTCATCCATTATTTACTTGGTTTAGTCCCTTGAATTTGGAGTATAAATTCTTGGTTTTAACCCTTTTAGGAATCGTTGGCTATTTCTTAAATTGGAGCCTCAATTGATTTTTACCTTTAGGATTAATTACCTTAAGATATGAAAACCTTAGGCTTGGGCGAAGCTTCTCCCAAGTGCCACCTTGACTAATACATAAAGGGAAGGATTTGGTTGAAATAGAAGTCATGTGACTAGCCTTGGGAAAGTGACCACATGTGGGACACTTGGAGGGACACATGGAAGTGTCCTATGACATGCACCCCTTGGACATTTTGTATATATATGGTTGGAGTTGACTAGGTGGATACGTACTCTCTCTCATTTGGTGGATATTATCTTCTAGCTTGGATCTCTCACAACAATTGTTCTCACTCTCACTTGGTGGATATTATCTTCTAGCTTGGAGCTCTCACAAGAACGGTGATCAGAGCCATGGTTTTCAATCAAGCATATGCTAGTACATGTTCTTCTTGAAGTTTTGTGTAGGGTACTATTATGCCCATGTGGAATACTTCTTCTTTGTGTCTGGTTTAGCACGATATTATAGAAAATTTAAGCCAAACTTTTCAAAGGTGTCAATCCCTCTATTTGAGAAACTAAAGGGAAAGCCTAAAAGGCTCACTTGGGATAAAGAACAGGCTGAAACTATGGAACAACTTACAAAAGGCTTAGCTTTGGCCCTGGCTCTACAAATAGTAGATCCAAATGAACCTTTCGTAGTTGAGACAGACGCTAGTGATTTAGCAATCAGAGTTGCGTTGAATCAAAATGGTCGAACAATTGCTTTTGAAATTCAAAAGATAAATTCATCTCATCACCATAGTTTTTGATCAAGCAAGTATCAAATGGTTTGCAAACCAATCTGAGTGAACAAGTAGAAAAACTAGATGGTCTAAGATAATCTAGTAATTTGATTATGAACTCAGTTATCAAAGAGGGAAATTCAATATAGTTGTAGATTCTTTAAGTCGTATGCCTATGTTGAATTCTCTAAGCTTCAACAAGTTTCCAATGAATTAGTAGAATTGATGAAAGGCAAGTATCAAGAAGATATAGTTTTAAGGAAGCCTATAAGAAGGCCTTAAACCAAGGTACAAACTTATCACCTGATTGTAAGGTTAAATGGTGTTATCGTTATTGTCCGTGTGAAAGGCCAAATGGCCACCGCACACTTCTTTGTATATGTTCTTAAAAAAAAACATATAATGGCCTGGTCAGTCACAGACTGTAAGTTCGACCGCATTTGTAAGACCTAAGAAGTCTGACTTCGTGCTCCTTGTGTAGTGTGGTTTTTGCGTATTGTGCAGTCTCTATGTGGAGTATTGTGTGCAGCCTTAGGAGCTTGGTTTCTACTCTGAGGATATCATCATGGAGCTCTTGAGAAGGAAAGTGAACCGTGGTGCATCAGCATAAAAATAATTCACTGGTATCAGAGCAGTTTGACGCAAAATCTTTGTTCCTTTTGTGCGAGTGAAGTGCGCACCCCCCTCCCTGGCTTTCTCCAAGGCTTACGACTAAGGCGGCGACCAAGGCATAGACCTTGGCATACCTTGTCATCCGAGTCACCGAATTCATTGTTGGCACTGTTGGTTGCGCGCGAGGGAGGACCTCAACGATCAAGGAAGATAGAGGTTCCCGATACTTCCCGAGAGGTCTTCCATCCTAGTAATGTCCCCCCCAGAGCTCGCTTAACTGTGGCAATCTCTTGCCACTGAGCTACATTCTTGTGGTGTCTGAAGAAGGGGAAATACTAAGGTTAACATTACCTTGAACATGTTTTGGTCCCTCAAAGATTCATTCTTTGCTTTCAAAGCCTATTTTTGAAGCATTTTTGGGGTGTCTTTTGGAGCCATTTTGGAGTACTTCCACACATAGTTCTCTTCACACAGGTCCAAGAACATCAAGAAGAGTGTTCTCTGTACTTCGTCAGCAATCAATTTCAACCTTTGGGGCTGTGTTTTCAGCCACGCTCATAAAACTATAGGTTTCTTGAAAGGTTTTCAGTTTTGGTGGGAGTAGCCGCTACAAATTTACGCAGGTTTTTTGAGCCTAAAACATTAGAGTTGATAGACACTTGCAGGTGTTGTTGGCTAGTTTTTGGGTTGTGCAGTCAGCCTTTTAGTGTCATTTTACTGCTATATTGAGCACATACACACCATGTATGCTTTTGTGGATACCACTTATGTATGTCCATGTGGTCATTGATATAGTAGTTACATTTTTTACATAAAGCCTTTTACATTTTATAAAGAGGGTTGTGGTGAGGTTTTCTTAACTGGAAGACACCGAGATGTCGGGGTCTCTTTGGTGATGCAGGTGGAAGACTTACCTAGCCTCGCCATAGGAGATGTATGATAGTTGTTCATAGGTGCTCAATAAGCCTAGTTGGCTTCTATTGGGTAATTGATTATATGCAGTGGAGTCAATGATTCACTATGTAGGTAAACATGTCAGTACTTGCAATTTTATGACATTTTGACACTGGTCATATGCTCATTTTGCAGAGGATATCTAGCAAAATTTTTCCAGATTTTTGGTTTAGTCAACTATATAGTGGTCGATTTACTCCTTGACACACTTATTCGTTGGTGTTTGGACTCTTCTAGCTCCATTATCATTCCATTTGGTTCTCCACCATCATGGCATCAAAGGTCTCAGGCACTTTTGGTGGATCAGGGTCTGGTGCCAGTGTTTCGAGGAGAAGCTATAATTTACAGGGCAAAGACCATTTTGAGATCCAAAAATTTGATGGCACAAACTTTGCTCTATGGAAGAATCATATTAAAGATGTGTTGATTCAAAGGAGGCAATGGAAGCCAGTAAATGGAATTTCAAAGAAGCCTCCTGATATGGATGAAGATGATTAGGATGAGTTAGATGAAATGGCTAGGTCTACTATTCGCTTGCACCTGGCAGATAATGTTTATGTTCCAGTATTAGATCGTGAAAGTGCAGAGGAGCTTTGGAAGAAGTTATATTGCAATACATATGACCTTCGCATGATGGACATAGATAGTGTTGCTACTCATCTAAATGAGTTTGATGCTATATTCTCCCAGATACAGGCTCAAAAAATGGATATGGATAATGAAATGAAAGTAGTATTGCTGTTATGCACCTTGCCATCATCATGGGATACGTTTTGCACAACTATTATGGTAAACTCGTCTATGATGACATATGTGGAGCACTCTTGAGTGAGGAGATTCGTTGAAAATCTATGGTTGGCACTCATAGTGGAGATGCATACAATGTTCATGATTCTTACCAAGGAAAGAATCAACAATGAGGTAGAAGCAAGAACAAGGAAAAGAATGGTCAACAGAATAAGAGTAGAAGTAAATCAAGGAAGAGGGATATCGAATGCCATTATTGCCATAAGAAAGGACATATGAAGAAAGACTATTATGCATTAAAGAATGCTAAAGGTAAAGGACAAAATGTTGATGGGCATGTTAAATAGTTACCTGCACCATCTACTTTCACTGTGAAGATTGAAGAAATTAATGCTATTTCTGATGATGTTGATGTGTTGAAACTTGATAGTACTGTGCCAACTGAGGCTCTCATGGTTGATTCTCTTTCCCACACCTGGCTGCTAGATTCTGGTGCTTCTTTCCATGTGACACCACACAGAAAATGGTTCTCTAATTATGCAGCAAAGTCTCTTGGTACCGTGAGACTTGGTGACTCTTACCAGTGTGACGTTGTTGGGATTGGAGATGTGGTTGTGCAATTCATTGATGGTTCAAAATTTACTATGCATAATGTACGCCGTGTACCTCAGTTATCACACAGTTTGATGTCACTTGGTCAACTTGATGACCTTGGTTACAAGGTGGTCTTCTATGCTCAGTCCTTTTGTATATCGAAGGGCAATATGGTTATTGCAAAAGGAAGCAAAGTTGGCTCACTTTATCCTTTATTTGTATCACAAAAAGAACACTTGTTAGCTGTTATTGAACACCCTATGGCTTGTATTTGGCATGGTCATTTAGATCATATATCTCGTAGTGGAATGGAAAATCTTTTTCGTTCAGGATACTTACCTGTGTTATCTTTCTCTGATTTTTCATTTTGTGAGCATTGTCAATATGGAAAGCAAACAAAAAATGTGCATAGAACGCACATTGACTCTTCAATTCAGCCTTTAGATCTCATTCATACGGATGTGTGTGGTCCTATGCCCAGTAGGTCCTTAGGTGGTTCTCTTTACTTTGTCATTTTCATAGATGATTCTACTAGAAAAGTCTGGGTATATCCTATCAAAAGATGATGTATTCCCTACTTTCAAAAAATGGCTTGCTTCAGTTGAGACTGAAAAAGGAACTAAGCTTAAGGCTTTATGTTCAGATAACGGGGGTGAGTATAGCTCACATGAATTCAGCCTTTTCTGTCAGTCTAGAGGGATTCATAGAGATTTTACAGGTCCTTATACCCCAATACATAATGGTGTAGCTGAGAGGATGAATAGAACTATTCAAGATAGAGTAATCTCTATGTTGCATCATGCAAACCTCTCACAAGGTTTTTGGGCAGAAGCAGTATTGACTACAGTTCATGTGATTAACCTTTCACCTAGTACTACCAAAGGTTTGAAAGTGGCATAAGAGTTGTGGACAAGGAAGCCACCATATTATGATCATCTTCGAGTTTTTGGGTGTGAAGCATATGTTCATATACCCAAGAATCTTAGACAAAAGCTGGACCATAAGCCAAAGAAATGCATTTTTCTTGGATATGGTCAAGAAGGGCAATTTGGATATCACTTATGGGATCCTGAAACACGGTCAATGATCAGAAGTAGTAATGTTTCTCAAAAAGAAGTTGAGTTAAACATTTGATATGAAGGATTTGGGGATGCCAAACATATTCTTGGCATGTGCATTACTCGTGATAGGAGTAAAAGATGCATATACCTGTCTCAAAGTGAGTACATATCCAAAGTACTTGATTGTTTCAATATGCAGGGTGGAAAGGCATTGAGTACACCTTTACCCAGATATGTGAAATTGAGCAAGGATGATTGCCCCAAATCAAATGAGGAAAAGGAATTCATGAACAAAATTCCCTATCAGTCTGTTGTTTGTAGTCTCATGTACGCCATGGTAGCTACGAGTCCAGATATTGCATTTGCAGTGGGAGTTGTGAGCAAATATATGTTTAATCCTGGCAAGAAACATTGGGAAGTGGTCAAGATGATTTTAAGATATCTGAGTGGCACTAAGGACAAGTTTCTATGCTTAGGTAGAGGGAAAGAATCCATTATTGGTTACATAGATTCTGACTATGCTGGTTGTGTAGACAATCATAATTCTACATAAGGGTACATTTTTCATTTTGCTGGAGGTGCTATCTCTTGGAGATCTCGTCTTCAAGAATGTACAGTTGTTTCCACCACAGAAGTAGAGTATGTTGCAGCAAGTGAGGCATGTAAGGAAGCATTGGGGCTTTTTGGTCTTGCTTGTGATATGGGTTTACCTCAGCATGTACCTTGTTTGCTTAGTGATAGTTAGAGTGCCATTGCTTTGGCTAAGAATCCGGTCTATCATGCAAAGACCAAGCACATTGATGTGAGGTATCACTTCATTAGAGATTGCTTAGACACTTAGCACATTATTCTTGATAAGGTTCACACTCGAGATAATGTTGCAGATGCTTTGACTAAATCTCTACCATAGGATAGCTTTTGACACTGTTGTCACTTGATGGGGGTTATTTGATTCATGATCTTACACAGTCACTTGTAACTATGTAACATGCCCATCAGGTGGGAGGTATAGTTTGTATACTTACACTCAGGTATTCTTTATCATCCTTTATTTTTCTCCCATAGTTACTTTGGCCATATTGGCCTTTCATGGGAGATTGTTAGCGTTAGTGTCCATGTGAAAGGCCAAATGGCCATCAGACACTTCTTTGTATAAATTCTTTAATGAAACATATAGTGGCCTGGTCAATCACAGACTGTAAGTTCGACTGCATTTTGTAAGACCTAAGAAGTCTGACTTCGTGCTCCCTGTGTACTGTGTTTTTTGCCTATTCTACAGTCTTTGTGCAAAGTACTATGTGCGGCCTTAGGAGCTCCGTTTTCTACTCGGAGGATATCGTCGTGGAGCTCTCGAGAAGGAGAGTGAACCGTGGTGCATCACCATAAAAATACTTCAAGCACCACAGTATTCCAGATGAATATATGTTATACAAAGGAAAATTATAAGTACATTGTGATCAAGAACTTGGAAGAATAGTTTTGTTTGGATGCCATAATACTCAAGTGTCGGTCATCCAAGAATCAACAAAACTTATGAATTGGTTAAAAGATAGTTTTATTGGCCTACTGTACATAAAGACATACAAGGCTATGTATGTCTTTATGTACACTAGGCCAACAAAACATATGAATTGGTCAGAATATAGTTTTATTGGCCTAGTGTACATAAAGACATACAAGTCTATGTACTTAGGTGTACAAAATGTTAAGTAAATAAATCAGAGAAGTTCAAGATTGAAGGTTTGTTACACCCTTTGGAAATTCCCAATGGAAAATGGGAAATCATTTCCATGGACTTTATCATGTGCTTGCCTCGAACCCAAAAGGCCATGATGCAGTTTGGGCCATAGTTGGTTTATTGACCAAAATTCATACCTACTCGAACCACAATTAAAACTCCATAATTAGCTAAAATGTTTGTAAAACATCTCTACCAAATCTATAGTCTACCATAAGACACAATGTCTGATAGAGATAGAAAGTTCACTAGGCATTTCTAGAGAGTTGTATTTAGTAGGTTAGAAACAAAGTTGAATATGATTACAATTGAACATCCACATATGGATGGACAAACAGAAAGGATCAATTGAATACTTGAAGATATGTTATGAGCCTATGTATCTTCAAACCAAACTCGTTGGGAAGACTATTTATCTTTAGTTGAGTATTCTTACAATAGTGCTAAGCATTCAACAATTGAATGTAGTTCCTTTATGTTGATGTACGAGTTTTAGCCAAGGGCATCATATGTAGTTGGATTGCAAAATGAGAAAGTCAAAGTAGCTAAAGATTTATTAGAAGCTATAAATGTTAAGCTTAAAGTAGCTAAGGAAAACATGAGCAAAGCCCAGGATAGGGCTAAAGTATTTAGTGACCCTAAGAGGCGAGATATTTCCTTTCAGGTTGGAGAACAGTATAATTGAAAGTTCTTGAGAAATCTGAAACTTTGAAAATAGGACAATGTGCTAAACTTTCTCCAAGATTTTGTGGCCCTTTCAAGATTATTTGAAAGATTGAGACTTTGGATTATAAGTTAGAACTTCTAGATGATTGACTACTTCACGTAGTATTTCATGTTAATATATCGAAAAGAAAACTAGCTGAACAAGAGAATATTGTATCTTCTGATATAAGAGTCCAACCAATTTCCTTTTAGAACATCCCCACGAACCATATAAAATACTACACACTCCAAATAAGAAGACTAAAACTCATTTACACAAAGAATACATCAATAAATGGAAGGATGGGATAGCTTTCCGACTCATATATTTCCATTGAGAGCTGTATTCCAATTCACCCAACATTAAAACTTCTCCTTTCAGGGGTCACTTTTCACCATAAGTATTCATCAAAGCATAGTTCGTGGGAAAAATTTGCAACCCTCACTATAATAAGGGTCAGCTCTCATCGGCACAAGAAGCCTCATTAGACACCAACCAAAAGAGTAGACCACTCATTACAAAAGGGGGTTAAAACAATCTTATCAGAAGTCATGGAGAGAATATTCTTCTTTCCTTATAGAAAAAGTAGAAGACTACGAGGATGCTCATAAGTGATAAGTCGAACTGCCTTGGGAAATTCAATACTATATCAAGATGATTTATCTCTCCTCCCAATTTTTTGTGCAAGGAGAAACCACTCGTATTGATTAGTTCAATCACATGTAATAAGTTTCATATTCAAATAGTGGTGCAATCAAGTCAGATGAGAAGAAAGGTGAGATAGGCCTTTGAATCTTCCCTGAGGGCTCCAAGTATTTTGTTGAGATGGTGGCTCAATAGAATTCATCAAGGATGTTGTCCTTCTGGTGTATCCTTTACAATTTTCATCAAGAATCAGGTAAAAAAAAAGATTCATAAAAAAGGTTAGGGGTCATAGCTCATCAATATGCAAAATTCATTAAGGAAGGAATTCAAAACTTTCTCTAGCTATGACCACTAATCTTCCTGATGAATCTTCTTTTGCCCTACTTCTTGATAAAAATCATAAAGGATACACTAGAAGGAAAACATCCTTGATGAATTCTAGTGAGCTACCATCCCAACAAAATACTTGCACCCCTTAGGGAAGATTCCAAAGTCTTATCCCACGAACTATGTTTTGATGAATACTTAGAAGGAGAAGTTTTAGTGTTGGATGAAATGGAATAAAGCTCTCAATGGAAGAATATGAGTTGGAAAGATAAGATGAAATGGGGATGGCTTAGATGATGAAGTGTTGGCTTGTTATGAAATAATGATAAGTGGGATGTTTGGACGATAAAGTGTAATTAAATTAGTGATATGTTTGATAGCTCTCTGGTTGATGGTGTGAAAAAAAAAAGATGAGCTATGGGAATGGGAAATTCGAGGATGAGGTATGGATGGTGAAAAGGGATCCTTAAACGACTAGATTCATGGTTAGGTGAGTAGAGTGATGAGGGTAAGGACTTGCAATGTTATGGCTTCATATGGATAAGTAAGGCGATGCAAGTTTTGAAGAGGATGGTCAAGAGGCAGATGCTTATGATGAGAAATGAAAAAGGGCATGAAAGAGAGGTACACAGTGAAGTGTCTTGTGGAATTCAAGGTGTTGGTGGGTGATGAGTGATGACAAAGTAAGGGTGCTTAGGCAATGAGAATTGCTCAAGGGAGTGGCCATCACAATGAGCCTTGGCTGACCACTTGAGTGATGAAAAAGTTTGGATTATTATACCATCTCTTGGATGAGTATAAATCCTTGGTTTTAACCCCTTTAGGAATTGTTGGCTATTTATTAAATTGGAGCCTCAATTCAATAGTTTTTACCTTTAGGATTAATTACCCTAAGGTATGAAAACCTTAGGCTTGGGCAAAGCTTCTCCCAAGTGCCACCTTGACTAATACATGAAGGGAAGGCTTTGGTTGAATAGAAGTCATGTGACTAGCCTTGGAAAAGTGACCACATGTGGGACACTTGGAGGGACACATGGAAGTGTCCTATGACATGCACACCTTGTAAATTTTGTATATATATGGGTGAAGTTGACTGGGTGGATACATACTTTCACTCTCATTTGGTGGATATTATCTTCTAGCTCGGATCTCTCACAACAATGGTTCTCACTCTCACTTGGTGGATATTATCTTGTAGCTTGGAGCTCTCACAACGACGGTAATTAGAGCCATGGTTTTCAATCAAGCATATGCTAGTACATGTTCTTCTTGAAGTTTTGTGTAGGGTACTTATTTCTTGCTTTTCAAATTGGCTTTGACTATTATGCCCATGTGGAATACTTCTTCTTTGTGTCTTGGATGATATGCCTATGCAAGAGCTTCATCTCTGTCCACCTCTGTAAAAAAACATATCCAAAGCCACCTAAAGGTGCTACTAGGAGAAGCAAGGAGGGTCCATAGGATCCAAATAGATTATCTATTTGATCATCTAAAAGGAGCTAAGATATTTTCAAATTTTGATCTTCGTAAAAAATACCCCCAAATTGGAATTAAACCCGAAGATGTCTCCAAAATAGCCTTTAGAACCAAATACGAGCATTTACAAATTTTTGTAATGTCTTTGGAAAAGGTTTTCCAAGTTCTTAGAGAGAACAAACTATGTGGAAAGGAAGCCAAGTGTGAATTCTTTTCAACAAAAATCAGATATCTTAATCACACTATATTTGAGAAAGAAATTCAAGTTGATCCTAAAAAGGTCCAAGTTATTCTCAAATGGGCTCACCTTAAAACTATTAAAGAGCTTCAAAGTTATTTAGGGTTAGAAGGATATTATAGAAATTTTAAGCCAAACTTTTCAAAGATATCAATACCTTTATTTGAGAAACTAAAGGGAAAGCCTAAAAGCCTCACTTGGGATAAAGAACAAGCTAAAACTGTGGAACGACTTAAGAAAGCCTTAGCTTTGGCTCCGACTCTACAAATACTAGATCCAAATGAACCCTTCGTAGTTGAAACAGACACTAGTGATTTAGCAATCGGAGCTGTGTTGAATGAAAATGGTCAAACAATTGCTTTTGATATTCAAAATATAAAGCCATCTCATCACCATAGTTTTTTATCAAGCAAGTATCAAATTTTTTGCAAACCAATCTGAGTGAACAGGTAGAAAAACTAGATGGTATGAGATAATCCAAAAATTTGATTATGAACTCAGTTATCAAAGGGGGAAATTCAATATAGTTGTAGATGCTTTAAGTCGTATGCCTATGTTGAATTCTCTAAGCTTCAAGAAATTTCCAATGACTTAGTAGAATTGATGAAAGGCAAGTATCAAGAAGATATAGTTTTAAGGAAGCCTAAAACAAGGCCTAAAACCAGGGTACAAACTTATCATCTGATGATAAGTTTAAATGCTATAGTATTCAAGATGAATATATGTTATACAAAGGAAAAGTATAAGTACCTTGTGATCAAGAAATTAGAATAATAGTTTTGTTTGGATGCCATGATACTCAAGTGGCGGTCATCCAAAATCAACAAAACTTATGAATTGGACAAAAGATACTTTTATTGGCCTAGTGTACATAAAGACGTACAATGCTATGTACTTACGTGTGCAAAATGCTAATTAAATAAATCAGAGAAGTTCAAGATAGGAGGTATTTTACACCCTTTGGAAATTTCCAATGGAAAATGGGAAATCATTTCCATGGACTTTATCATGTGCTTGCCTCGAACCCAAAAAGGCCATGATGTAGTTTGGGCCATAGTTGACTGATTGACCAAAATGGCTCGTTTCATACCTACTCGAACTACACTTAGATCTCCATAATTAGCTAAAATGTTTGTAGAACATCTCTAACGAATCTATGGTCTACCATAAGACACAATGTCTGATAGAGATAGAAAGTTCGCTAGGCTTTTCTAGAGAGTTGTATTCAGTAGTTAGAAACAAAGTTGAATATGATTACAACTGAACATCCACATATGGATGGACAAACAAAAAGGATCAATTGAATACTTGAAGATATGTTATGAGCCTATGTATCTTCAAACCAAACTCGTTGGGAAAACTATTTACCTTTAGTTGAGTTTTCTTACAATAGTGCTAAGCATTCAACTATTAAATGTAGTCCCTTTTTGATGTACGAGTTTCAGCCAAGGGCATCATATGTAGTTGGATTGCAAAACAAGAAAGTCCAAGTAGCTAAAGATCTCTTAGAAGTTATAAACGTTAAGCTTAAAGTAGCTAAGGAAAACATGAGGAAAGCCCAAGATAGAGCTAAAGTATTTAGTGACCCTAAGAGGCGAGATATTTCCTTGCATGTTGGAGAACAAATATATTTGAAAGTTGTTGAGAAATCTGAAACTTTGAAAATAGGAACTGTCCTAAACTTTCTCCAAGATTTTGTGGCCCTTTCAAGATTATTTGAAAGATTGAGACTTTGGATTATAAGTTAGAACTTCTAGATGATTGACCACTTCACCTAGTATTTCATGTTAATATATTGAAAAGAAAACTAACTGAACAAGAGAATCTTGTATCTTCCGATATAAGAGTCCAACCAATTTCCCTTTAGAACATCCCCCACAAACCAGAGAAAATACTACACACTCCAAATAAAAAGACTAGAACTCATTTACACAAAGAATACCTCAACGAATGGAAGGATGGGATAGCTTTCCAACTAATATATTTCCATTGAGAGGTTTATTCCAATTCACCCAACATTAAAACTTCTCCTTTCAATAGGGGTCGCTTTTCACCCTAAGTATTCATCAAAGCATAGTTCGTGGGAAAAATTTGCAACCCTCACTATACTAAGGGTTCGACTCTCATCGGCACAAGAAGCCTCATTAGACACCAACCAAAAGAGTAGACCACTCATTACCAAAAGGGGGTTAAAACAATCTTATCGGAAGTCATCGAGAGAATATTCTTCTTTCCTTATAGAACAAGTAGAAGACTTCGAGGATGCTCATAAGCGATAAGTCGATTCTTATGAATGCTTTTGCTTGGAAAGCATGCAACGACAAAAGAAATTCATAATTGAGAAACACTACATGCATAGACATGCCTTAGGAAATTCGATACTATCTCAGGAGGATTTATATCTCCTCCCAATTTTTTCTTCAAATAAAGGAAGTTTGGCCTTAGTCTACTCTCCCGGACTTGTAATAATTAAAAGGAAAACAAAATTACAAGTGAAGGGGACTAGTGCCCATGGGACCCCCCAAATCCCATAGAGCAGGGGGAAGATTTTACAGAGTTTGGATGGCATTACAAAGAAGGTTAATCACCCTCTCATCACCCTCATGCGGGGCCCACTTTGGGTTTGAGCTTGTTGTTGATCAGAAGCAGTTGTTGATCAGAATCGCTAACTGTAAGAACTCCCTCCCTTCAGGCTCCTCCCAATTTTTTGTGCAAGGAGAAACCACTCGTATTGATTAGTTCAATCACAGATAATACGTTTCATATTCAAATTGTGGGATTTGAACTCATGACCTACCAGCTAGGAGTATGATGGGCTAACCACTTGCCCCAAAAGCCATGGTTGAGGATTATGTAATAAAGTAAGTCTATGATCTAGGGATCCGATGGCTTCAGACAGATCTGAAATCGGATACCGTTTGGTCACTCGTCTGTAGGACCAAAGATCTCAAGAGTAGACTCAAGCATAAGTCATGTGCTGTCATATTCAAGTAATCCACTTAGCCTAGTGGTTAAGTCTCATGGTTGTGAAGGAGGAGGTCTTGGGTTCAACTCCCATGGGGAGCATGGGGAGAGAGTTTTGCCCAAAGAGCTCTAGAGCCTTCTAACTCAAGTTAACGTGAGTTAACTTGAGTCTAGTGGACTTAACTCAAGAGGTGAGTACAACAACCACTAGTGGACTTTAGTGGAAGGTACTAAAGTAGTGGTCGAGATCACTCTAGCCACTAATAGACTCTAGTGGTGGATATGAAAGGAGTGGAGGAGATTGCACATGCACTTGTGGACTCTAGTTACATTTGTGGTCCTCATTAGTTCAAGCAGCTATATATACAGGCATAAGGTTGGGAGGAGAGTCATCTCTCTAGCATGTGGTGGTCGTAATCCTTGTTCACTTTAGTACCTTCCACTAAAGTCCACTAGTGGTTGTTGTACTGACCTCTTGAGTTAAGTCCACTGGACTCAAGTTAACTCACGTTAACTTGAGTTAGAAGGCTCTAGAGCTCTTTGGGCAAAACTCTCTCCCCATGCTCCCCATGGGAGTTGAACCCAAGACCTCCTCCTTCACAACCATGAGACTTAACCACTAGGCTAAGTGGATTACTTGAATATGAGAGCAGATGACTTATGCTTGAGTCTACTCTTGAGATCTTTGGTCCTACAGACGAGTGACCAAACGGTATCCGATTTCAGATCTGTCTGAAGCCATCGGATCCCTAGATCATAGACTTACTTCCCCCCTTGGGAAAGATTTTCGTCCTCGAAAATAAAGCTATATATATAACTGTAGGCAACCCCCGAGCCTCATGTTCTAAAACTGGAAGAACATGGTCATGTTCTAGAACTGGAAGAACATGTCTCATCTCTGTGGTGGCATCCTTGCCCAAATGATTCAAAACACTATCTGGTTTTGTACTTTGATGAACGGGACAAAGTACAAACTAGTGAAGAATAATGAGGGTGGATCTAATGACATCCCTGGCTAATTCACAGTTTCTGGATGTGCGATCTAGGCACAAACATGTGAACTAGGTGGATTCAAATTACTAGTCCATTTCTAGGCATAACTGGTGCATGGGCTTAGTAATGAAGGTGGGATTCTTATCCCTCGCAAGACTTTTGAGAATTCTTGATTCACTTGAATTTGTTTTGGAGAACTTGAAGTGTGGTTGTCCCATACATCTAACTTTAGATGTCTGTTCAATGGTTTACTTTTATCTAACAGTTACTTGATTTTTTCACCCGACTAGAGGACTACTCCGTCCCAATGAGTTGAAAAAAATCCTATGTAAACTGTAGGAGAAAGTTTACCATTTCGGTGGAATCAACCATACTAACTTCACCAATTCAAATTCAAAATGAAAATTGTCCAACTTAGGACACTTTTCTCAAAGACTTTTAACTGAAAGTTCTTGGGAATTGTCAATCAAATGAGCAATTCCTAACTTCTTTATTCTAGAGTATACTGGACTCTAGGAAATTATTTATGCTATAACTTGAAGCAAAATCAAATGAATAAGTCTACTTAGACTTATCATCGTTTGAAGATTGAAAAGGTTCTTGTACATAACATCTATCTAGGATGTTCAAGTTAGTTATCTAATTCTAACCGGCTATCCCTGGTCTTTTGCAAAAGGAATCAGATACCATATCTGAGTCAATTCCAAAAGATTTGGAAAGCGGAAAGAGATAACTAAGACTTTGTACAACCAATTCAAACTTCGCACATACATAAACTTGCTATGAGTCAAAAACTAGATGACTCAGGACTTCAACTTTTCAAAGATCTATTTCAACAAGATATTGAAGCATTGTTTTTATCTTTAAGAGAAATAAGCTAGTTTCTCAAAAAGATACAAAGAAAATCAAAAACATCATCCAACCACAAGATACTAGTGTGGTAACCAACATCAGTGTGTCGACCCACTGAGGTTCTGTCGATGAGTTTCGTATTCAAATAATGCTTCACTTGAGACTAAGTTCATGTCACATTCAGTCTTTTTGACTCCTAATCGTGAATGCAATTCTTGTGCATTTCTTTGAGTCGAAAGAGTGAATTTATCAAGTTACACTAGGAACTTGATGCTTGACTTAGTCAATTAAATCTTTAGTTGAAAAGATCAACTCAAAATCAAAGTCCAACTTCTTTCAAAAATTTATCAAATATTTCTGATCAATAACACTTAAGCTTGAAGTGTTCTTAGAAGATCTTGGAAGTTACTTACTTCATATCTTCAGTTTCCTTAATCTTGAAGTTACCTTGAAGTATCGTAAGATACTACTTTCATCCTTTACGAATTAAACTTTTCCTTGAAGTCTTAATTCCCTTGAGGATGAAACCTAACTTCAAAATCCAAACTAGGACTAAAAGATAATCATCATCCCACGGTCCGATGTCCCATTCCATCTTTCCTACATCAATCTGAGTATAAAATCTGGTGTCCCATACCACCCTATTTTATATTCACATTAATGTGTGGGTGATTCTTATCCTAAAGTCTAAACATCTCTTGATAGAGTACCTTATTTCTTCAATTCTTTTACAAGAATTGGAAGTTTCAGGCATTACCTCTAACGAGATTTTCCTAGGTTTTGATTCCTTCGCATGATCACCTCAGAATCATATGCTTTGCCTTGGAAACTTGAAAACCTCTTTGACAGAATATCAATCAGAATTCCAAGTTCTTGAATTTTCTCGAATTCAAGTTCAATTGGTTTACCCTTGACCAATTTTGTAGCGACAAGAGCTTTTGACTTCTTGTCTTTAGATTCCTTTCTTTACTAATGCTTTAGGTACCTACCCCGGGGACTTTATTTAGGAATCTCTTTACTGCTTAAGTCTTAAGCATCCACTCATGCTTTCTGGATTTGTACCAAAATCCCTTTAAGGATAGGTAAACACTTATGTTTTACCTTCCACAGACTTAATTACCATTTTCACGGTTGCAGACTACATTCTTGGAATTTCTTTACTCTGTTCAGACTTGGAACAACTTACTCTTTTTCACAGTTTTCCATCGAATAAATGGAACTTGAGTGAATAATTCCCAAAAGGAGTTTTATTGCCAATACTTGGGCAATCTACAAAGTAGTTCTAATCGCACATTACTTGGACAATCATGGCCAAGATTGATCAAGTCTGGTTGATCTTGCGATAAAAATAAAGACTTTAGTCTTTATCTTTAAGATCTCTTAAACTATCTTAAGCTTCTTTGCTTACCTGCAGGATTTTAGAGATCTTTCCCTTTACACAAGTCCAAGCATACACTTATGCCTCTCAGATTCCAAAGCTAAGAATCTTTGATATACCGTTAGGTTATATTACTTATTTATGAACTTTCATACTGGCAAATGTGATATTTCATCTCTAGTTTGATACTCAGGAAATAAATACAATTGAATCAGTAAATTTTTTGGATATTATTTGAAAGAATTTCTTTCAAATGTTCTTTTTGCAAAAGATTCCAAGATGAATCATTTGCTCAAGTTATTTGATTCCTTAGAAGGAATCTCAAGTCTTTGAAGAATGGCATTCTTTCAAGTATTGAGAATGAAATTCTTCATACTCTTTAGTCTGTAAGTAGTTCCTTAGCAATTCCCAAACCATCAGTATTGGTTAATTAAGTCCAAATAAGTGATATAACCTAAACGGTATATCAAAGATTCTTAGCTTTGGAATCTGAGAGGCATAAGTGTATGCTTGGACTTGAGAAAGATCTCTAAAAATCCTGCAGGTAAGCAAAGAAGCTTAAAGATAGTTAAAGAGATCTTAAAGATAAAGACTACGTCTTTATTTTTATCGCAAGATCAACCAGACTTGATCAATCTTGGCCATGATTGTCCAAGTAATGTGCGATTAGAACTACTTTGTAGATTGCCCAAGTATTGGCAATAAAATTCCTTTTGGGAATTATTCACTCACGTTCCATTTATTCGATGGAAAAATGTGAAAAAGAGTAAGTTGTTCCAAGTCTGAACAGAGTAAAGAAATTCCAAGAATGTAGTCTGCAACCATGAAAATGGTAATTAAGTCTATGGAAGGTAAAACATAAGTGTTTACCTATCCTTAAAGGGATTTTGGTACAAATCCAGAAAGCATGAGCGGATGCTTAAGACTTAAGCAGTAATGAGATTCCTAAATAAAGTCCCCGAGGTAGGTACCTAAAGCATTAGTAAAGAAAGGAATCTAAAGACAAGAAGTCAAAAGCTCTTGTCGCTACAAAATTGGTCAAGGGTAAACCAATTGAACTTGAATTTGAGAAAATTCAAGAACTTGGAATTCTGATTGATATTCTGTCAAAAAGGTTTTCAAGTTTCCAAAGGCAAAGCACATGATTATGAGGTGATCATGCGAAGGAATCAAAACCTAGGAAAATCTAGTTAGAGGTAATGCCTGAAACTTTCAATTCTTGTAAAAGAATTGAAGAAATAAGGTACTCTATCAAGAGATTTTTAGACTTTAGGATAAGAATCACCCACACATTAATGTGAATATAAAATAGGGTGGTATGGGACACCAGATTTTATACTCAGATTGATGTAGGAAAGATGGAATGGGACATCGGACCGTAGGATGATGATTATCTTTTAGTCCTAGTTTGGATTTTGAAGTTAGGTTTCATCCTCAAGGGAATTAAGACTTCAAGGAAAAGTTTAATTCGTAAAGGATGAAAGTAGTATCTTACGATACTTCAAGGTAACTTCAAGATTAAGGAAACTGAAGATATGAAGTAAGTAACTTCCAAGATCTTCTTAAGACACTTCAAGCTTAAGTGTTATTGATCAGAAATATTTGATAAATTTCTGAAAGAAGTTGGACTTTTACTTTGAGTTGATCTTTTCAACTAAAGATTCAATTGACTAAGTCAAGTATCAAGTTCCTAGTGTAACTTGATAAATTCACTCCTTTAGACTCAAAGAAATGCACAAGAATTGCATCACGGAGTCAAAAAGATTGAATGTGATCTGAACTTAGTCTCAAGTGAAGCATTATTTGAATACAAAACTCATCAGCGTAACCTCAGTGGGTCGACACACTGATGTTGGTTACCACACTAGTATCTTGTGGTTGGATGATGTTTTTGGTTTTCTTTGTATCTTTTTGAGAATCCAGCTTATTTCTCTTAAAGATAAAGACAATGCTTCAATATCTTATTGAAATAGATCGTTGAGAAGTTAAAGTCCTGAGTCAACTAGACTTTGACTCATAGCAAGTTTATGTATGTGCGAAGTTTGAATTGGTTGTACAAAGTCTTAGTTATCTCTTTCCGCTTTCCAAATCTTTTGGAATTGACTCAGATATGGTATCTGATTTCTTTTTGCAAAAGACCAGGGATAGCCGGTTAGAATTAGATAACTAACTTGAACATCCTAGATAGATGTTATGTACAAGAACCTTTTCAATCTTCAAAAGATGATAAGTCTAAGTAGACTTATTCATTTGATTTTGCTTCAAGTTATAGCATAAATAATTTCCTAGAGTCCAGTATACTCTAGAATAAAGAAGTTAGGAATTGCTCATTTGATTGACAATTCCCAAGAACTTTTAGTTAAAAGTCTTTGAGAAAAGTGTCCTAAGTTGGACAATTTTCATTTTGAATTTGAATTGGTGAAGTTAGTATGGTTGATTCCACCGAAATGGATCCGATGGCTTCAGACAGATCTGAAATCGGATACCGTTTGGTCACTCGTCTGTAGGACCAAAGATCTCAAGAGTAGACTCAAGCATAAGTCATGTGCTGTCATATTCAAGTAATCCACTTAGCCTAGTGGTTAAGTCTCATGGTTGTGAAGGAGGAGGTCTTGGGTTCAACTCCCATGGGGAGCATGGGGAGAGAGTTTTGCCCAAAGAGCTCTAGAGCCTTCTAACTCAAGTTAACGTGAGTTAACTTGAGTCCAGTGGACTTAACTCAAGAGGTGAGTACAACAACCACTAGTGGACTTTAGTGGAAGGTACTAAAGTAGTGGTCGAGATCACTCTAGCCACTAATAGACTCTAGTGGTGGATATGAAAGGAGTGGAGGAGATTGCACATGCACTTGTGGACTCTAGTTACATTTGTGGTCCTCATTAGTTCAAGCAGCTATATATACAGGCATAAGGTTGGGAGGAGAGTCATCTCTCTAGCATGTGGTGGTCGTAATCCTTGTTCTCTTGCAGATTACTTCCTAATCCTTCCTCTTAGGGTGTGGTTCAACCATCTCCTGCCGGTTATATCTTGAGTCTAACACTCTCTTCCCCTTCTAGAGATCATTGTCCTCAATGATCAATCCTTGCTCTCCCCTTGGATTGATGGCCTCACCCTCGCACAGTCTCTTGAACCAACTTGTCCTCAACCTTGGTCTCTTGAGCCTTGCCTTTCCGCTTCTTGGCCACTTTGCCTACAGACTTGCCTTGCTCTCAACCTTGGTGTCGTGGGCCTTGCCTTTCCACTTCTTGGCCACTTGCCTACAGACTTGCCTTGCTCTCAACGTTGGTATCTTGAACCTTGCCTTTCCGCTTCTTGGCAACTAGCCTATGGACTTGCCTTGCTCTCAACCTCGGTCTCTTGAACCTGGTTCTCACCCATGCTAGGTATCTTGGATCCCCAATCTAGTGTCTCCATTGGAATGCTCGTTCCGAGATCTTTCCAAGGGTATATTACACGTCGAAATCCGACCTACCGATTGGGAGATACACTCAAATCTTTGTTAAGCTTACCTTTGAAATCGACGCGTGTGCCTTCCTTGCCCAAGCCTACTTCCTAGGCTCTGATACCAATTGTGAGAAGTGGAGAATGACATGCCTGGGACTCACCTCCCAGCCTATTTATAGCCCTTGCCTAGTCACCATCTAGAGTTCTCTCTACGGCCCCTCTACTCATCTGACCATCATGAGTAGGCACCTTGTATGAACTCTCTGGCTTTTGGCCTTGGCTATCCCCCGAGCAAGGAACTTCTCGTTCCTCCAAGCATGTACATCTCTGGAATATAACACAAATAGGGGTGCGATCAAGTCAGATGAGAAGAAAGGTGAGGTAGACCTTTGAATCTCCCGTGAGGGCTCCAAGTATTTAGTTGGGATGGTGGCTCACTAGAATTCATCAAGGATGTTGTCCTTTCAGTGTATCCTTTACAAATTTCATGAAGAATCAGGGCAAAAAAAGAATTCATAAAAAGGGTTAGGGGTCATCGCTCATCAGTATGCAAAATTCATCAAGGGAGGAATTCAAAACTTTCTCTAGCTATGACCACTAATCTTCTTGATGAATCTTCTTTGCCCTACTTCTTGATGAAAATCATAAAGGATACACTAGAAGGAAAACATCCTTGATGAATTCTAGTGAGCTACCATCCCAACAAAATACTTGCACCCGTCAGGGAAGATTCAAAAGTCTATCTCACCTTTCTTCTCATTTGGCTTAACTGCACCACAATAGAAACCCTATTACTTGTGATTGAACTAATCAGTACTAGTGGCTTCTCCTTGCACAAAAAATTGGGAGGAGAGATAAATCCTCCTCATATAGTATCGAATTTCCTAAGGCATGTCTATGCATGTAGTGTTTCTCAATGATGAATTGCTTTTGTCCTTGCATGCTTTTCGAGGAAAATAGTTCATAAGAATCGGATATCACTTATGAGCAACCTCGTAGACTTATTCTTTTTGTATAAGAAAAGAAGAATTTTCTCTCGATGATGACTTCCGATAAGATTGATTTTAGTCCCCTTTTTTAATGAGTGGTCTAATCTTTTGGTTGGTTTCTAATGAGGCTTCTTGTGCCAATGAGAGTTGAACCCTTATTGTAGTGATGGTTGCAAATTTGTCCCACGAACTATGTTTTGATGAATTCTTAGAAGGAGAAGTTTTAGTGTTGGGTGAAATGGAGTAAAGCTTTCAATGGAATAATATGAGTTGGAAAGATAAGATGAAATGGGGATGGCTTAGATAATGAAGTGCTGGCTTGTTATGAAATAATGATAAGTGGGATGTTTGGATGATAAAGTGTAATTAAAGGAGTGATATATTTGATAGCTCTGTGGTTGATGAAGTGTGACAAAAAAAAATGATGAGCTATGGGAAGGAGAAATTTGAGGATGAGGTATGGATGGTGCAAAGGGATCCTTAAATGATTAGATTTATGGTTAGGTGAGTAGAGTGATGAGGGTAAGGATTTGCAATGTTATGGCTTTGTATGGATAAGTAAGGGGATGTAGGTTTTGAAGAGGATGATCAAGAGGCAGATGCTTATGACGAAAAATGAAAAAGGGCATGAAAGAAGAGGTACACGGTGAAGTGCTTGTATGATCCAAAAATCCATCACACAACTTATCTAGGCATGGTCATCGACCTCTTTGACAATCGTACAAAAAGTGTGAGCTTGCAGTACAAGACACTTTCATATGCTTTCAATCAATCAATCCACGAAGAGTAGACCTCTACCTAGTTGCACTCAAAGGCAGTAAGCAAACATGATGAATAGGTGCTAAGCCATGATGTTGAATGCTATCCAGATTTGTTCTAAAAAGAGGTGCCTTGTGACTGTTCTAAAAAGAGGTGCCTTGTCACAATCTACTTCACCAAGCTCCACAAGAAGACAAAACCATATGAGTCAAATCTCATCACCAAATCCTTTTAGGATCAAAGCCACTCGAATTGAGTCTCATCACAAAAGACTTTAGGTGGTTATTTCCTCATGCATATTATTCTGTTTAGGAGAGAAAGTCGATCCATATCCTTTCTTCGTGTGTGCATGTGTGCGTGTTCGAATAAGTAAACCAGGAATTCAGCTGAGTTTTATACTGAATTTCTCTCTCTTTTTCTCTCTGGAGAGACACAATAGACCCCTAAACCCATGATACAGAAAACAACACTAAAGACCCATATGCCCATGATACAGAACACACCTGGCAACTGCTGACACATACACTTGGCCTAAGTCCAATGAGGTGTTCATTGTGGAGGCCCATCATAGCCAACGCAGCCTTGAATCGAGCAAGGGCTACCAGTACGCCCATCATGGTCCCCCAAGGTGATTTTCTTACTGTCCTTGCCAAGTCGTTACGGACAACTTCGTTCGCTTATTATGTCTTTGCAACATCTCTCTCTCTCTCCCTCACACACACACACACACACACACACACACACAGAGAGAGAGAGAGAGAGAGAGAGAGAGAGAGAGAGAGAGAGGTAACAAAAACCTGTGGTAGTCTGGAACAACGGTAGAGACTCTAGGCGTCTAATGGGGAGGAAGAGCTCATGACATACTAGTCTTGCAGTCCACAATATAGACAGGATGGCAATTGTCTCTTAAACAAAGTAGAGTCTTGATATGAGCCACAGAAATGGAAGTCTTCATATGAGCCTAAGACCTTGGACACAATGGACGCCTCGAGACAGTTTTCTGACTTCTTTTAATGATACATTTAGGAGATGGAAAATAGTAGGAGATGCCTCTATTTCCTTTGGATGATAGCACAAGAGGGTCAACCTGGCGGTAATTGGGTTTTGTGGAGAGAACATGAGCTGAGTTGAATGTTCTGTCTTCTTTGAGTTCTTGAGAGCGTTTCCCATTGCTTGTGAACCCGCACGACGTTGATGTTGGTATGGTGGTTGGCATGCCTTCCAATGACAAGTTCTGGACTTCAAGTCGGTTTTATTACATGGGACTTGGTGGGCTAGTTGCACTTGCCACTTAGAGTTCGTACAACATTTGATGAATTGCCATATCTACTTTACTTGTTGCAACCTGAAGGTTACCTTGGAGAAAGTGTCGGCATGCTTGAGCCCATCACATAAGATGCAGCCCCGAGTATTCTCTAGGAAATTCATTTATCCACTCTTGCTTCCTTTGCACTTTGGTGTCCTTAAAATCAATGTGTGGTCATATCATGGACATAGTACAAAGAGAGTTTTAAAAACGAGTTTTAAAAACGGGTTTTAAAACGTTTAGTACGTAGAGTACTAAAAAAATGGGAATAAAAAACGAGTATTATATTTTGTCACAACATTTCAATTTTTTTTTCTCTAATAATCCATGAATAATGTATATCTAACACTCATTTACATATCTGGTGCTAAAAACACATAGAAAACCTTAATCTACTACCATAATGATTTGGAGTTAGGAAGGCCCAAAATGAATTGGGTTAAATTAAACAAAAAATGGGAATGAAATCTTAAACAAAGGATTGATGAGCTTAAAACCCCACATAAAGCACATTAAAACTCTTAAGACAATGCATTTAGAGTGATAGACTCCAAAATGGATAAAAACAATGTCAACACTCCTTGCTAAATGAAATATCTTTTAAAATCAAAATAGGAACTTTTTTCTTATCCAGACAAGAGGGACTTTTGGTTCTTAATTTGGTAGAGAAAAAAAGAAAACCATACATTTTCATAATTTTGTTCATGAAACAAAAACAAAAATTGAAGCTGATCTTAAAAAAAAAAAAAAAAAAAAAAAAAAGAAAAAGAAAAAGAAAAAGAAAAAGAAAAAGAAAAAGAAAAAAAAAAACGTATTAGGTTCGGAACGTCCGAACGTCTCAAACGTTTTTTATTAAAAAAAAAAAAAAACGCGTTTTATTGTACTATGATCATGGATGGACATTGTAGAGACATTCAATACATTCTTATAGAGTTTCGGATCAAATCCATCTCCATTTGAAGGACCCAAGGGGAGAGTTTGTGGGGATCCCCTTGCTCAAAAACTGATCGGGACTACAATATTATCCTTATCAAGGGAGTCCCAGATTTTTTTTCATATTATCGAGGGATGCATGCACTTGCATTAGTAATTGCTCACTACCTTGGTGGTTTATTGTATGCCCTTCAC